>JAOWCC010000019.1:77440974-78040974 GCA_030867875.1 Actinernus sp. WN-2022
CCTCAAAAGTCAAATGGTCGGCCCTTACGCTTTGTCAACACAGCCAGAAACCGTTTTTTCTACTTCTTACATAACAATGAACAGCTCGAAAGACATGCAGAAACTGATTAGTTGTGGGAAGAAAATAAGACTACCAGCTTTCCCTCTGACAACGTCGGTTTATTGAAATAGCTATGTATCGAACAGAAAGGCCAGTCTTTAAAGTGTCTATAATCCTTTTTGCAATTTTTTATAGCTACAATGTATGAAGCTCCGAAGAGTTTTGAGTACTTCTGTGAAGAAAGTTTTGGCTTAAAGTGAATACTTTATGTTCTACGCTTGTTTGATTATCTTTCCTCGATTCCTGTATACGTCATATAATTAATTCGTCTTTGCAATCATTTGACTAAAATGACTTTTTCTTTACTAACAACTCACAAACTGTGTATATTTTCTATACATCGATGTTTTTGTGATAGAAAGGCGCCATGGAGAATAATGCATTTTAAAATAAGATGACGTCTACCCAGGGATCGTCATTTTTACACGATTTCAACAAACAAGCGTATATTAACATTGAGTATTCTCTGTAAACCAAAACTTTCTTCACAGAAGTATTCAAAACATTTCGAAGGTTCATAGCTACAAAACTTGCAAGAAGGATTATATGCACTTTAAACAAGGACCCGCACAACAAATGAGATTGCACCCTGTGTGATTCTCAATTGAAATATTCAGAACAGTAAAGCAAGGTTTATTAGTCCTCTGTAATTACAATAAATTTAAAATAATCCAAAAAACTGAGTAAACATTTAGTGCTCGGTAATTCTATCAGTTGTGTTTTTGATATTCAAGTGTTCGATTTGAATTTCGCGCAGTACCAAATGCCAGGGCAATTGGCCAGCAATCATGGACAGCATTGCATGCTGCCGCGCACGCGCAACGGATCAACTTTGAGACGAATGGAATATGAAATATATGAAAATGTACTGAAAATGGACATACCCGTTTTTGTTTTGCAGTATATCCTTCAAATACGAACAGTTTTCAAAGCTCCGCAAATTCCAAATTGAAGTTTTCAACTTCATTCAGCTTATAAACCATGTCTAATGTGTGGTTCCTTTTTGAAATTTATTTTGCAGTAGTAAACCTCATACCTATCGGCTTCCAAGTACATATATTGAATTTAAACCATAACTCTCGTATATTTCGGAAACGATCGTGTTGATCTCCGCAAGTCTCATAACATTGTTAATACTCGAACCAACATTTTCCTTGCTAAAATGCTGTCTTTCGATTCACTTACAGCGAGCACAAATGTTGCACTGGGGAGACCAACCAGTCAGTCAAGTACTGATTACTCTGGCTCGGCCTCTAATGCTGTAGATGGAAGTAGGAATGGAAAATACTCTACTCTCTCTTGTACCGCAACGGCCTATGAGGATAACCCATGGTGGAGGGTTGATCTACAGCAAAGCCAGCTCGTCTCTAATCTGTACATCGTTAACAGGTAGGACTGATCTAGAACGACATTCCTTAAATTATTCGAAAGTTAGCGAGTTACATTCTCATTACGTTAGACAATTCTTAACGCTACTGAGGACTGATGCACACGTACGACAGAAGCGCAAGCACAAGCATAAGCACAAGCATAAGATGATGTACATGTGAACCAGCGCGACACAAGCACAAACATAAGATACATAAGCGTAATTTACGGTTGGGTTCCGTGTCCGTTCACAGGCAACTGGGTCGCACTGGTCGCTATAACGAAATTTGACTGTTAAGTATCAATAAGCGTGTTTTATATATCAAGTAAGCCCTATAATACTTGTTATACCATGGTAGCCTCGGATTCTTTTGTTTTCCGAGGCACATTTAAACCACTAATTTTCCCTGATGGCAGGGATATTTACAAATATGCATTGTTCCCCTGCATGCGTAATGAGGGAAAATTAGAAGAGAATGCAGGCTGGAAGTGAGAAGGTCAAAAGCATCAACTCCTGCTCCCCTCTGGCACGACTAGCCCTACGCTCCCGGATGAAAAATACTGAATCCAAACTGACCTGTCTTCATCATAACCTTCAATGTAATCCATGTGGGATGACCTATTTCAATCTGCATATTCTTCTCTTAATTTCTCAAACCCGCTTCTTCCATGTGGGATACTTAAAACCATAAACGTGACGTAATTAAAATCCATTCATGCTCTTTGAATATTTAGTCAACCGCATAATTACATTGTATTTTAGTGTTATTCTTCTCAAAAACAACACGCTTTTCCCCAGGGGAAGCCAGGGTCGTTTAATCAATGGCGCTCAGTCAAGCATTAAACAAAACGTTTTCGAAAGCAACTCGACTGCGACGTCTTTAGTTTCGGCAGAGAAAACTAAACTTCTCAGAGATTTGTTCCGTTCCTCGGCCGAAGCGGCCTCGGGACTTTTACAAATCTTCCCTTGGCTCTCGGGGCAATTTAAATCACTAATACCCCTCATGCCATGGTATAACCTATAATTAATGTTGTGCCATATGCTGCCGTCCCTATAATTCAATGTAAGACTGCGAAAAGGTTAAAATAAACTGGCATTATTTATTATTTAAAGGGTCTGTCATGGTACTGATAGTAGTGATTATAATAATTATCATAATGTTAAGAAAAACTGCTGCAGTTCAACATGCTTCAAAATGCTTATATACAGCCTAGTCCCAAGGCCTTCTGGCTGGTATTTTGCCTGGTGGGTTAATGGGGTCCCTGTGGTTTGTACTGGTTTGTGACGTCACCGCTCATTGTTGCTGGAACTTGGAAATTCGTGACGTCACAAACCTGTACAAACCACAGGGATCCCATTAACCCACTCAGACAAAATACCAGCCAGAAGGCCTTGGGACTAGGCTGGCTTATATATATACACCCGTTTTCAAAAACATTGCACTACAAATGTAGTACTCTGGACAGAACAATTGACCTATATCACTATGACGTCATATCAAAACAATCTATTGTTTAAACGCTAAGGATCACGGTCGTGGGAGGGGGACAAAACAGGGACAAAACAGCAACAACACAAAGGAAATCGCTATCAAATGCATTTTGAAGAACGTAGAATAGCGGTAACAGCCACCAAATACGGTAAATATTGTGGGATAAACATTGATACAGCTGATATCTGGAAACCAGACAATTCGAAGTTAAATTTTCCTCAGCAGAGCAGATTTTGTTCAAAATTATATTGTTCAAGTCGATTCTGTCCCCCTCATAAACAAGCCGTGACGTCATAATGATATAGGGTAATTGGTGCATGGCATTTTACGATTTTACACAAAAACTACAAACTTATTTTTCGGCATTTATTTTTTATTAAAAACCTTATTAAATTCCATACATGGAATTTTATTATTGTCGAAAATAATGTTTCGGTTTTAGTTTTACAGCCTTTCTAAATATGGAAACTCGAATGACGTAAAACCTAAAATCACGTGATTTCTACGAAAATCAACATGGCCTCAATTCGAATTGACGTTCGTTGCGAAACAGGCAAATCATGTCACTTTTTTAGCTATGCATGGTTTGAATCTGGGAAATAAACCTCAGTAAGTAAAAGTTAAGCTACTCATAGTTTCTGTGGCCAAAGGAAAACTTGTGATTCTTCATTTTCACGCCATCTGAGGACTCTGCGCCATGCGATCCTTGGCATTAGTGTCAAACCTCAGCTTTCCAAGAGCATCAAATACGGCTTGCTGTGCTTCTTTAAAGTTCCTTGGCCCACATTCGTCAAATGACTGATTGGGAGCTCTCTAGGACTTCACATTCGCCTGGATTATAGCTTGGAATAGCTCTGTCGGGTTAGCCTCGTGGCCCTTTGGAGGTAGCATGACTACCTGCAGTTCAGCCTGGCGAAAGCGCTCGTGGATTCCCGGGTTGTAATGTTGCATGGATGGGTTCATAAATCTCCCAGCTCTACCAAGAAGATACCAAATAAAGTTTGTTTCAAAATGTTGACAATTTTGGCGCGAAAATGCTGGAGCGCGCGCGCGTGTTTTCCCGCTTTTTTTAGACTGTAAAATAGAATTTGACTATCAACATTTTTTTCCATGTATAGCAATTCTTACTTTATTATTGGTATGATTTTCAACTTCTTGGGATTAATTTGGTTGCTGTTATAGGAGAATATGTCATGCATCAATTGTCCAGAGTACTATATATACCTTTTGTATTCTTGTCAAATTTGACAGCTGAAACAATGGAGAACAAAAGGTATATATAAATCAAAAGCAATGTTTTTGAAAACGAGTGCTATCATAGTTATATGCTATCATGTCAAGAACGTTTCAAATCTTTAGGGTAACCAATAACTACAGATACGGGGTTCTGCATGAGCGCTTCTGTATTAAAGGGCTATGTCATGGTACTGCGCATGTATCGAGTAATCGCTCGTTTAGTGGCTGTTAATTGGATACAAACAGTTAAACTTCCCTCCCTCAATGCTGGATTGAAAAGGATTTTCAATATTTCCCTGGAAACTGTTTATATGCACTGTTTGTTAGTCATGTTTGCATATTTGCTTTGATTTAAGCATCCCACATGGCAGAGAGCTTCGTTAGTTCATATCGAAATCGGTGGAAACAGCTGTTTCCGGCCAGGAACGCGAATGTATAGTCTATTACTGCGGTGACACAGCCCCTTTAAGATAATGTACAGAATGTACATATGAATCAGTGCGACATAAGCACGAACACAAGCATAAGATACTGTACATGTGAACCAGGGTGGCGCAAGCACAAGCATAAGATACTGTACATGTGAACCAGGGTGGCGCAAGCACAAGCATAAGATATTGTACATGTGAACCAGGGTGGCGCAAGCACAAGCATAAGATACTGTACATGTGAACCAGGGTGGCGCAAGCACAAGCGCATTCATAAAAATATTTATTTGCAACGATACAAACTTTCCTTATTTTACTCTGTTTGGTACTATTCGAGATTCGCCTAGAGCCGTTCGTATTTTCATTGAAGACGCTGTTTTTCTTGCAGAACCTTAACAAATATGGAGGTTATTAGTCGGCTAAGAATCTAATACGCCTGTGCATTTTTTGGTGAGCCTTTAGACGAGCCTTCAAAAACTCATGAATAATTAATGAGCATTTTGTCCAAACAGATGAAGCAAATCAGTCACGTGCATGCTCCTTTATACCTGATAAAATCTCATTCTAAAAAGCCCGCGGAGGGATTTGAATTCTGTCCCAGGGGAAAACGGGGTTAATGATTGAGACAATGGATAAGCACCTTGCAACTCTTTGAATTTCCATTGATGTTTCAACTTTCTCATTGAATTGCTAATTAGGATGAAAGTTTTATATAAAGAATACTAATGAACATAAAATGTTATGTAGTAGTTAAAATATTCGCGGGAGATCTGTATGGGCATTTACAATAGCGAGCCGCTTCGGCGAATAGATAACTAAAAGCCATTGATATGCGCGACATAAAATTTTAACCTTTGGTTTCTCCCACCTTGCTATCAATGTGGGATGAATTAGTTTCTCACAAAAACATATCCCACATCGAAGAGACAATGTGTATGCAATTAGAGAGCAGACCGTATCGTGCAGAAAAACAGGTCCCACATGGAATAGATGGTGTGTACATAATAAGAGAGCAGATGTACTTTATCGTTTCATCCCTCCCTGGATATCGGGTGTGAGACTTCCCTCACTAGCTTAGCTAGTATTCTGTACCTGATACAGAATACTACTAGAGCTATAATGGACCATGGGGTCTTTATCGCGGACCATGGTGTCTGTATCACGGACCAAGGTGTCTGTATCGCGGACCATCGATACAGAACCCCCTCCCCCCCTTTTCGTTGGCTGGGATACGTGCCCCTGCACCCCCTAGCTAATCGCGCCTATACGGCGCGAGGTTCAGCTTAACATTTAGCCATCGCTAAGATATATGAGTCTCACATACGCGGGCCTGAACAATCCCCCTTCAACAATGCTCCAGTAATAACATAAATGAATAAATGAAATACCAAGGGGGTGGTACAGTGGGTTATCGTATTTAGAGCAGCGGGTGGTACAATAGATACTAACTTTTAAAATATCTCTGGTGTTTATCGTATTTAGAGCAGCGGGTGGTACAATAGATACTAACTTTTAAAATATCTCTGGTGTTTATCGTGATATTTAGAGCCGACTGCTGTGGTGACAGATTGAGCAACTTTGAAGTTCGAATCGGTGACAGCCTTGCAAACAACGGTAATGGCAATCCAAAGTGTGGCACTTTCTACTCAGTCCCTCAGGGTCAGAGTTTGTCTATCGATTGTTTACCACCCCTCCGTGGACGGTACGTGAATATCCGCATCCTAGCAAGCAATATGATATTGACACTGTGTGAAGTGGAGGTCAGGGTCTTTGATGAAGGTTTGTTGGCATTGTTTATCTCTTTACTGTAAATACCCAGTTGGATAGACAGACGTCGATCTGACGGCGGCAAAACCACCGGCTAAATTCCGTATCCGTAGTCCATTTATTGGACTATCACAGAAAAGGTTTTTATGTCTTTCCCCTCCCTTGAATACGTTTGAGTGTGCTCCGTTCACTGGGTCAGAAAAAGCTGAAATACACATCCAGCATGTGTAGACCTTTTTCCGCTAAGTACCGTACGTATATATAGTCCAGTCCAGGCGAAAGATAATTTCATTTAAGTTATACCAGTAACTGAACAACAATAAAGTATTACTATACTAATCACTAGTAATGCCCTATATAGATAAGTTGTGGATAGAAATGGATCTAATCAGCTCTCTTTGGTAAAATTCGTGATTTTCGCCGTTTAGTATAGTTCCAATACAAAGCCTTTATTATATACTGACAAATACACACAATTAGAGCTTGGGTTGCCTGTGCCCAAATCTTCCCCTTTCTCTGCAGTTTTCTTATCAACTATGTGCCACAAATACGTGTCTACAAAACTAGGTTACATTTAACGTTAGGATCTATGGTTTCGAGACTTTGTGAAAAGGTAGTGTAATAATTTGAATTTGTGTTTCACTGGTCTTTCAATTTTCAAATAGAACTTGCACTTCTCTTAGCCAGTCAGAATCTAGTTTTTTTTGGCTGACGCATTATTCTGCATAAAAACGAGATTCAAACAGACCTGGCCCAGAGGTTGAATTTTTGCCTTCCGCGCGGCTAACAGAATTTAGAAACAAAAGGCAAAACATTTAACCTCTGGTACCCAGGGTATTATGAGTATTAGTTCCAATACAAAGCCTTTATTATATACTGACATATACACACAATTAGAGCTTGGGTTGCCTGTGCCCAAATCTTCCCCTTTCTCTGCAGTTTTCTTATCAACTATGTGCCACAAATACGTGTCTACAAAACTAGGTTACATTTAACGTTAGGATCTATGGTTTCGAGACTTTGTGAAAAGGTAGTGTAATAATTTGAATTTGTGTTTCACTGGTCTTTCAATTTTCAAATAGAACTTGCACTTCTCTTAGCCAGTCAGAATCTAGTTTTTTTTGGCTGACGCATTATTCTGCATAAAAACGAGATTCAAACAGACCTGGCCCAGAGGTTGAATTTTTGCCTTCCGCGCGGCTAACAGAATTTAGAAACAAAAGGCAAAACATTTAACCTCTGGTACCCAGGGTATTATGAGCGACGAGCGACAAGAAAACTGTTCAGTGGCTGACGTCAACCGATTGACGTCACTTAGAGACGTGACGTCAGGAGCGTGCGCCACAGGGAGCCCAATTTACAATTTGTTCAAAACTTTCAAAACATCACCCTACCCTCCCTCGGAAAAAAATCCATCCAGTGAAGTGTGCAAAGGAATCGGTTCTTCCGGTTAAAGCAAATGATAGACCCTTTTGCAGAGCGAGGGTAGGGTAGTGACAACATCAAGGCAAGATGAAAGGCTGATTGTACGGTTACTGGGAAATATATATTATATATTTTTATATATATTTCCCAGTAACCGTACAATCAGCCTTTCATCTTGCCTTGATATTCGTATATATTTGCTGATTAGATCCCATCCAAGGTGATCCGGTTACTGCACTTCGTCCGAATTGGTCCTAGCATCCAGTACATTGCATAGTGACAACATATATATATATGTACATATATTCGTCGGATGTGAGAAAGTCTTAGATCCACCCCCGGACGGGGGATATTGTATAATTGACGAATCCTGTTATCAGAAACTGCTAATCACGCTCTTAGAGAAAATTTCAAATATCCGATCCCTGATTTTTGATTTAAAAAAATCAAATGAAAAAAGTTCAGAATATTGGATATCCAGATTTTACAAATTCTCAAGAATGCCAACACAAGTAAGGAATTTCGTTACCAACTAAAATCATTTGACTTTAGTAATTTCAAGTTCAGTTGCAAATACAATCACTGCCTCACGTAAATTTATTATAATAGAAAACTAATAAGCAAATACCGTGGACAAAAATCCTGTTAAAATACGTTGGATCCGAAGTGAGGACCTATGCAGCCAAAAATATAAACAATAACGAATGAAAAGTCCGAAGACTACAGCAAAGCTGATATACAACGTAAAAATCTAACACAAAGCACTACGGTTAGCTAGGCCTGACACGAAAAGCGCTCGGACCAGATTGCAGCCATAGACAGCTGTTTCGTTCTTATTAGAACTCGTCAGTATGGCATAGCAAACAGCACGCAGGCTTCGGTACCACTGCACCATCGACCCGGACTGAGCTAAAAAGCATCTAGTTTCGAGCAACAGAAATGCTTGGTTATCGGCTCACACGTCATTACGTGTGGCGAAAAGCCAAAAACCAAGGAAATCTGAACTAAACGTGTCAGTGCCTTGCGAAAGATATAGTTAGGGCTAGGTCGAGTGCTGGTTAGCCTCGACTGGGACGGGCAATTAGGTCTATATATTATATTATATTATATTCTTAGATTATTCGTAAATATTCATATTATAATATAGACATTCAATTAGTCTTTTTATTTATCTTATATGTTTATTATTATTTTTATTAATTTCCTTTTTGTTGTCGGACGTTTTAAACTTGAGCCTCTGGCTCGGATGTAAGGGTAATCTATCCCACGTTTCGACAGGTATTGTATTGGTTTCTTGGTTTTAGAAATCGAATAAACGGGTTGGCCGCAAAGCCAGCTGAGTAATACAGGTCCGTGTGTGGCGCAATGGGTTAATTAATTAGTTAATTAACTACTCCGCGTCTACTCCATCGTACCCAGGACCACATGCCCAATGTGATGTGCACGTGCACTGATTAATTAATTAATTAATTAATTAATTGATTAATTAATTAATTAATTAGTGCACGTGCACATCACATTGAGCATGTGGTCCTGGGTACAATTCCTGCTGGACGCGGAGTAGCTTGTATAGTTTATATCGCAGTTTTCTCGACCCCTAAGCCATAGAACGGTGGCTTGGTAATGCTAAAACAACAAGAGCCCATCTGGGCTTTCACTCGGGCCACATGAGATTGAAGATGAAATACACTTTCATTTGAAATCCTCTTAGTATCAAGTCGTGCTTTAATTCGCCAGTGAGAACGTCAAAAAAACAGACTGGTCTATTAATCGCTTTTATGGCATGACTATGATAACGCAGGATTCGAACAACAGAATACTGGCAATTCAAGTGTATTGCTGGTTTTCACTCAATCCCCAGAGATTCAAATGACAAAGGGCATGGCGACCATGTTGGTGCCCCAACAAAAGAAGCTAACGAGGAATCTATTGTTTAAGGGCACCAACAAGGCGGCTATGACGTCAAGTGAAAGCCAACAATAAATGCAATACAATGACATATTCAGACTTTGAATTTGATTGAAAATAGATCAAAAACTCGGGGAAATGTCCGGCTAAAACTGTATGAATAAATGTGAAATGAAACATAAATTTCATAGCAAGAAAAAAAATTGTAATTCCTATAAATGAGAAAGCTCTTCTATTAAGCCGCTTCTCGTATACACAGACTGTTTCACAAAAAAACATTTGCGCTTATCGACACAAGAATTCAGTTGACCTTTCAAATAATTTATTCTGAGGTACGCATACTCTAAATCAGATGTTAAATAAAGCGATAATTAGAAGGAAAAGTACATTAACAGACAAACTGAGAGGAAATTTATTCAAATCAAAAAGAGTTTACTTACAGTACTTACGTAACTGAACTTTCGTTTTGGATCTTTTGGTAGTGCACCCACCTTCGTGCACATATGCACTGAATCGGAATGAAAGTCGAAGCCTACCTCGAACTTAACTTTCAGCTAACCTGTTTCCTTTCATTCCACAATGAATAATAATCTCATAAAGTAAGCCCGTAGCTTTCAATAAATTTGCCAGTGTCTGAATGAAACAGCTAGATCTTTTCCAATTTCTCTCACGAGTCACGGCAGAAGACAGTCTCAAGCTACAAAACTTGAATTTTGATCCTCTTCACAGTAACGTAATTTAACGTCTCAGATATTATATATATGCCCTATTTCAGCTAGCGCTGTGCATTTCAAATACTTTTTCCTCTCTCGTTGCTGGCAGTTCATGCTTCTTGTTCGTGTAGTTGCCGCATTTCAGTTGGCATACACTGAAAACATCTGCTTAACTAAGATTTGTAACAATCTTAGCGGATCATGTAAATATTCCGCTTGGCTCAATTGAGGGTTTCTGCCGTCAAAGTTCATTTTTTGTTTCAGTTTTCCCCATATTAGCCGACATGTATAATGTCTCGAGCTGTCAATCCAGTAGAAAGACTCTGGTTATTCTGTCGTAAAACATGCCTTAGCTGTACAAGACCGCCCACGATGGAATAGATTTCTGACAATGACTCATTGAAAGTGATATCTCCTTGTCTCGCCTAGTCTGAGAGCTTTGAACTTTCTTATCTGAGCGCGCCTGACGAGATCTAACCTTTGATTATAATTCGATACCCGTTGATATCCAAACGTGTTTGGATATTGTATTTCGCTTACGTTGCTAAATGTACATTGGATCTGTCCAAACAGCGCTGATCGAATGTATTACGGCTCCTGGTTGTTCATGTATTTTTATGGTCAACAAGAGCGCCAGTTGAAATATCCTGAGCCTGTTGGAAGGCTTTCGCCCTCGCGGGTTGACCATTTTGATTTACTGTATTCACTTGTGTAAATACATTAACCTGGCGATTTTTGCGTGACCAGCACAGTGCAATCTGATTGGTTTGAATTTGACCTTTAACGCATGCGCAGAATCCGTCTGACATGAAATAAAAAATAAAAATAATAATAATAACGACTTGCATTTTAAGACTCGGTGCTGCCACAGGCAGCCCGAGTAATTATATTTCTCGCTCTTGGTTTCTATCGACTTTGATGGTTGACTCGTGGCTGCGCCCCTCTTCAGCTATCGGCCCAGAGAACCCTCGAACTCGCAGTCTAATTGTTAATTAGTATATACCACTAAGTGAATAGTGATTTTAACGCACTGTGATTGGCTACTCAATATGGCTTCTTGGTCTCGCGCGTGAAGTATTCGCTTGCAAATAGCTTTTTGAACTAATTTGAGACTAGCTATTTCACGTGTTTGGTATACTAAAACAATTATTCCCCTCAGTGTGGGTGACTAGCTGTTGATATTTACCACGCCGCTGCGAGGCTCGGTAAATATCCACCACTATTCACCTCAACTTCACCTCCACTTCACCTCCTAGCCTGCAATGTAGACGTATTTTTTCACTCTCAGTTACTTTTTTCTTCGAATTTATGAGAGTGAACAAAAATGTCTGCATAGCAGGCTATTCACCTCCCGGCTTGGAGACAAAATGGCTTCTTGGTCTCGCCCGCGAATGAATCACTTACCGGCTGGCTATTTCACTTGTCTGGAATATACTTCACAGCTCCGGCGGTAAATATCCACCAATAGTCACCTCCACATCAGAATTGCTAACTAGCCTTGTTTTTCTTCTATCCATTATTCAAATGTTTTCAATTCTACATGAACCAATTAAATACCAAACTCTCAAACTGCCAGCTAGGTATTATTAACTTTAACAGCATGTTCTACTACATAGTGGTATTTTGTTCACGCAATAAGCTAAGTTTTGGTTTTATGTAAATAATAATTAGAGCACCATTTTGGAATTGACCTTGCTGACCATCCCGAGGGAGGGAGACTCCGGTATCAAAACAGGCCGGGTGCTCGGCGGTCATTTTGAAAAAGACCCTAATAGTACGCATAAATTAAAGGAGGTTTAAAAACCATAATGGTTTGGACCCTAAAAAGTACGCAATTAAATATAACATTTATCAAGTGATTCCTTTTATTTCAAAACGATAACCAAACTCAAAGGAGTAATTAATCACGTGTTGTAAGAGAACCTTAAAATCAATCATTCTAAACTCCTAAAAGGTACGACTCGGGCTGCGTAGCAAACTCGTGCGAACAGGAACCCCCCCGTGTTGACCATGCTCTTAAGGAAAACCTAGCTATGAACCAATATGGGTAATGACAGGAGCTATGAGTGAGAAAAACACCTTTAATTCAAATAAATAGATTTTGAATGCATCAGTATAATAATAATAATAATAATAATAATAATTTATATTGCAGCTCCTCGTGTTGGCAAAATGTACTCCTCAGTCTACGGACACGCACTCACCGGGCACACAATCCACAGCCTGGTCAGCGGACCCTCGGTTATGTTATGCGGAATGCATTGCAACATTGTACCAAACTGTGTCTCCTTCAATTATGAGCCTGCAACCGGAACCTGTCAGCTGAATAGCGCCAGAAAGAATGCGTTCCTTCTCGACTTTATGGCTAAAAGTTCCTATCAGTATTTCGAGAGCATGGACACAGTGGAACTGAACATGGAGACGCCATATTAGTTGGGAGCCAGACCTCTGTGGCCCAGCCGAGGTTAGATCCCCGGACGCGGCGCCACATGCGAGTCGAATTTGTAGGTATTTCGCCCTTGCTCCGAGGGTTTTTCTCCAGGTCCTCCGGTTTTCCTCCCTCCGCAAAAACCAATACGCTAAATTCTAATTAGATTTATGATTTAGCCGGGTCCTGGCTTTGATTATTCCCTATGGTTGTTTCAGGTCCCGTTAGAAATTCCGAGTTCTTAGAAACATGACTTCATGCACGATTCTTTCTTGTGGAGAAATAAACGTAACAAAAGACAGCGCAAACACTGCACTTGGTAAAATGTAGCAGTAACTAGGTCGTTCATGATCAAAAAACTGAGCTTAAACTGACTGGAGATCGAATGGCTCGGGTAAAACACTCCAAGCTACACTTGTAACCCAGCCTCGATCTGTGAAACAACCTCGAGGTTGAGATGTAAATAGCATACTATTCGCGGCAGTCTCTTTCACGCTCACTAAATAAGAGATGGGATATGCAGTGCGCCCTGCAATTGAACGCTCAATAGAGCACAACACCCAATGATCCAAAGCACATTCCAATACTAAAACTCAATCCCCCACACTTAAGCCAAGAAGACTCATCCGGCCACCCAAAACTTAAGACGAAGGGCTGATAACTGGGTGAGCTAGGAGGTCATCCTGGGAATAAGAGAACGGAGGGCGTAAAATCGGAACTCTAGGCTGCCCGCTCTTGGGCGGTAGAACAGGATTAAAAAAGCTGGGTTGCACGTGACGTCATGGCCGCCATGTTGGAGGACGTTTACAAAAGATTCCTCGTTTGATTCTCTTGTTATGTCCTCCAACATGGCCGCCACGGCTTTGTCATTTGAATCTCTGGGGATTGATTGCAACCCAAGAATGGGAATTCGCGCCAAAAGACCGAGAATAAGGTATAGAAAATAAAAATTGAAGCGCAGGAAGAACGCAAGATAACCCACCCAAGGGATGGCAGCCTGAGCCTCAGATGTACCACAATTGCTACAAAAAAATGACTGATAAGGAATAAAAACATACAATTAAAAGGCCAGGATACTCTTAGAGTTACAATAGGGCCTTTGCAATTAACAAATCACGTGGTTGTACCAGAGAGCAAAAAGTTAACTGACTTCATTTATTTACAGGCCTTGTACGAGATCGGTGTTGTTATTAGCAAAACCTGTTTGTAAATGCTATTTTCCACCTCCAATCGATTGCCGATCTTTCTAAAACTGCGTTTTTGAAGATAGCTTGCTCTCCAGTATTCATGGCAACGCCTTTCCCATGGGGATCACGAGCTCAATTCATTCGTTAATGAAGTATTATATCAGCACGTGACTGTTAGCTGCAAAGGGTCTATTCCGTTCATATCGGAAACTACCGTAACCACGAAGCAACATTATACGAGTGAAACAATCAGAACGTGAATGCTATAGATGGTTTGCACTCAATCCCCAGAGATTCAAATGACAAAGGCATGGCGACCATGTTGGTGTACAGAACAAAAGAAGCTAACGAAGAATCTTGTTAACTGTGCACCAACATGGCGGCTATATATGACGTAACGTGCAAAGGGTCTATATTGTCCTATTATCTACCAATGATGCACAATCAGAATGGCAAACTGCACAGCTGGCATTCCATAGCGCTTGACAATTAATTCCCGGTTGAGTGGTTTAATCAAAACGGCGATTTTGTAATATAACAGCCAGTATTTATAATGTTATGTCACACGACGTTATAGCTTTTATATGCGTGGGGAAAGCACTACAAAAACCGGTGCTTGTATCAGATGCAATACGGATAACGGAAAGATTCAAAACCTCATACTTCAATCTAAAGCGGGTAAAGGAGAAACTAACCGAACAAACCCGCGGAAGCCGTGAGGCAAGGTATGCATAACACCATAAAGTAAATTTTGCACCCGATCTAAAACACAAAAACTTTACGGAATCCAAAAGAAAATCCGTGTACAAACGCGGAGTCTGTGAGGCGAAACACGTATAACAACAAACTCGCCTCAAATACTTGAATGCACAACATGCAGTGAATTTATGACTAGAGAAAAAAGCACTGCCCAAACCCAAACGTTTGTGAGGCGAAACACGCAGAACCTCGTAAAATAAACTGATATCAACTATCTAAAGCTTGTAAACTTATAAGGGGGGAAGGGAAAGTCGAATGCATATATATATAACATCATATAACTTTAAACTAAAGCATGCAAAGTGTAGGGGAGCTGAAGGAAAAGCACTACACAAACCCGGTGTTTGTGAGGCAAGCATGCGTATCTATAGAAACTCATACACTTAGTACGACATATCAAGCATGCAAACTGTACGGGAGGCGAATAATTCGCAAGAAACCGAGGGAAGGGAACTAATAGGTACAAAGGGAAAAAGAACCGCTAACTATACTACGGATAAAAGTACATAAGAAAAAATTACCAGTAAAGCCACTGGCTGTGGGTCTGGATTACAGGCGGGTCTGGTAGAAGGAACGCTTGAGCATTCAGGACAGCGTCCTGAACGGGAGCTTGCTTATCCGCCATAATTCAACCAAGTAAGGCAACGTCAAGCGCCGAAGGATCTCTTATTATACTCGCGTTGTAAGGGACTGGCGCGAATAGTCAGAATGTACAAGCTTCTGAGATGATATAAGTACTATACTTGTTTATATATTATTATTTATTATTATCTATTATTATTTTCGTTATGTATAATCTTGGTGTAAAGCAACTCAGCATAACCAAGTAATAAACAGAAACAGAAGAGAAACAAGTCAAATGCCAAGATTTTGTGAAACAATCAAACGAGACTTGACTTCGTCTTAAACATATCCGTCTTTGGCTGTTTCAGACTCAGTTCTATGTGCCGTGAGCCCAAAATTAGCAACGGAAGTGGCACCTCCGGCTCTAAAACTATAAGTTTGGTTGGGATCGATTCAAAAGTGAATCGGTTCAGAGCGGTCTAGATGTGAACACGGCCTAATGGATCAATGTCCACCTCCGCTATTTAACTCTTAAGATATCCCCTGCTCTATTAGCACTTAGTTGTTTTCCAGAGAGCACATTACGTTTAGAAGCCTTGTCATGTTGAATGGATCTAAATATAAAATCAGAAGATTCCTTTGCGATATGAGCGTGACGTAGGTACTTCAGTAGTGTCATGGACATGTCTTAGTGGATGTTTTCGCCATGACCCTTCTCTGTATATACTTATCAGCTTCAGTGCTTGATTCAACTAAAATCGTGGCATTGTTTCTTGGCACGAGGATCTAGAAACCGTGTCCAACACACTGGCTCGGATTAGAACTATTACTTAAAAACACCAAACTTCCGTCTATTGCTCCGTATAAACGTTTTGCATTCAATAAAAGCAACACAAAGGGTGGCTATATAGACGACTAATTTCTCTTCCAAAATTCTCAAACCTAGTAGAGTGCAATTCATACATAAAACGCTATTTTCGTTATACAACAGGCACACAATCTCGTATGACGTGCCCTCGGGTGTACAAAGCATCACTCGCACAGTGCAAAGTTCGGGCTCTCACACATTGCTGGAGTATCTCCCATGCTGAGAAACAATTCGGAAATTCTCGCCGACAAAAACGTTCGAGCTGGATGTGTCACGCAGACGCCTTAGGTATTTTTAGGAAAATCTATGAGTCACTGGGGAACTCTTGTGAACCAAATCACACATCAAATTTGAAAGATACTCTAAATGAACTCACAGATGCTCTCGAAACAGAACAATCTATGATACACATTATTAACGGAAAGACTACGTACCTCATCAAAACATCTTATGAACACAAAACTTACAGGTCTTACATCCAATTTGAAGGTCGTTGACTCATCTCTAAAGGTGATGTTACACGAGACGATTTTTAACGACGATTTTTAATGCATGTTACACGAGACAACTTTTAGCGCAACATTGTTGCGGCAACGGGTATGTTACACGGGACGATTTTTAGCGCAACATCTAGCTAGCACCTAGGCTCCTACTCCGACACCCTCGTTTAGAAACATGGCTGACAAGTGAAGTCTTTGTTTGTTGATGTAGCCTCGTTTCCGTTGGCGTAGCGAACAGGTTCTGGGATGACGTTGCGCGAAAAGTCAACGGCGAGGGTGTTACACGTGAAGCAACTCCAACAAAATTCGGGCAACAATGTTGCAGACGAAGATTGCGTTAAAAATCGTCCAGAGCGCCATGTTACACTATCTTGACTTTTCGTGCAACATTGTTGCGCTAAAAATCGTCGCTAAAAATTGTCTCGTGTAACATCACCTTAAAACTAGTGAAGCGAGTAGGGCAAATAAGACAAGGAAAATTGTGGGGAAAAGTGATTATAGCGCGCGCTATCACGCAATCTCTTGCGCCAGCGATCACGTTATCTAATACCGTGGCGTCACAGGCTAACCATCCTCACATTTTGTGTATTTGTTACTGATATCATGTCTTTCTGTTAATCCATTCTTTCTTAGCAAAGTCCCCGAAACTCACTCATGTAACCGATTGTGAAATAAAATGTCCTTTTGCCTTGATTCTACTGTGTATGTGTTGATTTAGTTGGTTATTTTAACTACGCGCGCGCTCATAATACAGCTCGGGTTTCCTGTGGCTCAGGTTGTTTACATACAGCTCGGGCATCTCACTATGTACATAAAAGTACACAAATTTCATCATCAGCATTTTATGTGAGTAAATAAATACTTCTTCGGCGGTTATGTTATAGAAGTTCGGAACTTTAAATCCCCCACATTTTAAATCTCTCTTAAAAATATTTATCTTGCGTTAATTTAACCTAATTACTCGGGCTGCCTGTGGCAGCGCCGAGTCTTAAAATGCAAGTCGTTATTTATTTTTTAATCCATGTCAGACGGCTTCTGCGCATGCGTTAAAGGTCAAATTCCAACCAATCAGATTGCACTGTGCTGGTCACGCAACAATCGCCAGGTTAAATGTATTTACATAATTGAATACAGTAAATCAAAATGGTGGATCCGCGAGCAAATCCCTCTCAAATTTGGAGTCCCATCTCTCAAATGTAAGCAGTTTAAATGTTTTATTTAACTTCACTCGTGCGAAAGCCTTCCAACAGGCTCAGGATATTGCAACTGGCGCTCTTGTCGGAGCCGAAGGACCGCGTTTTTTACCCAGATGGCCTGTGATCTTATATACGACACGACGCCGGACCTGAAGAGTGAAGGACTCAAAGATCCACACATATCGAATTGGAATTTAGCGTTTTCCTTTCTGCTGAAACCAAGGCTTCTTCGATAGAAAGGGCAAGATGTTGTGTTTTTCTAGGAGGACAAAATATTTCTCGTTTAAGCTTCTCTTTCGCCACGGCTTTGTTATTTGAATCTCTGTGGATTGGTATACTCAAATATTATTACTGCACAATACCATACAACTGAATAAGAAGTCTTTAACAAAGCCGAACTCAAACTCAAGAGCAAAGCTGAGAGTGAAAGTGAAACTGAACAGTGTCTTGTCAGGTCATGAATTAAGGTACGGTGAGGTGTATCTGCATATTTTCTTTGTCGATTTGTTGACCTCGTGGCGCTGATAGATTTTGCCATCCGCGGACGGTATTCTTGTTACAATGTTGTTAGAGGTACGTTTCGTAGGTTTTATGCCTCTCGGTCATAATACATACCAGCGCAAACACCGTGATCTGTAGGCCAACATGCACTAAAATAATTTTGAGCGTGTGTTTGGCTACTGTTTATTTCTCCTGGGTATTTCTGACACTCGCACAGAATAATTTATGATGAGCGAAGCAATATTCAACTGACTCTCAAGGTCAACTTAAACAAGAATCCTCTCACGGCCGAGGTTTCGGTTCGAGAAATTAAAGGCTTCCAACAGTTCCCTTTATAGTTCTGTAATATAATGAGCAGATCAGTTTTGGGAAGGAGGGTATATAACCAACAGGCATTTCAGTTAATAAATACCTGATATGGACGCGAGCTGCGATAAAGAGCCGCAGGGTAGAATGAACAGTAGAGCTAGAAATATATCATATGATAGCTCCATCATAGGTGGACAGGATACAACTTATCATATGGGACAAATATAAACATATATTTGAGACACTCATCTATTAGTACTCTGAACCTGGAGAACAGCAGACTAAATTGTAAGCGTGCGGTACATGAATAAGTAGAGGTCAACTTCTTTAATTTGCATACACGAGAAATATATATACTAGGGGAGCAGAGAATGCATGTCACCGCGCTACCGACCACAGCTCCTAAAGACTACTAAATTCAGCTAATAATTCTTCCCTTCGGTTATTACTAAAATGATTTCAAATGAAAGTGTATTTCATCTTCAATCTCATGTGGCCCGAGTGAAAGCCCAGATGGGCTCTTGTTATTTTTAATCCATGTCAGACGGCTTCTGCGCATGCGTTAGAGGTCAACTTCAAACCAATCAGATTGCACTGTGCTGGTCACGCAACAATCGCCAGGTTAAATGTATTTACATAAGTGAATACAGTAAATCAAAATGGTCGACCCGCGAGGGCGAAAGCCTTCCAACAGGCTCAGGATATTTCAACTGGCGCTCTTGTTGACCATAAAAATACATGAACAACCAGGAGCCGTAATACATTCGATCAGCGCTGTTTGGACAGATCCAATGTACATTTAGAAACGTAAGCGAAATACAATATCCAAACACGTTTGGATATCAACGGGTATCGAATTATAATCAAAGGTTAGATCTCGTCAGGCGCGCTCAGATAAGAAAGTTCAAAGCTCTCAGACAAGGCGAGACAAGGAGATATCACTTTCAACGAGTCATTGTCAGAAATCTATTCCATCGTGGGCGGTCTTGTACAGCTAAGGCATGTTTTACGACAGAATAAGAGTCTTTCTACTGGATTGAGAGCTCGAGACATTATACATGTCGGCTAATATGGGGAAAACTGAAACAAAAAATGAACTTTGACGGCAGAAACCCTCAATTGAGCCAAGCGGAATATTTACATGATCCGCTAAGATTGTTACAAATCTTAGTTAAGCAGATGTTTTCAGTGTATGCCAACTGAAATGCGGCAACTACACGAACAAGAAGCATGAACTGCCAGCAACGTTAACGAGAGAGGAAAAAGTATTTGAAATGCACAGCGCTAGCTGAAATAGGGCATATATATAATATCTGAGACGTTAAATTACGTTACTGTGAAGAGGATCAAAATTCAAGTTTTGTAGCTTGAGACTGTCTTCTGCCGTGACTCGTGAGAGAAATTGGAAAAGATCTAGCTGTTTCATTCAGACACTGGCAAATTTATTGAAAGCTACGGGCTTACTTTATGAGATTATTATTCATTGTGGAATGAAAGGAAACAGGTTAGCTGAAAGTTAAGTTCGAGGTAGGCTTCGACTTTCATTCCGATTCAGTGCATATGTGCACGAAGGTGGGTGCACTACCAAAAGATCCAAAACGAAAGTTCAGTTACGTAAGTACTGTAAGTAAACTCTTTTTGATTTGAATAAATTTCCTCTCAGTTTGTCTGTTAATGTACTTTTCCTTCTAATTATCGCTTTATTTAACATCTGATTTAGAGTATGCGTACCTCAGAATAAATTATTTGAAAGGTCAACTGAATTCTTGTGTCGATAAGCGCAAATGTTTTTTTGTGAAACAGTCTGTGTATATGAGAAGCGGCTTAATAGAAGAGCTTTCTCATTTATAGGAATTACAATTGTTTTTCTTGCTATGAAATTTATGTTTCATTTCACATTTATTCATACAGTTTTAGCCGGACATTTCCCCGAGTTTTTGATCTATTTTCAATCAAATTCAAAGTCTGAATATGTCATTGTATTGCATTTATACACTTGAATGGCCAATATTCTGTTGTTCGAATCCTGCGTTATCATAGTCATGCCATAAAAGCGATTAATAGACCAGTCTGTTTTTTTGACGTTCTCACTGGCGAATTAAAGCACGACTTGATACTAAGAGGATTTCAAATGAAAGTGTATTTCATCTTCAATCTCATGTGGCCCGAGTGAAAGCCCAGATGGGCTCTTGTTAGTTCTATTACACCGTACCTCACCTCGCGCTGTTGTGACGTAGTTAATATACGTAACAATGGTTCCCGAGCAGTAACACTCAGTTGGAGATAGTCAGGCGTTTTGATACAAGGCGAAACTTTCTACGGAGAGAAATTTTGTTTCAAAGCGTGCAATTTAGCGAAAATTTGAGAAAAATATTGAAGACATTTAGAGAAATGTCTTCAAAGTCGCGGTTGGGAACCGGCGTCCGATATCCGGGAATGGAAAATCCCCCAAATCCATCCCGCAAGTCATCGCGGATTCAAAACCACCGATCCCAAATGAGCGGCAAATCAATCAACAGTGATTCGTCTGATGATGAATCGTACAGACCTACCAACACAAGATCGCTAAACGGGTCTAACAATGGCCAAAGGAAAGCACAGACCAAACCATCCAAGATTCCAGTCTACGAGTCTCGAATCTCTGGAATATCGTCCAGCAACAGCGACTCCTCTGGCGACGAATCACACAAAACAAGTAAGGGAGGAATTGCACCCAGGATCTCGTATAGAGCTCTTCCTGGTGAGCCTAAAATCCAGCGCAAGGCATCTAATATTCCTGTCCTTGAACCATTGCGGCCAATAAACAAAGCTGACAAATGTGGGGTCAAGAAATCAACATCTTCCAAAACCGAGAGCAAAGTGTGTGTTAAGAAGACCTCCAGACACCAGTCCCCCAGCGTCAGCAAGCGAAGGCCGCCCACAGCATACATCCGTACAACACTGCAATGCTGTCAAAAGAACAGCAGTGAATCATCCGGTGAAGAACAGGACGTCAAACTAAAAGTAAGTACAGAAGTTGGGTAATTTTGAACAATATGGATTAAGGAAATAGTTATTTTGAGATTCCGAAGTCAGGACGCACAAGCATGAAAATATAATTCAACTACAAAATAGCTTAATTTTTGATGCGGTCTCATCTTATCGTTAATAGTCCGTGAGGGTGCTTAAAGGCAGGGGAAGGATGGGGAGTGGTTGTGGGGGAGGGCACAACACTATACTTGGCTATCAATGACACTATCAACTACAACAAATAAACGAATTCTATTAACTTTATAACAACAATATTATAGAGCAGATTTCGTTACTACACTGACTACGGCATGACTTTGAAATGGTTTCCCTAGTGTTTTTGTCTTGCTGATCCAATCAAATTTTAGAGTTACGACTGCCGTAAGTTATCATACGGTTACGGTAAAGCTACGAATATGTCGTAGTTTGTCCCACTCATACGAAATCTGCTCTATGAGAAATGAGAAATGCGGAGAAATGCGAACTTACAAGTTTTTTACAAGTATAAATATATAAATAATTTATGATCAATCATGAAATTAAGTAATGATTCGTGTAATAACCGGAGCAAGATCTATTGCCGTTCCATGGCCATGAATGTGATTTCATTAATCCTAAATAGAAAGTTGTTCAATTATATCTTGACTAGTGGTATTACTGTTTCAAATTAAAATGCATGAACTCGCTCGTTGTGTATATGTTTTTGATTCCAAAACAAATTCAGCCAATAGAAAGACACTAAAACAAAAGGTGAGATCTTATAAAATATTTCAATGTTCCCCAAATAGGATTTATTTCTCTCTTTTTACAGTTACAGATTGTCCGCTTCAATAATTTTCTTTAAAAAGTTATTGTGAAATCAGAGTTCTTTCCTAGTTTTAGGAGGTTTATTTGTATATAACCAATGAGATATAGAAAAATTAACACGTGTGCATTCCTGAGTGTTCCTGTTCTTGTGCGAACCATTACTTAAATAATTAATGAAAATAATAAGTCAGTCGAATGCAGAAGTAGCGTGGCAGTAGAATCTAATGTTTACAGTAATGTTGATGTTGGAGAATACAAAACTGAAGCGGAACAACAAACTTGTCATCTAACATAAGTTAACTCAGGAAATTATTATTACTCGGGCTGCCTGTGGCAGCAACGAGTCTTAAAATGCAAGGCGTTATTTATTTTTTATTCCGTGTAGCAAGCGTTCTGCGCATGCGTTAAAGGTCAAATTCACACCAATCAGATTGCACTGTGCTGGTCACGCAACAATCGCCAGGTTAATCTATGTACATAATTGAATACAGTAAATCAAAATGGTCGACCCGCGAGGGCGAAAGCCTTCCAACAGGCTCAGGATATTTCAACTGGCGCTCTTGTTGACCATAAAAATACATCAACAACCAGGAGCCGTAATACATTCGATCAGCGCTGTCTGGACAGATTCAATGTACATTTAGAAACGTAAGCGAAATACAATATCCAAACACGTTTGGATATCAACGGGTATCGAATTATAATCAAAGGTTAGATTTCGTCAGGCGCGCTCAGATAAGAAAGTTCAAAGCTCTCAGACTAGGCGAGACAAGGAGATATCAATTTCAATGAGTCATTGTCAGAAATCTATTCCATCGTGGGCAATTATGCAATACAACCTAAATTTGGGTCAGGTCTTGTACAGCTAAGGCATGTTTTACGACAGAACTAGAGCCCATCTGGGCTTCCACTCGGGCCACATGAGATTGAAGATGAAATACACTTTCATTTGAAATCCTCTTAGTAATAACCAAAGGGAAGAATTATTAGCTGAATTTAGAAGTCTTTCGGAGTGGCCGGTAGCGCGGTGACTTTCATTCTCTGCTCCCCAAGTATATATGTAATTTAATATTTTGGTTTTTCTCGTATGTAAATTAAAGAGGTTGACATTTTAATTTAAACAAACACACATTAGCCTTCTGTTCTGTTATACTGCAGGTTCCGATTGTCTCAAATGTATGTTTATATTTGTACCATATTATAAGTTGTATCCTGTCCATCCTGTGATGGAGCTAGCTATGTCAATTTGTGTGCCTCTATGTAACTTTATTTGCTGTTCTTGCTATAGCGATACTACTGTTTGTAAACACGACGTCATTTATATATTTGCATATATAATGTAGTATTTTTGAAACTTGAAACTTGAAACTTGAAACTTGAAACTTGAAACTTGAAACTTGGCAAAAAAAACGCGTGTTTGTATGACTTGTATGGACTGTATGGGAACTAGCGATTTGGGACTGACAAAATACATCTAAAGTCTCAATTCTGCTTCCAAGTCCAAACATGGTTATCAAGCTAAATGAAGGATTCTTCCGTTTTCCTCATATTAACAGACATGTAACAGTATCTTAATCCAGTAGACTCTCTCTAGCTAGGTTATTCTGTCGTAAAACATGCCTTAGCTGTGTAGTTGACCTGACCCAAACTGTCAACAGTTTTACCATTGACAGATTGCCTAATGTTATGCCAGAGAATAGATTTCTGACAATGACTCATCGATCTATATCTCCTTGTCTCGTAATGACAACAAGAGGCCAAGTACAACCTCAACAACAAGTCTTTAAAATAACACATGCAATGTTCATTTTAACTTCCTCCCAGTGATTTAGCATTCAGTTTTGAACTGTATCAGTAGCTTTGCATATTTACTGGCAGCTACCACAGCAGTGTTATGCATGTATCAGTGGCTTCCCCCAACGTTATTATTATAGCCAGAGAATAATACTGGTTCACTACTCGTGCTCTTGCGATAATGGATATATAATGAACTAGAACTGCCAAATGCTGCACGTTTGCCCGGGGAGAGGGGGGGTTGTTGTTAATATATTGTAACCAGGACTGATCAGTATTACTTTCATTCTGGATGAGATAGGACGTATTTCTCAGCAAATATTAGCTTTTATGCATTTTTTAAAAGTATAAATCTATTATGCTAGAGAAAATAATACTGAGTTTGTACCAGAAGTCCATAACCAGAAGTGTCCATCTGTATTGGGGTAGCGGCCCATCAGTTTACAGAGTAGTCTATTTTTAGAAATGCTAATCTCAAATTTGGCGGGCAAAAACAATGGCGGACATTGGGTCAAATGAGGGGGGGCACTCATGTACCCGACGTAAATGAGATGTGCGGCGGTACCGGGAACAGGTTTGAGCTCAATTTGGCAAACCAAGTCTTGTTTTGGAGCAAATTAACTATCAATTCGGGTTGATTTTCATAAATTTAATGGAAATTCTGGTTAATAAAAACACTTTCACTACATTTTATTTTGCAAGCTGGGTCGTGCTCTGAAGACGACACCTCACATACCTCCCCTATATTATGCAAGCGGTGCCCCCCCCCCCCCCCCCCCCCCGGTTTGAAGCTCAGTACATACAGGTCGCCAAGCGGTGCTACAAACTACAAAGCTACGGTGGCAAATGTCGTACTTTTGACGACTAAAATTGGAGATATTGGAATTCAAATGAAAATAAATGTATAGACTGATCATCTGTGCCTCTTCTAATGGATCTTGGGGTGATTTGAGAAAGTTCAAAGTGATTTTCAAGGCTTCAAGTGTTGACTAGCGACGAGTATAAAAGTTCGAATCAATGACAATGAATGAAAACGGAACCGCAAATTCACATTCATCTTGCTGAAACAACTGGCCAGCAATAACTGACACCATACAAGGACAAAATTACATCAAAGTAAGCCAAGTTTACTGTTAAATTTTTATTTAATTGTTTTGTTTTTAATCCAGTGAAATCCTTGGAAACTCGGTCGCATGTGACCCGTTGCCGTGAGGCAGTTGATTCAAATATAAATCTTGTTTAAGAAAAACCCTTGCTTGTATTAATAGTTTAAGAACTGGAATTTCATTTCCAGCTGCGATAGTTGCGTTCAGTTTTCTAGTTTTCGATTGTGAAGTTTATTCTTGGAGATGTAAAACAGTTACTACTGTCTTTAATAAAACAGCAAAGTGACAACTGTTTCATTGTTTGATTGTGCACAGTCTGATGAACTGCCTGATTTTTGCTAGTGTTCAGTATACCAGAAATTGACTTTTTTCACAGGTTATAGCTATTTTCTCTCAGCTCCAGTCGATTATTAAGCCTTACTTGGAGATTTGCCGGGCTGTTCTTTTATCTGCCAAGCGCAAATTACTTACAGGATTTTAAAATTTTCACTTGAGCTCAAAGATGAGTCAAACTCAAAGAAGTAAACAAACTCGTAGACTGCTATATCAAACGTTTTTTTTCACCCTCCTAAACTCGAGGAAAAAATCAGGAGGGTGAAAAAAAACGTCTGATATAGCAGTCTAACAAACTCGGTGCACTTAATTGACTCTTGAGAGAACATGTGATTGTCTTTTTCAGTAAATTTCTTAGGTCATATTATAAACAAAAATAGCATGATTTGAACGTAATATTTATCACTTGATGTATTTATGCCAAATATCACTACAAAAATCTGCGTTTATGAACCAAAAGGCAAAACTTAGCTTCGTTCTGTGTACATCACACACTGCTGTAAACACGAAGTCTTATACAGATGAAACGGGAAAATAAGGTTACAAAGGAACCACATGTTCTGGTTTATATGGACTAATGGTTTTTCCTGAACATGTGGCCAATCAAGTGCTGCTGATCAAATTTCGAAGAATATGATTGGCTGCGAGATGGCGGGAAAAGCTTTCTATAAATAGACTACTCTGTAAACTGATGGGCCAAACCCTATAGTGGGAGATGGACACTTCTGGTTATGGACTTCTGGTTTGTACCCATTCTCTTCATATTTATTTATTTACTAGAAGTAATCAGAGATTATCAAAGTGCGTTCAACATATTTTTGAAAGAGAAAGGACTGTGGTAACAGTCTGAAAAGCTGAAAATTGCTGCAATGATGTGGACGGTGTACGTATATAATCCTGATCAAAAGTGCTTGTTTTTTAACTAATGTGAAAATTTTGATGGCTTGACTTATATGTTAATATACAAGGGGATGCATCTGGGTATAAAACTGTAATTATCTTTGTGTAACATTAAATCATTGGATGCGATGCTTATGGGGCTATATGTATATGTTGTGGTTCAAATTTTTTTTGGTTCAATTTTTTTTTAAACCAGTTCAAATTTTTTTAACCGGTTCAAACTTTTTACACTAGTTCAATTTTTTTTACACCAGTTCAAAATTTTTACACTAGTTTAATTTTTTTTTACACCAGTTCAAAATTTTAAAACCAGTTTATTTTTTAACATTCTAAAAGGGAAGTTATGTTAACTGATGTTAGGGTTATTTTAAATGCTGGATTTGGGATCCTAAATTAGTGACTACTTGGAGCAAATCTTACGGGCGCTGCGAGGCGACCCAAAATTATTAGTGACTAGCTCTAAACACCCTAAATGAGTGAGCATCCGTTGTTGACGGTTAGGGTATTTTTAAATGTAGGGGTAGGGTTTGTATTAGTTCACAGGACCATCGAAGAAGCATTATTATTCTGAGTTGTTCAGTGATCTAGTTCTAAGTGTAGTGACTATAGCTCTAAACACCCTAAATTAGTGAGCATCCGTTGTTGACGGTTAGGGTATTTTTAAATGTAGGGGTAGGGTTTGTATTAGTTCACAGGACCATCGAAGAAGCATTATTATTCTGAGTTGTTCAGTGATCTAGTTCTAAGTGTAGTGACTATAGCTCTAAACACCCTAAATTAGTGAGCATCCGTTGTTGACGGTTAGGGTATTTTTAAATGTAGGGGTAGGGTTTGTATTAGTTCACGGGACCATTGAAGAAGCATTATTATTCTGAGTTGTTCAGTAATCTAGTTCTAAGTGTAGTGACTATAGCTCTAAACACCCTAAATTAGTGAGCACCCGTTGTTGACGGTTAGGGTGTTTTTAAATGTGTTTTTTTGTTTGGATTATAAGTCGTTTATGGCATCATAGAAGGCCTCTTTACTTACGCACGGTTCATCGGCCATCTTTGAAGAATCCGGTGCGCATTCGCGTATAAATTTAAGAGACTGGAAACAAATTAGCATAATGAGAGGGACTGGCTTCAACGACTAGCACTTATAGAATATACGGTGGTGTTCAAATCAACGATTGCTTCTGTGGCGCATTGCGTTAGGCGAGTGGATCATCGAGTAGCTGAAGTTAAAGTGCATATGAAGGCTGGCCAGTTAAACGTTTTTTGAAAAGCTTATACCTTATACGTATCAGGAAAAATAATAAAAAAATCCGAGAAAAAAACTTAACCGTTTTATCAGGAAATAAAAAAAATGAAAATTATGTATTTCCGAGCTTGTTGGGGCCTGGAGAGAGAGAGGATGTGACGTCTATGGTGGCCCAGGACTGCCATAGCAAAAATGAACAAAAAAAACAAATAAAATAAAATAAATAAATAAATAAATAAAAACGAATAAAAATTGAAAGGAAAATGAAACGAAATTAAATTAAAATCAAATCGAAATTAAAAGCAAAATCAAATTAAAAGTAAATCAAAAATAAAAACAAAATCAATTGAAAAGCAAACGCATTTCAAAATGAAAATAAATTGAAATAAAATACCTCGTGGCCCATTGCTGCCATTGAAAAAAAAATTCAAATTGAAATTAAAATGCTCGTGGCCCATCGCTGCCATAGACCATGATGCATTGCTTGTGTATATGTGTTCACGAGTAAACACAAACTTGATTCATCCAAGATGGCGGGGGCAAGAATCAGAAATACGGGCTGGATTGAAGACGAACGCTTAAAGGAACAGCTAACAAACTATGTTAGAAGTGGACTGCGTAGAAATGAAATCTTAAGTTTTATGGAGAGGGACTTTGGAGAATACGCTTGGAGTATACGAACTCTTGATCGTCGCATGCAACATTTTGACATTCGTTATACCGATACTGAAGTACCTTTGGACGATGTTCAAACGGCGGTAAAGATGGAACTTGAAGGTCCTGGACGACTTCTGGGTTACAGAGCCATGCATGCAAAATTAAGACAAGAGTATCACCTCAATGTCCCAAGAAACTTAGTACATGATGTCATGTTTGATATTGACCCAAATCTACTGGAAAATCGCCGTCCAAATACCAAGGAAAAGAAAGCCAAAGGAAATTTCATGACCAAAGGCACAAACTGGGTACATTCATTGGACGGCCATGACAAACTAATGGGCTACCAAAATAGCACGTTTCCATTGGCAATTTATGGAGCTGTCGATACAGCTAGTAGAAAAATTCTATGGTTAAAGGTGTGGGTCAGCAATTCAGATCCCAAAAGAATCGCGCTCTGGTATTTAGAGTATTTACATTCGACCAGACGCATGGCTTCAATCCTTAGAATGGACAAAGGCACAGAAACGGGTGTAATGGCCACAATGCATGCATTTCTACGAGAAAAACATGGTGATATGGATGATCCATCCGACACAGTAGTGTATGGACCATCAACATCAAATCAGGTAATTTATTATTGAGGTAGATTATTGATCAAGCCACTATTAAAGTGATATTTATACATTGTATATATATTAATATATTAAAACCTTTAATAATAGGTGATTGGCTTAACATTGGAAAATATGTGAGGATGTGGTAGTGCCATAAAACTAATATATCCTTGCACACACACACATTTTATATGTGTGTGTATATATATATATATATATATATATATACAGTCAATGCCAAAAAGGTTGTCCAGCAGAACATAATATAATACTATAATATCCATTGTTTTGGGCTATTGTCTAGGTCTAGACAATAGCCCAAAACAATGGATATTATAGTATTATATTATGTTCTGCTGGACAACCTTTTTGGCATTGACTGTATATATATATATATATATATACAGTCGTTGCCGTTAATGTTGTCCTAGACATATCCACATATTGATTTATAGCCTTTGTTCAGTTCGCACCTTTTTCATAAAGAACGGTAATCAGCCGTGAACGCGCCCTTTGTATTTGGTCACAAAGAGCCACGGTGGTCTAATGGTTAACGCTCTTGCTTACCAGTTCGAAGCCCCGAGTTCAAGTCTCAGTATCGGCATCGTATCTTTTTTTTGTTTTCTTTTTTGTTTTTTCTTGTTTTTTCCCCCTTGTCTTTTTGTTTTGTTTACATATGTTTCTTTTTGCAGTTTCTTTTTTTATATTGGATAAGAACGAACGATGTAGCTAAAATAATACTGTCAACCTGAAACGGTCTCAACTTTTCCCAGACTTTCGAAGTAGATAATTATACCAGCACTGACTGAGTACGCCCAAATTACGCTATTTTCGTTTAGAACGGTGTAGCGATTCTGTTGATGGTTGTGGGTTTGAAAAAGCGTAATTTGTTTTTCTTACAAAGTGTGCCGGGCTTACATGTATATACCAGAAACAGTTTTGAAAATACTAGATACCCACTGATTCAAACTATTATATCTTTGTTTAGAAGTAGGAAGCGATTTTAGCAAGTGTTATTAATTTCATTCGTACTGATTTTCTGAACTTAGGCAGACTGAGCGAGCAACTTAATTTTTTTCCTCGAGATTTCGAAAACATCGGCCGCGAGAAACGGAGCGGACAGTTTTGAAAATATCCGGTAGTCCAGAAATTGTCCAGAATTCTCTTTGAAACCCATAGTAATGCTTGCATAAGTTGACGAAGCTTTTTTCTTTGTGAAGGAAAAGAACTCACATGGAATTAAAGCCGTGTACTCGGCGTAAGGTTTACGAGTGTTTGACAAAGGATAACAAACTTTTGAAGCTACGCCATGGACGATGTCGATGATCAAAATACTACATTCCCGGCCCTGCGGCAGTCGAAGCTTTTGCAAAAGAAATGTTCGAACATCCCTTAATAAAATATATGTGGATGATTGGTGTCCTCGGCATTTCAAAGGTTAAAAAGAACTCCGTTCTTGTTGTCACGTTTTGGAATAAAAGCTTTAAAGGGAATGCAGTCAGAAAAAAACGGGAAAAAGAAATGAAAAAAATATTCGCAGTAACAAAAATGCCGATACTGAGACTTGAACTCGGGGCTGCGAACTGGTAAGCAAGAGCGTTAACCATTAGACCACCATGGCTCTTTGTTACCAAATACAAAGGGCGCGTTCACGGCTGATTACCGTTCTTTATGTAAAAGGTGCGAACTGAACAAAGGCTATAAATCCATATGTGCATATGTCTAGGACAACATTAACGGCAACGACTGTATATATATATATATATATACACACATATAAAATGTGTGTGTGTGCAAGGATATATTAGTTTTATGGCACTACCACATCCTCACATATTTTCCAATGTTAAGCCAATCACCTATTATTAAAGGTTTTAATATATTAATATATATACAATGTATAAATATCACTTTAATAGTGGCTTGATCAATAATCTACCTCAATAATAAATTACCTGATTTGATGTTGATGGTCCATACACTACTGTGTCGGATGGATCATCCATATCACCATGTTTTTCTCGTAGAAATGCATGCATTGTGGCCATTACACCCGTTTCTGTGCCTTTGTCCATTCTAAGGATTGAAGCCATGCGTCTGGTCGAATGTAAATACTCTAAATACCAGAGCGCGATTCTTTTGGGATCTGAATTGCTGACCCACACCTTTAACCATAGAATTTTTCTACTAGCTGTATCGACAGCTCCATAAATTGCCAATGGAAACGTGCTATTTTGGTAGCCCATTAGTTTGTCATGGCCGTCCAATGAATGTACCCAGTTTGTGCCTTTGGTCATGAAATTTCCTTTGGCTTTCTTTTCCTTGGTATTTGGACGGCGATTTTCCAGTAGATTTGGGTCAATATCAAACATGACATCATGTACTAAGTTTCTTGGGACATTGAGGTGATACTCTTGTCTTAATTTTGCATGCATGGCTCTGTAACCCAGAAGTCGTCCAGGACCTTCAAGTTCCATCTTTACCGCCGTTTGAACATCGTCCAAAGGTACTTCAGTATCGGTATAACGAATGTCAAAATGTTGCATGCGACGATCAAGAGTTCGTATACTCCAAGCGTATTCTCCAAAGTCCCTCTCCATAAAACTTAAGATTTCATTTCTACGCAGTCCACTTCTAACATAGTTTGTTAGCTGTTCCTTTAAGCGTTCGTCTTCAATCCAGCCCGTATTTCTGATTCTTGCCCCCGCCATCTTGGATGAATCAAGTTTGTGTTTACTCGTGAACACATATACACAAGCAATGCATCATGGTCTATGGCAGCGATGGGCCACGAGCATTTTAATTTCAATTTGAATTTTTTTTTCAATGGCAGCAATGGGCCAAGAGGTATTTTATTTCAATTTATTTTCATTTTGAAATGCGTTTGCTTTTCAATTGATTTTGTTTTTATTTTTTATTTACTTTTAATTTGATTTTGCTTTTAATTTCGATTTGATTTTAATTTAATTTCGTTTCATTTTCCTTTCAATTTTTATTCATTTTTATTTATATATTTATTTATTTTATTTTATTTGTTTTTTTTGTTCATTTTTGCTATGGCAGTCCTGGGCCACCATAGACGTCACCTCGGGAAGTCCTATTTGTGAAAGTGTGTGAAGCGAGCTGAAGTTTCGTTGCTGTCGATAGCCACTTATTTTCCATTTTCAGCCCGCAAATTTTCAGAATTATCGAGAATTTATAGCCTACCCTCAGAGGAAAATGTCACTTCGAGTCTAAAGAAAGTAAAAAACTCAGAACTTGACTTTGGAGATGACTTTGTCTTGGAAGTCGAACGGTGGAGGTGATCTATAGCTGTACCGTGTACGACTCGCACTCGCAGTTCAAGAACCATACGCAGATGAGCCAATTGCAGACGAGCCAATTGCAGAGGAAGAATGGATCCAGGAATATAATACGAGGCAACAGGAGAGACAGGACAGGGAAAAAGATTTCCAAAGGCGACTAGTGGGCACCGAAAACATTCCGGCGATCATGGTAAAATTGGGCCGCTCCAAGTCCAAGCAAAAAGGGACCTTATCACACTTATGATATATTGCCGATTTTTAGTTTTCACTTCAGCCTGTTCAGGGCAGCTTGAAAATAGAAAACATGAGCTAAATGTAATATTTATAGCGATCTCGCCATCTTATCTCCGAATGAGTTGTTGTGTAACTTGCAAATTTATAGTAGAGAAAAATCAGTGTTAAACTTTGTTTTCGAAAGCTGCTCGAAAACCTATTCTATCGCGAACTCTTCCTGCCAACTCACCTCAAACTCATTCTCTGCAGCATTAAAAATTAGCAGTTCTCACTTAAAAAATATCTTTCAAAATGCTCTGTTCTTTGAGTCCAACAATCTCCTTATCATCCTCTTATCTACATAGAAAGCCATATTAAACTGCAGTTGTTTAGCTCAATATTCAAGCCGATAAAAGTTGAACAACAGCAAACACTCGGCAAACCAGTGCTTGCATCCTTCATTCTTTATATTTGAAAAGCCGTTAATCTTACGAAATGTCTTTTTAATGAATGACAACATGTGCTACTGATATTATTCTTCAACTTTTCTTTCATTTTGACCGTCTCAAACTGACAGATCATCTGTGAAAGTAATTTTGGTTCTACTTTATATTATTTGGTAAACTGATTTGTTTTCGCGCTTTGTTTTACCCCGTGTTTACAAAGTGGCGAGGATTCTCCGAGTCCGCACTTCTGACTGCAGTGTTGAAGTTGAACGCGTGAAAACCTTTATGAGACTCAAACTTGACATTTTGAATGACATTCTTTGAAACTTCTGGGTTTTTTAACTTTTAAAATAACTAATTTGTAATTACAGAGGTTTACCAAAATGACGGATAAACTGAGTCAACTTTGCAGTGACAAAATACACGACGAATTCGTGTATTGCCTCAAAATATCCTTTAGAAATTTGTTTTATTACACTTATGACCTACTTATAAACTTTCTGTTGTCATGAAATGGTTTTAAAATCCTTATTTGTTTGCTTTTTTTTGGAGCAGAGGTGCCACGTGCGCGAGCTGAAGCCTGAACAGGCTGAAGCGAAATTCTCTCGGCAATTGAAAGTTCACTGAGTTCTCTCCCGGATTATGTCACTGCTGTTTGTGAGTGTATTTAACTCGCTAACACATAAGCGCTTCAAAATAAACATCTCGAGAGCTGGCCTGCTACACAACAATAGATAGATTCGAATCGAGGTTCCATTTCGTTTCCTGAGAGTTGTAGTTCTTCAACATTGCAATTGCCACTCAGCACAGAGGAAAATGCCGATAACCCGAAGCTATCTTGGTTTAGATAGGCATTCTGCCTAGACAAGGCCATCAACTTACTGTAGTCTTCGTTTCTAAAGTGTGCTGAGCACACAACCGAATACTCCGACGGAGACCATATTTCCCTCATCCGAAGAACGAAATCGACTCACTTCTTTCTTCGGTTCGCTTCGGGGCGATCGTCGCCAAAATAAGGCATTCGATGTAAGTATATCCCGTTTCCCTGGCCTTTGGCGTTGGAACAACGTCCCACCACGCATCTCCTTGTCATTTTACCCGAAAAAAATACAAAACCTTAGGAATAAATAAAGGAATAAATCAAGAAGCTTACTCCGCTGGACTCAGCTATAGCCTTTCACGCAAAACGCCAAAATACAACATCCCGAGGTGACGTAGTAAACTAGTTCCAGTCTCTTTTTTTACGCGCGCGAGAATTTTGAGCATAGACAACCCAAATCGTGCATTTTGGCCATTTTGAACCGGTGATATCTCACAACGAAAAAGTCGGAGGGATTTTTTGGTATGAAATTTAGAAACCTTGGGCACGAATATTTTAATAAAAAATGTATCCAGCCAGGGTTCATATGCAACGCCAAGGAAAGTGGTAAGTAAGTGGTACAGTAAGGTAGGGGGACAAGGGAAAAAAGGGAATGGAATAGGTTGTCTTTTTTTTTTGCAGGGGAGGGGTGGGTAGATTTTTTTTTCTTTTGAAAAAGATAAACCAGTTTTCAAAATTTGAACTGGTGTAAAAATTTTGAACTGGTTTAAATTTTTTGAACTGGTTTAAAAATTTTGAACTAGTTTAAAAATTTTGAACCAAAAAATTTTTCCAACCACAACATATACATGTGTGTTTTATATGGTTATGGCATTGATTTGAGAATTAGTAGCACATTTTGCTGTGTGGTATACAGTGTAAAGCAATAATTGAAGTTAGTGTAGAACACAAATCAACTCAGGCTTTACATACATACATGAACTTTATTTGAGTGTCAATAGTATTTAGCTGTAAAGCTAATTGGGGACACTATATTACAGGATATATAAAGTGTGCTGTCCAGAACACTGACTTTACTAGCGAGTTAGTTTGTTTACCTTTTTCCTTATATATCACATCATTAGCATTTATCTATTGTTCAGTAAGTTCCCGCCAATTTAGGTCACGCCATCATTCTCGCTCGCTGATTGGTTTATCATTATCCAGGTAGTCTAGACACGTCGTGCTTGTAGATTTCCTTTTGAGTTTTTAGCGTGTTAGCCTCGGAAGCTTTACTCTTTTTTTTACCAAGCTTTATATATACTAACAAGAGGCCCTGAGTGGCCTTAACTCGGGCCATCTATAACATGTACTGCATGGAGTTCTAGCATAATTGTGTGTCAACATCGTTTGTGCTAGAGTAGCCAGAGAATTGGTTCTCTACTGATGCTCTTGACTGATGCTCTTGTCTGTCAAATTCCGGGGGGGGGTTAGGTTAGGGTTATGGTATGCCGGGGGGGGAGGGGGTTGGAAATGATAGAGCCTCAATACACACACAACACACACATACATGCTGTGCATGTACATTTCAGCCACAATTTCTTTCAATTCTGTAGTTTAATATTACTTTCTTTTCAATATTGTTCCTTGAGGGTCGTTAGAATTACAAAAAAAACTTGGTATGGGTGTTGTTGATTGAAGTGCAATGGTTATTTGAGTAGTCTGCACGATATCGAGTCACTCAAATTTGATGCATTGTAATGATATCAGGTACAGTACGGCTATGAGAAATCAAGCAATTTAGAACAACAAATTCCACATAATGTTGCTATTCATTGTGAATAGTTAGGTAATGTCATTCTACATGTGAAATAAAGTCATCTATTTGTAATTCTCAATTATTAACAAACCAGTGGTGACGGCTGAAATTCAGGCTAAATTCTCAATACAATATTTCCAATTGAGGTCGTAAACTACAGACCACCATTTTCTAGTATTTAAATAGTGAGCTGCCACTGTGCTAGTGCTCATTTTCTACATCTTGAAGGAGACTGAAACTTATAATGGCAGGCCACAAAGAAACAAGCAATGTCCACTCATTTTTTTATATCATTGGGGTCGCAGCATGATTAATTTTCATTCCCAAATAATTCTTAAAAGTACTCATACTCCTGATCATGACCGAGTGAAAGTGACGATGCTGATGCCAAGAACTGAGGAACAACAACAACAATTACATTTATTTTCTCATAAGATGATGGAAATAGTTACGAGTAATATATGAGGCATAATAAGAAATACAATGATGAGAAGGTAGGTCCTTAAGGTAACCTTAGGGTTATCTTAAGCCAGGACCACCTCAGATGGAAAACACTGAAACAAGATCTAGCTTGCATGGATATAATAATTATAATGGTACCAAGAAAGGGGAAGGGAAAGAAAGAGTGCCTGCACTTACATGTACATGTAAGTACATGTAAGTATAATGTTATAAACTTGCAATAATGATAAATACACTACTCTATACATAATATCATTATGTCAGTTCTAAAAAAAAACATTAAATACACTGTAGAATGCCTGAACCCAGAGATAATAATCAAATACAAAGAGGTACAGGCCAGATGTAAATAGATCCGGGAAAATTAGAACAAAATAAAACCAGTGTCTGCCACTGTCAATAACAAAATACGCCACAGATAAATATACGATTTCCACATCAGAGTCAGTTATCGTTCGTTTGAAAAAATCTTCATTTCGGATTACTTACTCAGTTTATACTCACTCACTGCATGCTGGATTTTCGTTCCCGAATTTATAAGCATTTAAATACAATGTACATGCATGTGCATGGGGGGTGAAACGACTGTAATTCTTTTAAAAGGCCCCTGTCAGTCAGAGAACTGTGAAATCGGGTCATTTCTACTACACTTTCGAGAGGTTAATAACAATAAATAACAACACAACGACAGTCAATTGGTATAAAGGTTATCATGTTCAGATTAGCGGCTACTTACATTTACAAGCTGTTGTCTTTATAGTCAGAGCTGTGTTCTGTCACGACTCCCACGAGTGTATCTTAAAGCATGCCGCATAATATGTGATAAATTCCCGTCCAAAGCCCGTGAAACACCTCTCAGCTTTAGAAAAGAGAAAAATCTTGGTATTGCACTTGAAGGAACCTTTGGTTTACACAAAAAAACAGCTGATATTAAAGGGTTTGTTAAGTCAAAACTCCCACCCGCCGCCATCTTGAAAAACATGAATATGTTGTCCACTGTTCACGTGACCAGCACAGTCCAATCTGATTGGTACGGTGGCGAAAAGAACTTCCAAAGAAGGCGCAATGCGATTGGTTGACGGCTAAATACCTCGACACAAAAAATAACAAATAATATTATAATATAGATACGATAGTACGCGCGCTCTGATTGGCTAAGAAGCCATGTTTTATCAGAGTATATAACATGGTTAGCCGTGTTATATCGTTTTCAACTGGCGGTTTCCTTTCATCGCGCGCGTAAATCTATATTATAAAACAGATAAAGAAGCCTTAAATCCATGTTTTATACTATCATAAAACACTCTGGTCATTTGAGAACACTCTAGAAATGTTGAAAGCACGCGCCTTCGGCTTGTGCTTTAACATTTCTCTCATGTTCTCAAATGCCCATCGTGTTTTATGATAGTATAAAACATGGCTAAGGCTTCTTTATTTGTTAATTATAAAATAACCCAGAGGAAACTCGCGCGCTGATTGGCTGAAAGCCGTGTTTATATGAGAGTCCATAGACATGGAAATTCGCTGGCACGCGATTGTGAATGAACTGATCAAAATGGCAAACGACAAGGAAGAATGTTTACACCAAACGTTGACTTTCAATAATATGATTGTAATCAGCAAAACCGACATATATATTTAACAAAAATACAGCCAACCGACGAAGTTATCAAATTTGCTAACCATCCCGGCCAATATATTTTTATTTGTGGTCCAACAAACAAAAAGTCGAAACCACTTTTCGTTTATCTTATTTCGTACGGTAAAACTAAAACACACAAACGGCTAACAAGTCAGTAGTTTTTAAACAACCTCCTTATAGACGAATAGAGCAAGGAATGGAGCTAGAGACTAGAGAGTAGAGTAGACGAGAGGGAAAAACAACGCAACACTCTTTCAATTTTTTTTTCTCTGTCTTTTTTATCCCAAACTAAAAGGACATATACGTATTTGTCGGCGACGAAGTCACGAAATAATAAGCCTTCACATAAGGCCAATTGTTATCATTCACCCTGTTTGGTCTTAGATAATTCAGATAAGGTTTTTAGCTTTCTCCTTGCCATTTTATGAACTACATGAATTTTGCAAACTCACGAGTCACGTGCGATTGTGAAGTTGATATTTTGTTGATTTTTTCACAGAACAAAAGGAGTTTTTCCCTCTTACCTTGCACTCTTAGCCTCATCTCATTGGAAGGAAAGTTCCAACAGCTAGATCTTTCCATTGAGTTTGGTGAAAATAAAAGTTCATTCAAAATCAAAGTTCAACAGGGGAATCATGTTTCCTCATGTACATTCAGCGACAAAAACACCCAGTTCAAGTCCTCCACTCCTTGAATGCCTTTCGCCTTAAATTTCCGGGAAAGCATGTCTTGAATTCCGAGTTAGTCTTTTCGGGGACTGTTGAAGCAGAGGTTTTTAAAATAGAGCCACACACTGACACAGAGCCAGAGAACACAGAGCATTCCTTCGTTTCTCTCAGTTCTGCATCGGGGGATTTCCCGCGCTGTGCAAACTCCGCGCACCGTCGGTCGATTTCTGACGACTGTTACGGTTAGGAGAATTGATCTTCTGATCGTGCGTGCGTACGATTTTCTCTCGTGTTTTTCCTGTTCGTTAATTTATAAAAGCAATATAACACGCTTTTCATGTCTTTGTTCTCTTATATAAACACTTGGGATATGTTGGGAGAACGCAGAAAAACTTGAAAATCACTCGCCTAGCGGCTCGTGACTTTCAAGTTTTTCTTTGTTCTCCCAACATATCCCGCGTGTTTATATAAGAGAACAAAGACATGGAAAGCGTGTTATATTGCTTAAATAAAACACTTGCGATTTCTGACTCGTGCCTGCCCACAGGCAGCCCGAGTAATAAACGGCTTTAGTTTATTAACAATATTTCGGTTATACTGCTGGAGAAGGCCCTCAAGACGAGGGCTGAAGGATCAGAACTCGCACGGGATCATGGACCTCTTCGCTCTCGTCTACAGCCATGCGTGTGCGAGCCAGAGCCAACGCAGCGGCAGCGATAAAGAAAGCCGAAATGCATAAAATAAGAACCCAGATAGAATCTCAGTCAGCATTTCAGATAGAACAAGAGGAGCTTGTCTTAGAAAGGAAGAGAAAAGAGGAAGAGCTGGCTTTGGCCAGAAGGAAAAGAGACCAGGAGGTGAGGTTAGAAAGCTTACGCTTAGAGGGAGAAGCCGCTGTGGCCTTATATAGCACGGGCTAAAGCCATTGATGAGGAACTTGGAATCAGTTATGAAATGGAAGAATCTCAGCGCCTGGACCTTCCTCTCATAGACCCCAGACAACGGGTTCAGGACTATGTTAATAATGAAATTCCTTTCCCTCACACACCTGCCAAAGAGGCACTGCCTAATCCTCAAGTGCACATTCAGCCACAAGTAACACCACCTCCGAAGGGCCTAAACCCTATGGCACCTACGTTCAGTCTCTCTCCAAATCAAGCCACTCCAGTTTCAAACTCAGATCGTACCATTATGGAATCGTACATCCAATTTATGGCTCGGCGAGAACTCATAGCTAACAAGATAGAGAAGTTTGATGATCGCCCAGAAAATTACCACACCTGGAAAGCAGCCTTCAAGAATATGATAGGAAGTGTCAATATTAGCTTCAGTGAGGAGTTGTCGCTGATGACTGAATATACTACTATATAATGAGTCTTAGAAGCTTGTACAGCGGTTACGCAATGCATACATTGAGAATCCAGCTGAGGGTGTCAAAGAGGTTTGGAAGAAGCTAGGTGAACGTTTTGGTTCGAATGCAGTAATGACACAGGTACATTTGAACAAACTTACAGTATTTCCTAAGATAGGCTATAGGGACAATAAGAAATTACAAGATCTGGGAGATTTATTGTTAGAGCTGCAGTGTGCCAAACAGGATGGAAGTCTTAAAGTCCTTACAATCCTTGATGAACCAACTTATTTGAGGCCAATTCTTACTAAGCTTCCTGAAGATATCCAAGGAAGGTGGCAAAGACATGCCTATCGCTTTAAAATTCAGCACAGTGTAGACTACCCCCCATTCAGTGAATTTGCTAGGTTCATTCAAGAAATTGCTCGCGAGAGAAATGACCCATACTTGATGACAGAGGGCTCTGAGAAACCAATCTCACGCGAAGCAAGGCCTGCTTTCAAGCCTGCTAGAACCCCGAACACAAGACGAGGTGTCACAGTTGCCAAGACAGATGTGTTGAACTCAGCTCCCAGCAACCCAGAAAACCAGTCTCCAACCACAGAGGACCCTAGTAAGTGGTGTGTTGTGCACAGAAAACCGCATCCTCTAAGAAAGTGTCGTGCCTTCAGAGCTAAACCCTTCAGAGAGAGAAAAGGCCTGTTGGCACAACATGGTATTTGCTTCCGCTGTGTTGCTTCATCTTCTCATCTTGCTAAGGACTGCAATGCTACAATTGAGTGCACCGAATGTCAGAGCGATAGACATATAACAGCCCTCCATGCTGGGACATACCCTCCACCGAGGCAGCCGGACACACAAGATGCAGGACAGCACGGCGAGGAGCGAGGAGAAACTCAACAACAAGGCGTGGAACTGAACAATGTCACAACTAGATGCACAGAGGTATGTGGTAACATAACCGGGGGTAAATCATGTTCTAAGATATGCCTAGCAAACGTTTATGTTGAAGGCTCCCCTAACAATAACATTAGAACCTATGTTGTTATTGATGATCAAAGCAACTATTCTCTCGCCAAGTCAAAGCTGTTTGAAGTGTTAAAGTTGGAAGGCGAACCTATCTCGTACACTCTGAAAACATGTTCAGGAATAAGACAAACCAAGGGAAGACGTGCTCAAGGTCTTATCATTGAATCTCTAGACGGCAAGAAAAGACATCGCCTTCCAGTCTTAACCGAATGTGATGACATCCCAGATAATAGGGAGGAAATCCCCACCCCAGCAGTTGCTAGAGCTCATCCTCATCTTCAGACTATTGCTGACAAGATCCCTGAGCTTGACCCTGATGCTGAAGTTCTACTGCTAATCGGAAGGGACGCTCCTCCTCTTCACAAGATTCGGGAGTCACGCAATGGCCCAAGGAATGCTCCTTGGGCTCAACAACTTGATCTAGGATGGATAGTTCTGGGGAACGCATGCATAGACGGTGCACACAAGCCAGAAGGAATCTATACCTACAAGACGCAGGTGCTCCACAATGGCAGACCCTCTCTCCTAGAACCATGTCCCAATCGCTTCTACGTAAAGCATGACGCGGAGCCAGATGCTACAGCGAAACTGGTGAGTGTCCAGAAGAAAGAGAGTTTCATTAATGGGAGGTTCAAGGATGGGTTAGGAAGCAAGGTGTTTGTACGCACCAAATTTGACAATAAGCTAGGTACTTCTGTAGAGGATAGGAAGTTCATGAATATCATGAAGGAAGGCATGATTAAGAATGAAGCAGGCAATTGGGTAGCACCTCTCCCCTTTTGCGAAGAAGTACATGCATCACAGCTCCCAAACAATCGATAGAATGCGCTCAAACGCCTCAAATCTACTCGCCGCACTCTGGAGAGAAAGCCGCAGATGAAAGAACATTATTTTACCTTCATGCAGAAAGTATTTGACAATGGTCATGCCGAACCAGTCCCATACAAAGACTTAGTATCTCGCGATGCATGCTGGTACTTGCCACACTTTGGTGTTTACCACCCCCAAAAACCAGAAAAAATCCGTGTAGTTTTTAACGCTGCAGCCGAAAGCGGTGGAGTTTCCCTGAACAAGCTACTACTTTCAGGTCCTGATCTTACCAACTGCCTACTAGGAGTTCTCATACGTTTTCGCCAGAACCCTGTGGCCTTTGTAGCCGACATTGAGCAGATGTTTCACTCTTTCGTCGTCCAAGAGAACCACAGAGACTTCTTACGGTTTTTCTGGTATAAGGAAAACAACCCTGATGGTGAGATAATAGAATACAGAATGAAAGTTCATATCTTTGGGAACACTTCCTCACCTGCAGTGGCCACGTATGGCCTGAGGAAAACGGCTGAGGTTGGGGAAGCAGAGTTTGGTTCTGATGCCAGAGACTTCGTAGAAAGGAACTTTTATGTGGATGATGGACTTAAATCTGTACCTGAGCCTGCAGAAGCTATTGATCTGCTCCATCGAACCCAAGCCATGTTAGCTACTGCGAATCTACGCCTACACAAGATAGCATCTAGCCACCCTGAGGTAACACAAGCTTTCCCCCGTGAAGATCAAGCCTCAGACCTCCGTGACCTGGATTTCAGCCAGGATGCCATACCAGTCCAACGATCACTAGGCGTCTTCTGGGACCTGGGGACAGACACATTCACGTTCAGACTGTCCCTAGGAGAGAAACCATTCACAAGGCGGGGTGTCCTGTCTATCACGAACAGCCTGTATGACCCCCTAGGGATTGCAGCTCCGGTTGTCATCAAAGGCAAGCTTCTCCTCAGATCGATGACAACACAACTTAGTCACTCACAACCAGAAGACTGGGATAAACCGCTACCTGAAGAGCATAAGCCAGCCTGGGAAGCATGGTGCCAATCGCTACTAGCCCTGACAGATCTCAAAATTCCACGCTGTTATGCCACTAGACCTCTCGAAGCAGCAAGTCGCACAGAGCTCCACACTTTCTGTGATGCATCTAACGTAGCCATTGGAGCAGTCTCCTACCTAAGAATGATCCAGCCTAATGGGCAAATACAAGTTTCCTTTCTACTTGGTAAAGCAAAGCTGACTCCACCTCGTGCCACAACAATCCCTCGCCTAGAGTTATGTGCAGCAGTTCTGGGAGTGGAGCTAACTGAGTTGATCACTGAGGAAATAGAGAGAGAACCAGACACTTTCACCTATTACTCAGATAGCAGAGTTGTCCTTGGGTACATCACTAATGAGACGCGTCGATTCTATGTCTATGTAAGCAACCGGGTGGAACGAATAAGGCAATCCTCCACTCCTCACCAGTGGCGTTATGTAGCCACTCACCTCAATCCAGCTGACCTAGCTACACGGTCAGTGGAAGCTTGTGACCTCAAGAACACCACGTGGCACACAGGCCCCATGTTTCTTTACAGTCAAGACACATCTGCTCCACTTAGCCCTCGAAGCACTAGACAGAGGCAATTGTACTATCCGGTTCTTTTTCGCCGACTTTAAAAAAGGCTTTGACTTAATTGATCATAAGATTTTATTGTCCAAGTTATCTTGTTTCGACCTACACCCTAGCCTAGTAAGATGGGTCGCCGCGTTCTTACTAGAAAGGTCACAGTTCGTACAAATTGGCTCGGTTTCATCTTTGCCTAAGCACCTTAATGGGGGTATCCCACAAGGCACGAAACTAGCGCCCTTGCTTTTTTGCAATAATGGTAAATGATCTTGTTAACGATTGGAGGCTTAGAGCAAAGTTTGTGGACGATCTAACTTTATTAGAGGTAATACCTAGGAACTCACCATCAGTAATGTGTTATATTGCATCGGATGTTCAAGAATTTGCTAGCAATAACAACATGCAGCTTAATCCGAAAAAGTGCAAGGAGATGCGTGTTAGCTTTCTTCATTACAATAGCTGCGAACTTCAGCCCATTGCCATCGGCGGCACATATATCAAGGAAGTGACGTCATTCAAGCTACTCGGAGTGTTCATTTCTAATGATCTCTCATGGGCTGACCACTGCGGGTACGTGGTGAAGAGGGCTAACAGGCGCCTCTACGCAATTAGACAACTTAAGAAATGTCGTGTTCCACCAGTAGACCTGGTCAGCATCTACTGCTCTCTAGTGCGTTCTATTCTAGAATACGCCTGTGTCGTGTTCGCCAACCTTCCTAAATACTTATCACAAGATCTTGAAAGGGTACAGAGGCGCGCTTTAGCAATCATATTCCCTTCCCTGCCATATGCAAGCGCGATGGCTAAGGCTGGGATCACCACCCTAGAGGAGCGCAGGGATATGGCATGCGCCAAGTTTATAAGAAAAATCACTCCTGGAAACCCCCTGTATCCTCTTATACATTCTCGGATCACCGGACAGTCTTCTCACTATAATATGAGACCAAAAGCGCATACCACTATGGCGACAAAAACCGACCGCTTTGGCGGTTTTGTCAGCGCAAAATATGCGTCCAGAGCGCTCATTAACTAGTTCTCGGTTATATCTCATAATATAGATATGTATATCTATTAGTATTATTTATTATATAGTAACTTACTAGGAAGTTGTCTGTTCGTTAGTATATATGTATAGTTGACCTACACTGTAATTCAGCCACTGGCTGCGAGAGTGATTAATAAACGAATTATTATTATTATTATTATTATACACCAGTAGGCAGCTCAGCTTCCTCGGAATTCATGGAAGACGACCCTGAAGTTCGCCCAGAGGTAACAGTTCTAGCCACTCAAACACAACCAATCAACAACCTTGGATCAAGACGCTTCTCCAAATTCTCGCAGTGGGTGACCCTTGTGAGAGCGATCGCCAGGTTAATTATGGCTGCACGCACTTACAGTCGAGGAACTCAAGCCAACCAAGATCACCACGAAGACCAGAATACAGTCTCCTGTACCCAGGCTCTTGATCGTGCAAAGACTGTCATCATCAAGACCGTACAATATGAAACCTACGGGGATGACATTGATCGCCTCAAGAATGCCGAAAGGCTGTCGAAAACAAGCCCTCTTGTAAAGCTCAGCCCAATTATGGACTCAGAGGGACTTCTACGTGTTGGTGGCCGCCTGGAAAGAGCTGATCTCACCAATGAAGAGCGTCATCCTCTGATCCTGCCAAGCTCGCATTATGTCACAACTTTGATAGTCAACCACTTTCATGCTAAAGTTCAGCACCAAGGACGTCACTTTACCCTCGGCTTGATCAGGAGTAGTGGGTTTTGGGTTATAGGAGGCAAAAGGCTTATAAACAGCACTATCGACAAATGCATCAAATGTAAGAAGCTGAGGGGTCAACGTCAGCACCAGAAAATGGCCGACCTACCAGTTGAACGCCTTACTCCTGCTCCTCCTTTCAGCTACGTAGGACTTGACGTCTTTGGTCCCTGGATGATATCTGCTCGACGTACCAGAGGAGGACTTGCCCACAGCAAACGCTGGACAGTGCTGTTCACCTGTTTGACGACAAGAGCTATCCACATCGAGGTAATCGAATCTTTAGACACCTCGAGCTTCATCAATGCGCTGCGCAGATTCCTAGCTCTTCGAGGACCTGCTATCCAGCTTCGCTCTGATTGTGGCACCAACTTTGTTGGAGCGCGCAATGAACTTCAGGCATCCCTCAAGCAGACAGATATTGGAACCATCCAGACATACTTACTTACAGAAGGATGCGAGTGGATCTTCAATCCTCCACATGCGTCGCACGCTGGAGGAATCTGGGAGCGTATGATAGGAGTGACAAGAAGAATCTTGGACTCTATCTTTGCTGACCTAGCACCTAACCACCTCACACACGAGGTCCTGTCGACGCTGATGGCAGAAGTCACAGCTATAGTCAATGCCAGACCTTTGGTTCCAGTATCCAGTGATCCAACTATGCCAGAGGTCCTCACCCCTGCAACTCTGCTCACTCTGAAGCCCCAAAGTCTGAAGGCTTTGCCAGGGGACTTCACTCCCACAGATCTCTTTAGCAAACAGTGGAGACGTGTTCAGTATCTTGCCAATGTGTTTTGGTCCAGATGGCGTAAGGAATATCTGCCAACACTACAGCCAAGAAGGAAATGGCAGCAAGAGGTGGGCAACCTTGAAGAAGGTGATCTGGTACTTCTTCGCTCTAAAGAAGTGCCTAGAAACGACTGGCCCCTTGCTAGGATCTCTAAAGCCTTCAAGAAGGTACGGAAAGTGGAGCTGGTGATGTCCAGGGATGGGTCTAAAAGATCCTACCTCAGACCAGTGACTGAGGTCGTGTTGCTGAAGACTGAGAAAGAGTTCGACAGAATGAAAACCACAGCCGGTTGAACTATCTTAACTTATTGGACCTTAATATAGGTGTTCTCATAAACACTCCAGTAATTGGCCATGTTACACATTAGTTAGTGGTATTTTTACATACCAGGCGAGGAGTGTGCTGTCCAGAACACTGACTTTACTAGCGAGTTAGTTTGTTTACCTTTTTCCTTATATATCACATCATTAGCATTTATCTATTGTTCAGTAAGTTCCCGCCAATTTAGGTCACGCCATCATTCTCGCTCGCTGATTGGTTTATCATTATCCAGGTAGTCTAGACACGTCGTGCTTGTAGATTTCCTTTTGAGTTTTTAGCGTGTTAGCCTTGGAAGCTTTACTCTTTTTTACCAAGCTTTATATATACTAATAAACGGCTTTAGTTTATTAACAATATTTCGGTTATACTGCTGGAGAAGGCCCTCAAGACGAGGGCTGAAGGATCAGAACATAAAGGGATTAATATAAAGTACGTATAAATAAATATTACTATTCAGATGTGTATAAACTGAATTCCAGTTCCTAGAACATAAACTATATATGGATGTGTATAAAGTACATCCCATGCAGTTCCTTCGATTCAGATCATTCACATTACGTTTCCCGGGTATTTTTCAAGTGAGAACAAGGTTGGTTGCAGAATATTGAGGGCCATTGTTAATTCCAGAATAATTTATGGTCAATGTTGGTAGCCGGCTAGCCGGGTCCTGGCTTTGATCGCTTTGATCAGCCTTGTTTCAGGTCCGTTAGAAATTCAGTGTAGATTAATTGAACACAGCAATGAAGTCAGTACTTTAAATTTCCCTCACCTTGTATTGTGTTGATATTCCAGTTCCTTGGCATATCAAAGTGTCGGTATAGATTAACTCTGTCTGATTGTAGTGTTAATTTGAATCCGTTAATTTGTATAACCAAGATGTACACAGTGTCGCAACTCAACACACAAGGTACGCCGATTACGGGTATCTAGAAAACTCAGACCTTATATCTCTTCAGCCAGGTCATCTTACTGTTTGTAGTTTCGGTATCTGTATGTACAGCGAAAAGCAGAATCCAGTACAGCGAGCAAGCCAACAGAATTCACTCGGTTGTTTACAAATTATGGTGAGTTGATTTGACTCAGTTCTCTGTTCAACTTCGCTGGTGTCGTCACCGCGCCGACAAAACAGACCATGTTTGACTTAAACCACCACGATGCACACGTGTAGTATTTAAAAAGCTTCTTCACAACTCACACTGAAATATTCATATCCATGTATTTCTCTTCAGCCTTCAGGTATGATTTATAGCATCTTGACCATTTGCAGTTTTGGTGTCGGCAAACCGAACAGCACAGTTCAATACAGCGAGCAAGCCAAGCATATTTTTCGATCGCACATTCACTCGGCTTCAGCATAAATAAATAACAAGTATCCTGAGCCTGTTGGAAGGCTTTCGCACGAGTGAAGTTAAATAAAACATTAAAGTGCTTACATTTGATAGATGGAACTCCAAATTAGAGAGAAAGTTCCTCGCGGGTCCTCCGCCATCTTGATTTACTGTATTAAATATGTAAATAAATTAACCTGGCGATTGTTGCGTGACCAGCACAGTGCAATCTGATTGGTGTGAACTTGACCTTTAACGCATGCGCAGAAAGTTTGCTACACGGAATAAAAAAAAAACGACTTGCATTTTAAGACTCGGTGCTGCCACAGGCAGCCCGAGTAATAACCAGAGTCTTTCTACTGGATTGAGAGCTCGAGTCTGCTAATATGGGGAAAACTGAACCAAAAAATGAACTTTGACTTTGATTTTTCATAGTTTCAAGCCAAGGAAATAGATAATTAGGGAACAAAATGGCCAGTTAAAGGGATGATATTTGTCAATTAGCAGTTGCACTTGTTTTTGCAGACCGGGTTGCATGCAGACTATCAAACAAAACTGAAGCCAGGTGCAGGGGACAGGGTATAAAAATAAAATTGGCTGGAAGATTTATATCGGCAGTTAAAACATAAACAGCAGTTTTTCTTTGTCTAAAAGAGTTTTGGGTATAACTTATGTTCACAATGAATAGGCCTGTTTTCAAACTCATTAACTGATTAAGCCTAGGCTAAGGCTATTAAGTAATGGTCCAGAAAAGAACTGTAGTAGAATCCATTGTTCTGCGGCAATGAGCCTTCCCCACATACGATTTTGCTTGAATATGCCTTAAGTGCTTTAGGAGGTAGCTATAGTCCAAACTACATCTCGAAAATAAAGTATTTTTTATGCTATTGGCTCTTTTTTCTGTGAAAACGCAGAGAAGCCACCATCCAGCCAATCGGATATAGAGAAAACAAAGGATTTTTCAATCGCAAATTTGAAAACTTTCCCCACACGCGATATTCTTCGAAATTAAACCATAGTTAGGCCATCCCTATTTTATTTTCCGTTACTCATCGTCCGACCGACCCATTTTTGTGGCTTTTTGTAGAAGAAAACAAATTGGGGGGAGGGGTGGGGGTAAAGAAACCCTAGAGCAGCTCCTGGAAGCTCGTGCTCGAGGGTAGGTTACACAATAGTTTCGGCGGTGCATTTGTAATTCCATGTTTGTAGCGTATACAGACGACGACATCGATGGTTTCGTCGTCCATGTTGGTTTGTAACCTCGCCTGTGCAACCGCGCCTTATTAGTTCCAGTCTCTTCGCGAATTTTTTATTTTTATTTTTTTTCTCACCCGACCGACCGACCCAATTTTTGAAAACCCCACCGATGAGAAACGGGAAAAAAAATAGGGATGGCCTTAGTGTGATCGAAAATAAATTCAAACCACAAAAAATATCTAATGAAAATGCATTATTTCGATGGGTTTCTATTGAATTTATAAGTATCAACCAATGAAATTACGAGAAAGAATAATAGAAAATTAACACCTTTTAACATTCCTTGCCGTAGACACTACAGTTCTTATCTGGACCATTACTTAAAAGGCTAAGTTAATTCAAATAATTGAGCTTCCATTTTGGCATTTATCAAAATCAATGACAATGCTACGTGCATGTTCAGATAAGTTTCTTTTTGTTATCGTTTCAAACGGAATAGCAAACCATTCATTAATATGATTGAAAGCAGTTCTTCTAAACATCTTACCTCTTCGTTTCATTCCAGTTAGAAGACATGCAGACTCAATAATTTCAGCTTTTGAGTTTTGCATTCTCGCTTTCGGCTTTCGCCTTTCGCCGGCTTTCCTTCTTTTCTCCACCGAATTAATCAAACTGGACGAGTATTCCTATTTTACAGCAGTCAGTTTTAGAATAGCTCCCTGTTTTAGCCTTTGTTTTCATTCAATAGAGCAAAAGTTAGAATTTTTCCAAAATGCTGTCATTTTTATCAAAGAAAATAAATATTAATTGCGAAGCCGACTTGTCAAAGGACTTGTCTTTGTTCTTTGTTATACCCAGAGAGCAATGCGATCGATCACAAGGTCAGAAACGCGGCGGACGCGGGAGCGAGATCTCGCGGGATAACCCGTGTAATCATATACAAAATGTCTCGATTTTGATTGGATGAGACTAGAGCCCATAACCAAGAGCGTCCATATCTTTTTTTACAGATGCTACGGCGGTTTCACAAGTTGGGCTATTTTTAGATTATTTTTGCCGCCAATTAGTGGGTTACACCAGTGGCGGAACAAAAGATGCCTTATCAGCGTATTTTGTTATACCAACAACACGTCTGCTACGCTGTTGTTATTTTATTCCCTTAGGAATAAGTTACAACCCAATAATGGCGGGAAACCGTTCTAAAAATAACCTCTGAACTTGTGAAAATGCCGTAGCATATAGAGGTAGTATGGGAGATTCTCGCTCTTGGTTATGGGCTCTTGCTGAGAGCAGTGCAATTTATCTCAAATTGCACTGTTTGGTTGAAATTGTACTCCAAATCAGGAATTTGACAATCTATAATAAATCGAAAACAAAAGCAGCTCCAGAATGAAATCGAAGTACACAAAGTTGTTCACAAAGGATTTTTTTCCGATGATTTTCCGAAAATTTCTGAAGTGTTTCCGAACATTTCCGAATGCTACGCTGTGACAAAAACACGTCTAACCATGTAAATTCATTTGACAGTACTAAACATTAACATTTCAGAATTGCACTAGAAACCATATGATTTCCTAAACTTATAATATACCTACATGCATGCATATATATGGTAGCCCTTGCCCTTATTTGAAAAACACGCAACCAATGTGTCTTGATAACAAAAATGATGGACATGTTTACCCAAGGATCGTTAAAAGATCCATGGTTTACGCGAAGGAAAATCTTGGAAAAGGATTAAAACAAGCAAATATGCAGAACTGACAATTACAAAAAATGTAGAATCGTGTTGTCGAGATACCTGTTGCAAAATCTTTATGAAAGATTGTTTGCGGGTCCTCGAACAAGACGAAGTTTGACCTGAAAATCCCCGGCCCAGCCCGGCGGGATCCCCAGAAAGGAATCACAGATGAAGAACTTAAGGATATATATGGACTCTCTCTGAATTTCTAATGGGACCTGAAACAACCACATGAATGGACCATGGGGTACTCCCTATAATGGGGGTACTCCCTATAATGGGGGTACTCCCTATAATGGATTATACGGGGAGGCTCCGCCCGAAAGGGGTGCCTTTTCAGGCTGAAGGTATATAAAAGGGTAGGGATTTCACGAGTTGAAGTATAGGAAAGGGTAGGGAAAACTGTAATTTAGGTATTTAAAAGGGTTTTTCATAATATCTCGAACAGACGCACCTAACGGCTGATTCATCCAAGTATTCTAAGCATCGTTTAATAGCATCGTTTGTTCGTGATATTTGGCATAAATTCAAAATTGTAATTGCACTTACCGATACGGCACGGGTCGTAAAATTACAAGGAATTTTGAAATGTCTCTTGTGGTACTGTATGATTTATGTCAAATACCACTACAAACCATCCTATTACTATTACAAACACCCGTTACTGCTGTGTTGTATTTGGATAGAGGGTACGGGTCCTAAAGCCTTACAGTAATTCCCGATTAAGCTTTAATAGAAGTCTTATTATTCCTTTTGTTTTACAGCAGCGGGTGAAGCCAGCTGTCAAATCAGTTAAATCGTCCTCTAAGGATGTTGTCCGGGCCATTAAGCCTCCCACACAGGCCAAACCAAGCACACAGGCCAAACCAAGTGCAAAGGCCAAGCCAAGTACACAGGGCAAGCCAGGTACACAGGGCAAGCCAAGTACACTGGCCAAGCCAAGTACACAGGCCAAGCCAAGTACACAGGCCAAGCCAAGTACACAGGCCAAATCCAGTACACAGGCCAAATCCAGTACACTGGCGGCCAAGCCAAGTACACTGGCGGCCAAGCCAAGTACACTGGCCAAGCCAAGTACACTGGCCAAGCCAAGTACACTGGCCAAGCCAAGTACACAGGCCAAGCCAAGTACACAGGCCAAGCCAAGTACACAGGCCAAATCCAGTACACAGGCCAAATCCAGTACACTGGCGGCCAAGCCAAGTACACTGGCGGCCAAGCCAAGTACACTGGCCAAGCCAAGTACACTGGCCAAGCCAAGTACACTGGCCAAGCCAAGTACACTGGCCAAGCCAAGTACACTGGCCAAGCCAAGTACACTGGCCAAGCCAAGTACACAGGCCAAATCCAGTACACAGACCAAATCCAGTACACAGACCAAGCCAAGTACACTGGCCAATCCAAGTACACAGGCCAAGCCCAGTACACATACCAAATCCAGTACACAGACCAAATCCAGTGCACAGGCGAAACCAAGTACAAAGGCCAAACCAAGTACAAAGGCCAAACCAAGCACACAGGCCAAACCAAGCCCCAAACCGTGAGTAAAGTTCCTTAATTACGTCTTTATATAATGTAAATAGTTAAGCTCCTAATACTTTTACTATACTTATCATGGAGATAAGTCACCGTAACCTAAATTATTTCGTTCTGTTCCCAACAGAGATATTCCATCAGACCAATTGGTCATTAAACAGAAGTTCGGTATTCAGGAGAAGTCCTGGACCGAGAACCCTGAATCCGACAAAGGACCCCTGACCCCCATGACGGAAGTTCCCCTAACACACAGGTAAACCAAAACAAACAAATATTGAACTTCTAAATAACACATCTACTTCCTCTTCGAAATAAATAATCGATGTAAATGGGCCGGTCTTTTGCTTGAATATAATCACGTGATTATAATGCAGGGTAAAACATATTACTTCATTTATTTGAAGACATTTGTACGATATCATTAGTGTTATTAGCAAAACCTATTTATAAATGCTATTTTCCACATCCAATTGATTGTCGATCTTTCTAAAACTGCGTTTTTAAAGATAACTTGCCGTTCAGCATCCATAGATTCAAGTGCCTTTCCCATGGAGATTACGAGCTCAATTAATTCGTTAACGAAGTAGTATATCGGCACGTGACTGTTTTCTGCAAAATGCCTATTCTATTCAAAGTTTAAGGCTCTGTTATTATTTATGGACTGGATATTGGAGAAGGAGTGGTTCCAGATTTTTGAGTGAAAGGGGGTTTACTTAGTTAAGCTTGGACGAAAGGGGACCGCTGTATGAAAGCAATCCACTCTTTTCACCTGGTGGCCATCTTGGATTCAAAGCGAAGCAATCCTTTGTTGTTGCCAGGTTAGCCTCGTTTTGACTATCCCTCACTGCGAGGCTAACCTGGCAAAAACAAAGGATCGCTTTGAATCCAACTGATTACCACCAGGTGAAAAGCGTGAATTAAGACTGATGGGTTTAGCTACCATAACTTTTGAGAAAATCAAAGATCGTTTCCTCAAAATACCACAAATAGCATTTCTAATGCTTCTAAAACTGATTCAACAATTTCCGGGAGACCATGCACTCCGCTCCCTCTCTGTCCCACCAATAATCATGAACTAAAGTAATAAAGCTACTTTATTTAACGTCCGTAACTCGTGACAATCTGGTGAGACCGATAAACTCGAGGCCGACGGGAGACCTTCGATTTGTCATCCGTATCCGTGAAGACGTGAAGGTCTAACCATTTGCAATTGTTTCACAAAGGCAGCACCTTAATTTTACTCAGTTATTTTAAGACCCTGATTGTTGGTCCGGCCGGGGTTTGAACCCGCGACCTCCCGCTCAACAGACCGGAGCTTAACCCGAGGCGGTTAATTTCACAACAGCGCCTCCCCTGTATGTTGGGTTTCTCATAGTTTAAAGTGCACCTAACCCCAATTTGTTTTGTTTATTTCGTTAAATCCTCATAATCTTTAGAGTAATGCGGTGAAAAAGTTTAGTTTTTTCGTGAATCCTTGATTGGCTATGACCTACCGACCGAGCGGCAGTACACAAGTCAAGTACATCGTGTATTCACTCTTTTCACCTAGTGGCCATCTTGGATTCAAAGCGAGGCAATCCTTTGTTTTTGCCAGGTCAGCCTCGTTGTGAGGGATAGTCAAAATGAGGCTCACCTGGCAAAAACAAAGGATTGCCTCGATTTGAATCCAAGATGGCCACCAGGTGAAAAGAGTGAATTGCATGTGACATAAGGTCATGCAGGAATCCATAACAATAGAAACTACAACAAGTGCTGGTGAACAATGGCACTTTTCCTCATCATACGTTACTCGACCAAGAGCCCAAACTGCGTGGTCGTGAAACAAACTTCCCGGGACTTTAATTCCGATTTAAAAATCAGGGATTGCACCGATTTTATTTGTTTACTTTTTCATTCGTCCAGTTTTCATATTAGCCTTTAAAAATATCAAGAAACTGATATGGGGTTTGGGGCCTTATTGACCGGCATTTTTAAATTTTATGTTTCAACAAGAGTACCAGCATACCGTGAGTAGGTACAGGTATTTGTATTTGTGCGTTGAAATTGAGGATCTGATATGGTGTACACGGAATGTTATCCAGTGCACGTTTAGGCCTATGTTAATGTTCAGGGAAACGGTGTTTTGATCATTCCTCGTTAGTTAAACCAGGAGCCCATTACCAGGAGCGTCTATCTGTTATGCATTCGTAAGTCAGCGTGTTCCCAGATCAGGCTATTTTTAGCCGCGAAAAACAATGAGAAGCCTTGTGAACAGTAATTTCATGCAACAATGTACTAGGCACACAATGCTTCCTAAATTATTTATGAAGAGATATTGTTACTGCGTACAATGAGAAAACCTCGTCATTATGAAAAAAAATATCGGCCTACTGGTAGGGGGTATGGGATTTATTACTCGGTGTTCTAAACCTAACCTGATCTAGGAATGTTCTGGCTCACAGTAATTAAGGTTATTGATCGTGCACGTAGGGAGAACGACAAAAAGCCAAATGACGAAGGACAAGACTCGTCTGACAACCAAGATATTCCTTCATATAGTAATAAGGTATGACGATTAGAGTTAATTACAATAACGTATACTATTTTGATATTACAAGACTAATATTGAAACACATATTCTGTAACGTAAGCCCACTGTGAATGAAAGATATCGAGGGCCCAATATATTTTTCTTGTCCAATCTATTCGGTATCAAAATCACTAGTTTTTACATGCTATGCTATGGCCTTTTTTGGAAACAGAAGACTGGGGCTGCTTTCTCCACAGGCTGTTTTAGCTTACTTACTATTATTCAGGCTAATTTGTAGACAAGGCCTATTATTCCGATACGTTTGCACGGTAAATTCATTGCTGCAAAGGTCAATAGCAAGAGAGAAAATGAAAACTGTTCTCTTTCCCATATTTCCTCGCACGCTTCTCTTTAGTAACTGAGAGAGGGACTGGTGACGATGTAGGTGTTTGGACCTCCTGGCAGCTGAGCAAGTAAAATCAACGCCGGATATAGAGCAGTTTTCACATGACTGTCGGAAGTGTTTTGGTTTTGCGTTCACTAAGCTTTCCTATTGGCTGAGAAAGTAAAGTAAAACCAAACGCAAATTGATTTTGGTTTTTGCTTTGGTTTGTCATTGGCTCACAGGGAAGTCATTTATGAGTTACTTGTGATTACTCGCTCCTATGAATAGCTGGATGTGGCATGGGTAATTTGCGTTTGGTCTTTCGACACTCATTTGAAATTCGCTCTATACTCAGTTTATTTTCATTTTTTTTCTCCAAGATGTAGGTGGCTGTTATGTATTCTTTCAAGTGCGGTCAAATATTTATGTTATATTACAAGAATATTTTTTAACACGACCACATAAGCCTGTATCGTGTATACATACATAAATGTTATTATTAATGTTGTTGTTATTATTATTATTATTATTATTATTACATGATGACTCGAGCCTTTTGCTCTCCTACTCAACCCTTCCTGATATGGCCTTGCAGCGAATTATTATATCATACCTCATCAGACTAAATAAAGGTGTTTCTAACATCTAATCAGGTCATTACATCCGGTATCGACGAGACTAAAGGGTTGCTCAAGTCAAGTTCTCCTGACACAACAATCTACCAGAGCATCAAGAGAGTCAACACTACCCCTCAGATAAATATAGAAGATTTATCCGTCAACGTTCCACATAGAAATGCTGACATTGATGCAAGTCACATTATCCCTGGCACTGACGAGTCCATTGTGCCTGTAAGAACAGAAAAGAGAAAATCCGAGAACGACACTATGCCAGACGTTCCTCAAATAATAAGTCAGACTAGGGAGAAGGAGCTATCTATCCTTGATGTGGTCGTTGCAGATGATTTCTCAATCGATTTCTCGTACGAAGAAGAATCGCGAGATTCAACCGATAATACAGACTGCAGTGCCAAAGATACCAAAGATGTACCTAATACTGACGCGCCAATTATGCCGCTCGAGGGAACGGGAAAGGCAAATGCAAAGAACGAGAAGGATATTAAGCCAGACGCTCCTGGAATAACAAGACAGACTAGGGAAAATGCGCTATCTGTCCTTGATTTGGTTGATGCAGATGATTTCTCAATCCATGTCTCGTACGAAGAGTCTCAAGATTCAAAAGATACTACAGACTGTAGTGCCAAAGCCACAGTGGATACCACAAATGACCCCGCTCTGCCAGCGACGGTGAAAGAAGAAATGGACTTCGAAGAGCACTGCAAGCAAGAAGTGTCTAATGATGCAACAAGTGATAAAGTTGTGAAGAGCACTTGCCTTCCTGAAAAGATTATCGTGGAAGGCAAATCAGACTCTGATGAGCCAAGTATTCTGAACACAATAAGGGACGAAGCTGTGGATGAAATCAGCAGTTTAGATACCTTCCTTAGTGATTCAGCCTATTCTTTCGTAGATGACGGTGAAGATTATGACAACTTCTCTTGTTGCGGACAAGAATTGTCAGCAAGCAGTATCCAAACAGACTTCAGTCTTGATATTGGTTCTACCGAATGTCTATTTTGGAATACAACCGCTGACTCATCATGGATTCTGAACGATTCTGAATCTGCCGAGTCGTCACATTTTCCTAAGAAGAGTAACAACAAGCTGAAAGAGATCATCGAAGCGGGAGAACAAAAGCCACAGATCTGTCTGAACCAAGCCATTCTTAATGCTGCGTTAGAAGAAAAGGTTGAAATGTGCACCGCGCATTTCACGAAACGTGATTGTAAAGCGACCTTAAATGACACTTGAAGCCAAAGCACATGAAAAAGCACATGAAAAATTGACCAAACATGTAGAAAAAAAAGTAATCCACCCTCAGGTAACTGGACGACTAGCTAAAGTTGCAAATGACGACAACTCAATGGTTGAAGATCATAGCTACTCTGAGTCAAACTGTGCCGTGAAATCCCAAACGAGTGCTCCATCATCAAAAGCATCAAAATCTACAAAACGCAGGACCGACACAAAACAACCAAGCGGCCTGAACAACAACGCGACTAAATCAACATCGTCCTCGCCAATAGTGTTCCAAAACTCGCGATTCCTTGTAAGCGTTGAATCAGTAGATTATTCACCGAGTAAGAGTCCCATATTAACAACTAGTAATTTCGCAGATTCATCCGACCTAAACAAAGATGATTCGGACCAGGAATCGTCAATTGAAAGTTCGGAAAAGTCAAACGTTGCGATAAGGACTACAGAATCCGATGATATGTTGCACGCTTTGGAAGATGATTGTTTTCTTGAGGAACTTGAGGATCTGCTTTCGGAGGCAGAAGCAGATTTTCAACAAGATGAGGCTCAAAAACACCAGACCTCTACAACGCCCATAAACAAGATTGATAATACTGAGATGCAATATAAGGCAAAGGCGGCTAAAAATAGTGACAACAGTGAAATCCTCGACTTAGCCAGAACTGCCATTGCAGCAAGTTCAACACAAAAAGAGGATAACGTCAGTCCAGCCAAGGCAATCAATGAATTTGAGAATTTGAGTGTTATGGAAGTTGAGAAAGGATCGGAAAAAAGTGACTCAGATACACCAAACGAGGAAACGCCGACAAAGGAAAGCCCCAAATCAAGCACTGATGCAGAGGAAACCAACAAGAATCCATACACAAATCTCCATGTTCTACATCGGACAAGATTCCTTGTAAGTGTAGAAATAGTGGATCATCCCCCAAGTATTGCTAAAACTACTAATTCAGGAATTGCAACGACAGACAACAAACGTGGAAGTAACGGTGTGACGAATAAATCTTTTGCAGAAGGTGAAAATGACGATATTCTTGTGGCAAAACACGTTCTGATCCAAGAAACAGCTCAGTGCGAAGACATGAGTCAAAAAGAGGATGACACCTCAATGCAGAACATGAACACCATAGAAGGCGAGACACAAACCAAACAAACACAGATGGTGACGCCATTGAAGGATATCGGCCACGCGATATCCAATAAGACTTTACTTGACAAAGTTCTAGGTATCTCAGAAACTATTTTTAAGCAGGAATATAACAATTTCGTCAAACATGCTATCAAAGCAAGACAGAGAAGCCGAAATATAGCTGACGATTGTAACACCACCACAATTCTACAAAGTCTTGCTAAAGGTCAAACCGTCTGTAATTATTGGGGTCGGCTTTGCTCCCCTTCTTGTGTATCGGAGTAATGTATCCGAAACTCCACTCGTCTGGATAGTTTCCCGAGCTGAGAACCGGGTTAAAAAGGTGTATAAGAGATTGACTTGAGCGGCCCTGTATACGGTACATGTATATGCCGCGGGATAGGGTATGATTTTCGAGGTGCCGAATCCTTAAATATGATTTCATATTCTGTATTTCATCCTTAAATAAAATATCCGATCCTTAAATAGTGTACGCCCGGAGGGGGGGGGTTTTCAAGGTAAATAGGGTAGGGGTAACCGTCGGAAAACCTCGAAAATGACCCTAAAAAATACCAATCCGTGAAAAATTTCCCACGTTAAAATGTACCTCATGGTCTAAAAATCACCCTGAAAAATGGATTTCGCGTGGACAACCCCTAAAAAAATACCTAATCGCCGATTTAAAACCCTAAACAAATACGGCGATCACCCCTACCAGCCAAATATAGTCAGAACTCCCCCCCCCCCCCCCCCCCCCTTTCCCCGTCTCCTCTCCTTTCTTAAAACAATCGTAAACATATTTATCTGATGCCTTTTGGAGTGTTCAATAAATTCTGAGTATTGACTTTTCCCTTAAATAGGGTCTTATATTTTAGTTTCAAGCCTTGGAAACTGGAAAGGGTGCCATTTTACGATTGTTCTAATTTACTGGGAGTACCCCGAGGTGGGGGGGGGGGGGGGGGGGGGGGTTAGTAGTATGCAAGTACAGGAGCCCATTACTAGTGAGGACTGACACATTCACGTTCGTCATCGATCTAATTCAACAATTGCCAAACTGATTGATAATCTTCTGTCTGTTGAGTTAGAGCTCGGAAATCGCCGTAACGTGAGAGCGCTAGCCGCCGTTGGAAGATAAATTATGGATTTCATCCTGTCGAATGAAAAATACTTTTCCCGGACAAAATATACAAAACTTGAAGCTGATTCTCCTGCAGAGACGATATATTACACTGGGGGCAAAGAGAATCAACACACTGACAGAAAATATCCGAAGAAAGCTAGCAACTAGTTTATCTCCTTCGCCAATCTACCATGGTTTGTTTGTTGGGAATTGAATGTGATATTTTTGCATAATTTATACAAATCTTAGTGAATCGACCAATCAGCGAGAAGACATCATCGGTATGGAATTTCTGGGCTCAATACGCAGACCTCTCTTGTGGGGATCGCTTTTGGCCATCGAATAGAGACGGCTGATACTGCATTATTATTACATAAAATGTGATAACAGTTTGTTCTCGAACACCATCTTATTATACTCAGTTATGCTTATTATACTCGACAAAGGCTATCGATGGGTTGCACTCAATCCCCAGAGATTCAAATGCATGGCGGCCATGTTGGTGTACAAAAGAAGCTAACGAAGAATCTATTGTTAAAGGTCACCAACATGGCCGCCGTGACGTCATGTGCAGCCCATCTATTATACCCAATAGTCCAGATTCGTATTCGAAAATTACCGCTGAATGCGATGACTAGAGACGCAGGTATACAGGGTTAGCCTCGTTCTGAAGTTAAACATTCATAAATACAAGCGAGAAGGTTGTGGGCTATTCACAACTCTGCGTATAAACGCGTCTGTAGTCATCGTATTCAGCGGTAATTTTCGAATACGAAACTGGTCTATTTACATCAGTTGTGAATATTTCTTACTGATTTCTTAACTTTAAACAGGAAATTCAGGTATAAAAGGGTAAGCCCCTCCTCTTTTCACGCATGGCGAACTCGAAATTCAAGCGGTATTTTATGACTGTTTACGAACTCTGTAGCCCTCACTATGAAGTTAGTTTTTTTATGTTTGATTTGAGTTCGCGCGATAAGCAATCAGTAGGGAGCACTCAAGCGGAGCATCACAGAGATGTGCACTCCACAAAGGCTGAGTGACAACTGAAGGTGTGAATGGCCTGGCCATGGCCCTTTTATATCGGAACTTCCTGGTTAAGTATCTTGATTTTATACAATGCGAACGAAGACGTAGTAGCCATAGACTATATCGCAACTCCGCCGTCGCAGTGGACTCTGGGATGGATCAGGCTCAGTTTCCATTGTTAAACTAAGATGGCCACCCAACAACAACAATAGAAAACTATCCATCCCAGAGTGCACTGCGACGACGGGGTTGCGATATAGTCTCTGTTAGATGACGTAACAAGAGACGCTAATGAGGCACCTTTTACTGATTAACGTCATCCAACATGGCAACGATGACGTCACATACGTGCAAACGAGGAATACTTGCTAGAGCACCACTTCCCATTAAACGTTAATTTCTCATCGAATAATAAAAAAAATTCAGGAGCAAAACAAGCAAACTAAAGACGCTCTTGTAATTCAAGACGAGAATGAGAATAAACACAGGCAAACCATACACGATATGGAACAAACGATCTCCCAGCTGAGGGAAGAGAAACGGAAAGCACAACTTGACATCGAAAGTCTGCAATCCGAGAACCGATCCCGACCCAGCAAATTTCGGGAACAAGTGAAGAAGTTAAAAACGAAACTAAAAAGACGCTCAAATAGACAAGCTGATCTTCGCAGCCATATACCAGTGATGAACCAGAAGGCTTCCAGCCTCGCCACAGAAAAAGCAAGAATGGGATTTGGAATGCGAGAATCTTGTGTCAGCAAAACGTTCTCTAGAGAATATAGAACGTCTTAGCTATGATTCCTCGCAAGAGAAACCTGATGATTTGAAGCAGGAATATAAGAGCCGAGCCGAGAGCGAGAGGATCCTTTATGAAGAAGTTGACGCGCTCAAGGCGCACATTGCAAAGCTTGTTGCCCTGAACAAAACTGCGAGCGACGAATGCAATGTACTAAGAACTAAGAACGACATGATGACTAAGACATCTAATGAGCAAACACGAGAACTGGCTAGGAAGACGAAGTCTTTGGAGGGTAAGACAATATGAGCCGACTGATTTGAACTATTTAGTTCTTAACTCCCAAGCGAAAGGAATTTCTAAATCCACCATACCAGAAAAAAAAGCGGCATGCACTGTTATCCACAAACCTTGGAGCGCGAAAAATATATAATCGGTTATAAATATGTGGTAGATTGAACTCAAGAAAAAAATATATTTAAAGATCGAGTTTGAAAAGTTGAAAAAGCAATTCAAAAACTCAATTATAATTCACAAAGGAAAAACAAAAGAAATGAATGTTTGATGAGTAATTTCTAAGGGTGTGTTTTCACTAGGAAATGTTTGACTAGTTAAACATAAAAAATCCGAAAAGACAGTGAAAACACTTCGGTTGAAGTTCACCTAGTTAAACATGTAAAGTGTTTTCATTAGGAATTTTGAGGCTTAAACAAGTTATACTACCTCGCGAGATGGTATAACTTGTCCTGCCGCATGCCGCGATCAATCACTGCACGTGAACTGACAGACGCCTGTCAGATTATTTATTCAGCTGTCAAAGCAAGCATTTAGCAGACCTTATGCATTGCATGTGTCGCTTCTTAGAATCGCCAGAGAGCAACAGCTACCCGCTTCTCTACGGTAATCGCTTCACGCAGGATTGTATTTTGCTTCATAAGTTGTGGGCCAACGAGGCCGCAAATCAAATCAAATGTTTCCCTGCTTACTCTGAAATGCTCATGCCACAGATGGTCTTGATAATTGTCGAGCAAAAGCAGGAGCCCATTACCAGGAGCGTCCATATATACTATACCCGTGAGTCAGCGTATGACCGGTTTGAGCTATTTTTAGAACATGTTTCCGGGTAACTGCCTTCTGACTCTGCTGCGATCGTGCATATGCTTGCCGTAATTATAGAGATTAAGAATGATCTGTTGTTCTTTGAGGTGATTTTACTAACGCTGCATTGTCCTGACTATGGTTTGATTGGATTCCCAAAGTGTGGGCACGTGAACTCCCGTGAGGTCTGTTCTAAATATAGTTCAATCCGGTCATACGCTGACTGACAGACCTAGTATGGGAGATGGACGCTCCTGGTAATGGGCTCCTGGCCGCAAAAGGTGCTCATGCACCAGAACTGTGGTCTTGGATATACCCAGACTGATTTCCTTTTTCTGCGATTACCTCCGTTCTGTTGCTGTATTGTGAGAAATCTTCTTCGACTCATTTTAACAGACATTGATCGCAATTTTTGTAAAAATCGCCTTCGTTTTCGCATAAATACAGCAAGAATTAAAAGCAGAGCGGTAAACACGTTATACGAACTGTGTTTAATGCCCTGTATAGAGGTTAAAAAAACGATATTACAACGCAATGAGCCTAGTGGATTTGATTTATAAATATGTGTATTAAAAGCCGTTATTTCTCTATTCTATCATCAGAAATCGAGACTGAAAAGGAAAAGGCGGATGTGGAGGCCACAAAACTTAGACTTGGTGTCATCTCTGCCTCAAAAAAATATCGAGAAAATATTGAAGAGCTTGCTGGCAGTATAAGGAGCCGTATGGACAAGTTGACTGCAATAATCGTCCGTCTCAGGTCTGAAAAACGGGAAGCAAATCAACAAAACGAGATGCTGAAATCACAAAACATAACACAATCCGAGAGGTTTAGCAAACAAACTGAGGAGCTCACAGTGAAGGTGAAATCACTCGTGCATAGTGAGAAATCTTTAAAGTACCAAGTAGAAAAGATGACCATTCAGTTATCCACTCTTGAAGCCACAAAGCAGCTGTTAGATCTGGAAAAATATGAGCTAAAGTCGCAACACCAGTCATCATTAACAGCTCAAGACGACAAAATCCAGGAATTGAATGAAGACCTAAAGAAACAATGGGACCGCGAGAAAGGTCATTGTGAAAAAATGAAACTAATGACAAAGACTATTTCTATACTTGAGGAAGAGAAGCGACAGGCAGATCGGGATGCACAAGAACTTAAGTCTTAAATAGTTGACATGAAAGCACATTCAAAACAGACAATTGGAGAGTTGCAGGCAGAATTGAGAAAGCAACATGACAGTACAGAAAATAACCAGAAGCAACTCAAGGAAATAATCAACAAAATAGACAAACTCACCGAAGAAAAACTCGCCTCCGATGAAAGAAAGGAAGAGTTTAAGACAGAGCTTCACACCACTTGATCGATATTTATCTACAGTATCTTAAAGTTTGACGTCTTTCTATTTACAAATACGAAAATACTGCGCCGCTGACGGACTAGTTCCACGCATGTGCTGAGAGAAGCAAAAGAGATACACATCTACAACAAACTTAATCTTATAAATGTACATTATAGGCTGCTAAGATTCAGATGAAACATTAATGTAGTTTGTAATTTGGGGAAATTACAAATTGGAGATATTATATAGTAACATCATTACTAAGATTAGAATAACCGGCTAACAGAGTTTGTAAAGTTTTTTTATGAATAAAAAATGTTTTAAAACCTCTGTTTATTTCAATAGTGTAGAGGGAGGAGACTTTAACTGGTTGTAACCAATAGCAACCTTTACATTCCTGTAAATTGTGCCCATCTCAAATCATTTGAGAAAATATTCATTCTTCGAGAGATTTCCATATCAATGTATCTTCTCATGCCATAACAAGAAATAAAGAAAACAATACACAAGGGAACAGTACATGTGATATGTTAGTTCTTCAAGAGATTTCCATATCAATGTATCTTCTCATGCCATAACAAGAAATAAAGGAATAATACACAAGGGAACGGTACACGTGATCTGATAGTTCTTCAAGAGATTTCCATATCAATGTAACTTCTCATGCCATAACAAGAAATAAAGGAATAATACACAAGGGAACGGTACACGTGATCTGATAGTTCTTCAAGAGATTTCCATATCAATGTATCTTCTCATGCGTTAACAAGAAATAAAGGAATAATACACAAGGGAACGGTACACGTTATCTGATAGTTCTTCAAGAGATTTCCATATCAATGTATCTTCTCATGCGTTAACAAGAAATAAAGGAATAATACACAAGGGAACGGTACACGTTATCTGATAGTTCTTCAAGAGATTTCCATATCAATGTATCTTCTCATGCGTTAACAAGAAATAAAGGAATAATACACAAGGGAACGGTACACGTGATCTGATAGTTCTTCAAGAGATTTCCATATCAATGTATCTTCTCATGCGTTAACAAGAAATAAAGGAATAATACACAAGGGAACGGTACACGTGATCTGATAGTTCTTCAAGAGATTTCCATATCAATGTATCTTCCCATGCGTTAACAAGAAATAAAGGAATAATACACAAGGGAACGGTACACGTGATCTGATCGTTCTTCAAGAGATTTCCATATCAATGTATCTTCTCATGCGTTAACAAGAAATAAAGGAATAATACACAAGGGAACGGTACACGTGATCTGATAGTTCTTCAAGAGATTTCCATATCAATGTATCTTCTCATGCGTTAACAAGAAATAAAGGAATAATACACAAGGGAACGGTACACGTGATCTGATAGTTCTTCAAGAGATTTCCATATCAATGTATCTTCTCATGCGTTAACAAGAAATAAAGGAATAATACACAAGGGAACGGTACACGTGATCTGATAGTTCTTCAAGAGATTTCCATATCAATGTATCTTCTCATGCGTTAACAAGAAATAAAGGAATAATACACAAGGGAACGGTACACGTGATCTGATCGTTCTTCAAGAGATTTCCATATCAATGTATCTTCTCATGCGTTAACAAGAAATAAAGGAATAATACACAAGGGAACGGTACACGTGATCTGATAGTTCTTCAAGAGATTTCCATATCAATGTATCTTCTCATGCGTTAACAAGAAATAAAGGAATAATACACAAGGGAACATTACATGTGATCTGATAGTTCTTCAAGAGATTTCCATATCAATGTATCTTCTCATGCGTTAACAAGAAATAAAGGAATAATACACAAGGGAACGGTACACGTGATCTGATCGTTCTTCAAGAGATTTCCATATCAATGTATCTTCTCATGCGTTAACAAGAAATAAAGGAATAATACACAAGGGAACGGTACATGTGATATGTTAGTTCTTCAAGAGATTTCCATATCAATGTATCTTCTCATGCGTTAACAAGAAATAAAGGAATAATACACAAGGGAACGGTACATGTGATATGTTAGTTCTTCAAGAGATTTCCATATCAATGTATCTTCTCATGCGTTAACAAGAAATAAAGGAATAATACACAAGGGAACGGTACACGTGATCTGATAGTTCTTCAAGAGATTTCCATATCAATGTATCTTCTCATGCCATAACAAGAAATAAAGGAATAATACACAAGGGAACGGTACACGTGATCTGATAGTTCTTCAAGAGATTTCCATATCAATGTATCTTCTCATGCCATAACAAGAAATATAGAAAACAATACATAAGGGAACGGTACACGTGATCTGAAATGGGGTAAAAAACTAAACCACCAATCGAACATTGACTACATACATGCGTAATACCATGACATAGCCCTTTTAAAAGTCGTATTCCAAATACGTAGAGGAAATCGCATGAGCGCGAGTGCTATACGGGATTTATAGGCACTGACTTCTAATAATTGTACGAGCCTTTAGACGAGTGCAATTTGAGAACTTTCAAAATATCACTCAGTTCCTATAAACCAAGTATAGCACTAGTATTTCATACGATGTTTTGTTTATAATATACTGAGCAAACATTTGCAGAGAACATGCGACTGTGCACTCATGATCAATAACCTTTAGATGAACTCTTCATTGACCAATCAGAATCCAGATATTTTGTTGAGTATGTTACAAGGTAGCAATAATCAATAGTCACGTGTTGATATAACATGCACTTGAACAACCAATGAATTGCGCTCGTGATCCTATTGAATACACATACCTTAAGATCACACTGAAAAGGAAATTTGCAAATTCATTTAACCATGCACGTTACTTTGTATTTATTTTATTTTATTTTATTAACCCTTTCCCTACTGGACATGTTTGGCTCAGTTGGTGAAATCCTGAGTGCTAACTCAACCCTCCCCCCTCAGTTCAAGTTTGGCTAGCTCGGGTCAGTTAAATACTGCTGACTTTTTAAGCCGAGGGCTCAAACGTTTCCCACAATGCCATTTGGGAGAATTCTGTGCACTCGTTAGCGGTAGGTATGGCTGCTTCGGTAGGGTTTCCAATGAAATGTGCTCTAATTTGGGAGAAAAAATCCACTGCAAGAGAGCTAGAGGACATCATTAAGTCTGAGGACGGCTGAAAAGTACTTGGTTTGCTTTTAGTAGGCCTTGTGAGGGGTTTCACAGGATTTTTCTGTTGTGTTTCTGCTTTGAGACACATGAAATAATTCTTCACTGAAATCCTTGAAATTGTGCAGTTGGTTGTCTTTTCCCACTGCTCAACCTATTAGGATGTGTTTTTGTCACTTTAAAGCAACGGCTCGGAGTCCAAATCACCGCTCTTGGTTGTAGGGGTAAAATACTTATTTAAAAATTCCCAGAGGGGGGGGGACCCCTTGTGAATTATTTGTTGATTACCCAGCATGCAGTTGGAGGTGGGAGCAGGTAAATGTGGTCGAGTGAAATGCAGTGTAAACATCGGCGTGGTTCACAGTCGTTTGGTGCATTTTACAAGGTACTGTAACGACTGAGTGGTGATTTTGTATTTGCTTTTGATTTCAAGTGCGAATGGTAAGGGTTTTTTGAGCCGATTTTCAGCTCAAAATTCGTGAAAAGCGAAGAAATTAACAACAATCTCCAAAACAAATGAGTTTTTCTCCAAAGTGGGAGTGTCAAGTGATCCCCGTTACAGCTGTAGCTTCGAAGTCATTCATCCCTTGAAATAATATCACAACATCGTATTTCCAGCATGTCTAGGTTTGATGCAATAATTTTCTCCAGGTACATGCTTCATATTGGGCGGTTACGGGCGGTGCAGGAGGGAAAGGGTTAAGCTTCGCTTGAAGGAAAAATACATATCAGGAATGATACCACGAACAAATTACATTGATGTAGAAACAAAATGATAAAAGGCAGGGTGACAGTAACAGCTAAAGCCAATTACTGCGGGCCCATGAGACTAAAAAGAATTAACTAATGATAAGGATTTCACAACCACAAGGTAACTAAAAACAACAAGTTAAAGGACTGAGTAGGCCACGGACAGAGTTATATTTTACACAAACTGACTTCCATGTGCGCGGATTGTCTGGGTTATGAGATGCTTTCAGTGCTGACGTATAATATTGTAAAAGGACTGGTGAGACTTGTTGGAGGACAGTGAAAGTGCTGGTTGTCGGGTTTCCTTAGGTAAAATTCGGTTCCAAATTCTAGTGGTTCTTATCATGTAGGATTTCTGATATGTTGTTGTTTTACAGAAGCATTTCTTCTATTAACCTCTCGACTGCTTCTCTCTTATTTGTGCATGGTTTGCTAAGGACTATTAACAATATGAGCGACTGTATGTCCGATACAATTCGGACGCGAATATTATAATACATGTGCACTAAAACAAGTCCCACATGGGAGAGACGGTCTGTATACATCAAGAGAAGAGTTCCACCTTATTTTACACCAGTCGGGATAGGGGAGGTTGTAAACCCTCCCTCATAAAAACGCTAGCATAGTTAGTGTCCCATATTCTATAACGTACAAAATAATCCACGCTAGCTCCGCGATGTCTTCACAAACTGGGGATGCACGAGCAGAATGCGAGTGCCTTTAGCAGCTTTTCAAGACCTCGCAAGCATTTCGTTATAGGACATAGGAGTACCATCTTCTATCAGGAGTACACTACAGAGGAGTGTTCCTCTTCCCACATTGTATTGTCACACAACACTGTAGACGGTAGAGTTATTTTTAGCATAGAGTTTCCCGCGAGAAGAAACAAAGGCCGTCACTTTTAACCAATCAGGTGCACTGAAAAATTGTAATTAACACGGTTCAAACTGCTAAAAAATACTAAAGCGCAAGAGAACAAAAGACAACGTAATCGCATACCAGAACTTCGTGACTATAAATAGACACACCATCGACTGTGTTAGGGGCCAACACAAGGGCACAGGAACACTCCTGTGTAATATACTCCTACTTCTATTTGTTTTATAATATAAAATCTGATATACGCGAAAAGAATTGCTCGATCGTGCATTATAAGAAAATCAAGCACGCTGAGCAGCCAATGACATCGCGCGTTCTTAGGATGCTCCCGTAATTTATATTATAAAAGAAAATCAAGCTCGCTGAGCAGCCAATGAAATCGCGCGTTCTTAGGATGCTCCCGTAATTTATATTATAAAAGAAAATCAAGCTCGCTGAGCAGCCAATGACATCGCGCGTTCTTAGGATGCTCCCGTAATTTATATTATAAAAGAAAATCAAGCTCGCTGAGCAGCCAATGAAATCGCGCGTTCTTAGGATGCTCCAGTAATTTATATTATAGAAGAAAATCAAGCACGCTGATCTGAGCAGCCAATGAAATCACGCGGTCTTAGGATGCTCCCGTAATTTATAGTTTTGAAGAAAATCAAGCACGCTGAGCAGCCAATGACATCGCGCGTTGTTAGGATGCTCCCGTAATTTATAGTATAGAAGAAAATCAAGTATGCTGAGCAGTCAATGACATCGCGCGTTCTTAGGATGCTCCCGTAATTTATATTATAAAAGAAAATCAAGCACCCTGAGCAGCCAATGACATCGCGCGTTCTTAGGATACTCCCGTAATTTATATTATAGAAGAAAATCAAGCACGCTGATCTGAGCAGCCAATGAAATCACGCGGTCTTAGGATGCTCCCGTAATTTATATTATAAAAGAAAATCAAGTACTGGTCAGCGAATTCGGGAAAAAAACGACGTTTAACTACTAAATAGATCTGTTGTAGGGGGCTGCAGGAACTGTTCAGACGCCAAGCAAGATATCAGTCTTCACAAAATTCCATTCTGGGGAGATGAGAGTTCGTTAGCCAGAAAAAGGCACAAGTGGTATTTTTTAGCTACCTGTGTTATCCTAGGGTACCCTGGCTTACTTGAAGTCACTCGTGTTCACCTTATAATTAATTTTGTTCACTCGTGTGAAATTTTAGATGAGATCGACTGTATGTGCGTACTTTCGCGTCTGATTGTGCGTTCGTAATGTGCCAAACACGCAGGTGTATGAGAGCGTCCGCTCTAAACAATATACGTCGGAGTTCAAGCTGCGTGCAGCTTCTTGTTAAAAACAGATTTCCACGTACGCGCCCGCAATGACAACCGCTGACTGTATAAATTGTTCGCCATGTCCTCAATTATTCATGACCACACAACCTGCTTTTCCGCTGTTTCATCTTTCCAGAAGCTCGGATATACCTGGCAATCAGTTCGCATTGAGCCATCGCTTGTAGAGATGACAATGAAGGGCTGGTGCCTGGTTCAGATACTGGTAAGGGTGTCTTCCTTGATTCTTAACCAACTAATTTTAAACACATCACTTGTGTTCAGCGTGGTGGAGTATAGGTTTTATTTATACTTGTTTCCTACAAAACGTTACGCCCAGAAGAGTTGTGCACTTGTTCAGTAGCGATATAACTCCTCAGATCTTGTCGGATTTAATGACGTGGTGTTAGTCCCATCTGAAGTAATATCGTACTGCCGAAGATGTCCTAACTATGATAGTGATATTAATCACTTGAATGTGACTTTATGGGAGCCCGGGTGGCGCAGTGGTTAAGCGCTTCGCCTCTCACCTCTGTGGCCCAGGTTCGAATCCAGGACGCGGCGCCATATGTGAGTTGAGTTTGTTGGTATCTCGCCCTTGCTCCGAGGGTTTTCCTCCCTCCACAAAAACCAACCTAAAATTTCAATTCGACCATGGAATTCGTCGGAATACTTAAACATAAGCCTACAATACAATACAATATTCTTTAATATTTAAAGAGGGAAAACACATTAACCTTACATAGTTATCTAACATGCGGGCCCCTCCATTACCGGGTCTCCATTACCTCTGGCTTGGGAGACCCGGTAACGGTTTCCTGTATCTTCGACGTAAAATAAACCATTTATTATTATTATTTATTATTAGAAACAAATTTAATAATAGTACTCGGAGTCATTCCCCAAGTTTACCAAATTAACCATTTATTATTATTATTTATTATTAGTAACAAATTTTACAATAGTACTCGGAGTCATTCCCCAAGTTTACCAAATTAACGTTTTATTGGGAAACTGAGTACTTTCAAAGACACAAGCAGAAATATACTACTCTTGGGTTCAAGCAACCACCAAAGCTTCGCAGAACTTTATTTCTAACTTTAATGTCTTAATAACCACTTCGAGATCTTCTGAGGATGTCATCTTCCGTTGCAGGTGATAACTGTGTTCAGCGAGACTGAAGGTTAGTTATCCCTCTTGCTGATTTGTTTTGTGTCGGCATAGAAAGACTTCTCTCGATCATGTACAAGCTAGACTGTTAAAGTGCCCCTCAACCCCAATTTTTTTATTTTATTTTCGAAAAGAAGAGGTACATACATAAACTTTATTTACACTCGAATTTCAGAGTAGCTTTGACAAGCTAATGGTAATTTTGAGCATTTCTGCGAAAAAAATTGAATTCACATTAATCCTTGAATTTTTATGAGTGTTTAAAGTGCCTAGGAAACGAAATTTTTGTCATTAAAATAAAGATCCCATTTGAAAGTCCTTTGAAATGAGGAAGGATGGTGTTTATTGCTTGTCAATATATCATCTCGTTCTAGACATATTAAGGTTTTTAGAATATGCAAATTAGATGATCTGTGACGTCATTAGTTGGACACAGCCGTGAGGACAAATAACAAATGAAGAATATCTCTGCATATAGTCAGTAAAAACAATTGAAACTTTGCACACGTATGGTACTCGGGAAAACGCACATCATTGTGCAAATTAAGATGTTACCATGGTAACACTCTAGGCCCCAGGCTCATTCAATGAGGAAAATATATTTCCCAATTTATCATTTGCCAAACACATTATTTCTACCGTGGGCATATCAGAAGATTTGGAACAGTGTAAGTATTGTATGCGGCTTAAAGTGAATTATTTTGTATAACAGTCATAAAAACTACAATTTTAGTTTCAAGGTAGTACTGGGCCTAGTGTTACCATGGTAACATCTCAGTTTGCATAATGTGTGCGTTTTCCCTTGTCCTATCAGTTAAGTTTACAGACTGCTTGACGGCGCTGATAGCTGCCACGCAGTTTACAGTGAGTGAATGGTTATGTCGCATTCCGCTCGTACATCCGCAGTATTTCAAGATCTCGAGCGTGTATTATTTCGCTATAGAACATGGAAAAACATTTTTATTTGTTAAATGATTTGCAGCTGGTGTCGATTAACAACACGTCTATATTCATATAATTTATGGCTATAATCACAAGATCCTACAATAGGCCACGTCTTTGCTTGGGAGAGTAATTTCTAAAACTGAACTCAAAGAAATAGCTGTCCAACGTAGCAACGCGTAGTTGGAAAGCGTATTCATTACAGTTCGTAGCTATTTGTTTATCACTTAACGGATAGTTCATTTAAGTTCCAACTGAAATTCCAATTCGATCCTGGAGTTCGTCGGAATACTTAAACATAAGCCTCTGGCTTGGGAGACCCGGTAACGGCTTCCTGTACTCTTGTATATGTTTAGGTATTCGCTTGTTGGACAGCCACAAGTAGGCGAAACTTTAGTTCCATTATTTGTATAAGCTTATTTAGTTTTTTGGCTTTATTAGCCCTAGGAGCCTTGTACGATTACATTCGGTCGAGGGGTACGTTTCCAAACTTGTTCTCCTTTTTGCCTTTGCTGCAGCTGTCCACCAGGCATCCGGCGCAGTCATACGCCACAGGTTGTCGTGTTATTTTCTACGCATTGAGCGCGTGATGTAGGAATGAACAAAAATGTAAAGACAAAATGAATGAAGCTACCGAACAGACTACTGAGCAATCTTAGAATTTGCCATTCTCATGGAGTAAAGACATGTCTTGACTGCTACAGACTGTCTACTGATGCTTTTCTGTTTCAGTAGAGAAAACCGTGTTTAGAGTGGGGTAAATACGGACATGCCGATGATTGTAAAAGGAGCAACATTAGATTATATTTACTCGTTTCTTTTCATAAAAATGTAAACAGTTACGAAATTGGGGGGGATCGTTAAGAGGCTCGTGTTCCCACGAGTATTTTGAGTTTACATAACTTACGCTTTGTCAACACAGCCAGAAACCGTTTTTTCAACTTCTTACATATAACACAATGAACAGCTCGAAAGACATGTAGAAACTGATTAGTTGTGGTAAGAAAATAAGACTACCAGCTTTCCTCTGACAACGTCAGTTTATTGAAATAGCTATGTATCGAACAGAAAGGCCAGTCTTTAAAGTGCCTATAATCCTTTTTGCAATTTTTATAGCTACAATGTATGAAGCTCCGAAGAGTTTTGAGTACTTCTGTGAAGAAAGTTTTGGCTTAAAGTGAATACTTTATGTTCTACGCTTGTTTGATTATCTTTCCTCGATTCCTGTATACGTCATATAATTAATTCGGCTTTGCAATCATTTGACTAAAATGACTTTTTCTTTACTAACAACTCACAAACTGTGTATATTTTCTATACATCGATGTTTTTGTGATAGAAAGGCGCCATGGAGAATAATGCATTAATAAGATGACGTCTACCCAGGGATCGTCATTTTTACACGATTTCAACAAACAAGCGTATATTAACATTGAGTATTCTCTGTAAACCAAAACTTTCTTCGCAGAAGTATTCAAAACATTTCGAAGGTTCATAGCTACAAAACTTGCAAGAAGGATTATATGCACTTTAAACAAGGACCCGCACAACAAATGAGATTGCACCCTGTGGGATTCTCAATTGAAATATTCAGAACAGTAAAGCAAGGTTTATTAGTCCTCTGTGATTACAATATATTTAAAATAATCCAAAAAAACTGAGTAAACATTTAGTGCTCGGTAATTCTATCAGTTGTGTTTTTGATATTCAAGTGTTCGATTTGAATTTCGCGCAGTACCAAATGCCAGGGCAATTGGCCAGCAATCATGGACAGCATTGCATGCTGCCGCGCACGCGCAACGGATCAACTTTGAGACGAATGGAATATGAAATATATGAAAATGTACTGAAAATGGACATACCCGTTTTTGTTTTGCAGTATATCCTTCAAATACGAACAGTTTTCAAAGCTCCGCAAATTCCAAATTGAAGTTTTCAACTTCATTCAGCTTATAAACCATGTCTAAAGTGTGGTTCCTTTTTGAAATTTATTTTGCAGTAGTAAACCTCATACCTATGTCTTCCAAGTACATATATTGAATTTAAACCATAACTCTCGTATATTTCGGAAACGATCGTGTTGATCTCAGCAAGTCTCATAACATTGTTAACACTCGAATCAACATTTTCCTTGCTAAGATGCTGTCTTTCGATTCACTTACAGCAAGCACAAATGTTGCACTGGGGAGACCAACCAGTCAGTCAAGTACTTATACCAATGGCTGGGCCTCTAATGCTGTAGATGGAAGTAGGAATGGAAACTACTCTAACATCTCTTGTACCGCAACGGCCGCCTATAAGGATAACCCATGGTGGAGGGTTGATCTACAGCAAAGCCAGCTCGTTTCTAATCTGTACATCGTTAACAGGTAGGACTGATCTAAAACGACATTCCTTAAATTATTCGAAAGTTAGCGATTTACATTCTCATTACGTTAGACAATTCTTAACGCTACTGAGGCCTGATGCACACGTACGACAGAAGCGCAAGTGCAAGCACAAGCACAAGCATAAGATGATGTACATGTGAACCAGCGCGACACAAGCACAAACATAAGATACATAAGCGTAATTTACGGTTGGGTTCCGTGTCCGTTCACAGGCAACTGGGTCGCACTGGTCGCTATAACGAAATTTGACTGTTAAGTATCAATAAGTGTGTTTTATATATCAAGTAAGCCCTATAATACTTATATTAATGTTGTGCCATATGCTGACGTCCCTATAATTCAGTTTAAGACTGCGAAAGGGTTAAAATAAACTGACGTTATTATTATTTAAAGGGTCTGTCATGGTACTGATAGTAGTGATTATAATAATCACAATGTTAAGAAAAACTGCTACAGTTCAACATGCTTCGAAATGCTTATATACAGCCTAGTCGCAAGGCCTTCTGGCTGGTATTTTGTCTGAGTGGATTAATGGGATCCCTGTGGTTTGTACTGGTTTGTGACGTCACCGCTCATTGTTGCTGGAACTTGGTAAGTCGTGACGTCACAAACCAGTACAAACCACAGGGATCCCATTAACCCACTCAGACAAAATACCAGCCAGAAGGCCTTGGGACTAGGCTGGCTTATATATATACACCCGTTTTCAAAAACATTGCACGACAAATATAGTACTCTGGACAGAACAATTGGTGCATGGCATTTTACGATTTTACTGACACAAAAACTACAAACTTATTTTTCGGCATTTATTTTTATTAAAAACCTTATTAAATTCCATACATGGAATTTTATATTGTCGAAAACAATGTTTCGGTTTTTGTTTTACAGCCTTTCTAAATATGGAAACTCGAATGACGTAAAACCTAAAATCACGTGATTTCTACGAAAATCAACATGGACTCAATTCGAATTGCCGTTCGTTGCGAAACAGGGAAATCATGTCACTTTTTTAGCTATGCATGGTTTGAATCTGGGTAATAAACCTCAGTAAGTAAAAGTTAAGCTACTCATAGTTTCTGTGGCCAAAGGAAAACTTGTGATTCTTCATTTTCACGCCATCTGAGGACTCTTTGCGCCATGCGATCCTTGGCATTAGTGTTAAACCTCAGCTTTCCAAGAGCATCAAATACGGCTTGCTGTGCTTCTTTAAAGTTCCTTGGCCCACATTCGTCAAATGACTGATTGGGAGCTCTCTAGGACTTCACATTCGCCTGGATTAGCCTCGTGGCCCTTTGGAGGTAGCATGACTACCTGCAGTTCAGCCTGGCGAAAGCGCTCGTGGATTTCCGGGTTGTAATGTTGCTTGGATGGGTTCATACATCTTCCAGCTCTACCAAGACGATCCCAAATAAAGTTTTTTTCGAAATGTTGACAATTTTGGCGCGAAAATGCTGGAGCGCGCGCGCGTGTTTTCCCGCCTTTTTTAGACTGTAAAATAGAATTTGACTATCAACATTTTTTCCATGTATAGCAATTCTTACTTTATTATTGGTATGATTTTCAACTTCTTGGGATTAATTTTGTTGCTGTTATAGGAGAATATGTCATGCATCAATTGTCCAGAGTACTATATATACCTTTTGTATTCTTGTCAAATTTGACAGCTGAAACAATGGAGAACAAAAGGTACTGATATATAAATCAAAAGCAATGTTTTTGAAAACGAGTGCTATCATGCTAATATGCTATCATGTCAAGAACGTTTCAAATCTTTAGGGGTGGCGACACAGCGTTCGAACGATCCTTTGATAACCAATAACTACAGATACGGGATTCTGCATGAGCGCTTCTGTATTAAAGGACTATGTCATGGTACTGCGCATGTATCGAGTAATCGCTCGTTTAGTGGCTGTTAATTGGATACAAACAGTTAAACTTCCCTCCCTCAATGCTGGATTGAAAAGGATTTTTGGACTGGAAACTGTTTATATGCACTTTTGCATATTTGCTTTGATTTAAGCATCCCACATGGCCGAGAGCTTCGTTAGTTCATATCGAAATCGGTGGAAACAACTGTTTCCGGCCAGGAACGCGAATGTATACTCTATTACCGTGACACAGCCCCTTTAAGATAATGTACAGAATGTACATATGAATCAGTGCGACATAAGCACGAACACAAGCATAAGATACTGTACATGTGAACCAGGGTGGCGCAAACACAAGCATAAGATACTGTACATGTGAACCAGGGTGGCGCAAACACAAGCATAAGATACTGTACATGTGAACCAGGGTGGCGCAAACACAAGCATAAGATACTGTACATGTGAACCAGGGTGGCGCAAGCACAAGCATAAGATACTGTACATGTGAACCAGGGTGGCACAAACACAAGCATAAGATACTGTACATGTGAACCAGGGTGGCACAAACACAAGCATAAGATACTGTACATGTGAACCAGGGTGGCACAAACACAAGCATAAGATACTGTACATGTGAACCAGGGTGGCGCAAACACAAGCATAAGATACTGTACATGTGAACCAGGGTGGCGCAAACACAAGCATAAGATACTGTACATGTGAACCAGGGTGGCGCAAGCACAAGCATAAGATACTGTACATGTGAACCAGGGTGGCGCAAGCACAAGCATAAGATACTGTACATGTGAACCAAGGTGGCGCAAGCACAAGCATAAGATACTGCACATGTGAACCAGGGTGGCGCAAGCACAAGCATAAGATACTGTACATGTGAACCAGGGTGGCGCAAGCACAAGCATAAGATACTGTACATGTGAACCAGGGTGGCGCAAGCACAAGCATAAGATACTGTACATGTGAACCAGGGTGGCGCAAGCACAAGCATAAGATACTGTACATGTGAACCAGGGTGGCGCAAGCACAAGCATAAGATACTGTACATGTGAACCAGGGTGGCGCAAGCACAAGCATAAGATACTGTACATGTGAACCAGGGTGGCGCAAGCACAAGCATAAGATACTGTAAATGTGAACCAGGGTGGCACAAGCATAAGATACTGTACATGTGAACCAGGGTGGCACAAACACAAGCATAAGATACTGTACATGTGAACCAGGGTGGCGCAAGCACAAGCGCATTCATAAGAATATTTATTTGCAACGATACAAACTTTCCTTATTTTACTCTGTTTGGTACTATTCGAGATTCGCCTAAAGCCGTTCGTATTTTCATTGAAGACGCTGTTTTTCTTGCAGAACCTTAACAAATATGGAGGTTATTAGTCGGCTAAGAATCTAATACGCCTGTGCATTTTTTGGTGAGCATTTTGTCCAATCAGATGAAGCAAATCAGTCACGTGCATGCCCCTTTATACCTGATAAAATCTCATTCTAAAAAGCCCGCGGAGGGATTTGAATTCTGTCCCAGGGGAAAACGGGGTTAATGATTGAGACAATGGATAAGCACCTTGCAACTCTTTGAATTTCCATTGATGTTTCAACTTTCTCATTGAATTGCTAATTAGGATGAAAGTTTTATATAAAGAATACTAATGAACATAAAAGTTTATGTAGTAGTTAAAATATTCGCGGGAGATCTGTATGGGCATTTACAATAGCGAGCCGCTTCGGCGAATAGATAACTAAAATCCGTGGATATGCACGACATAAAATTTTAACCTTTGATTTCTCCCACCTTGCTATCGATGTGGGATGAATTAGTTTCTCACAAAAACATATCCCACATCGAAGAGACAATGTGTATGCAATTAGAGAGCAGAGCGTAGCGTGCAGAAAAACAGGTCCCACATGGAATAGATGGTGTGTACATAATAAGAGAGCAGATGTACTTTTTCGTTTCACCCCTCCCTGGATATCGGGTGTGAGACTTCCCTCACTAGCTTAGCTAGTATTCTGTACCTGATACAGAATACTACTAGAGCTATAATGGACCATGGGATCTTTATCACGGACCAAGGTGTCTGTATCGCGGACCATCGATACAGAACCTGATGTTTTATTAATCAGGTTTGCACGTGGGTATACAGAGGCAATCATGTGGTGTCATTCAGCACATGGGATTGGCTAGTACCCTTATGAATTATTAATGAATTTTACAAATATAGTTTTAAACCTGATAAAACACTTCTACTCGTTTATTAAACAGCACATAATACGAATGAAGAGTAAAAATACACAGCCGTATTAAATGCTTAGCCGACTAATAAGTTGTTTATTATATAATTTCTGCCAAGAAATGAAATGTTCTTTCCAGAACAACCAAAAATCTTGCGCGCCCTCGAACAATCATTGATGAGAAGCCAATTGACTGTAACTACTCGACATACAGTCTCATATTTACCAGTGGCGGATTTAGGGGAGGGGCCGAGGAGCCCGACGTCCCCCCCCCCTTTTCGTTGGCTGGGATACGTGCCCCTGCACCCCCTAGCTAATCGCGCCTATACGGTGCGAGGTTTAGCTTACACCCCGGACCCTCTTTCTGTATTTCCTGGATTTGCCTCTGTTTGTTACCGTCTTGTGGATATTTCGTGCGTTCTTGGCAGAATTATATACTGTTGTCGAAACGCAGTTGTACGCCTGTAGTTGTTACATCATTTAACATTTAGCCATCGCTAAGATATACGAGTCTCACATACGCGGGCCTGAACAATCCCCTTTCAACAATGCTCCAGTAATAACATAAATGAATAAATGAAATACCAAGGGGGTGGTACAGTGGGTTATCGTATTTAGAGCAGCGGGTGGTACAATAGATACTAACTTTTAAAATATCTCTGGTGTTTATCGTATTTAGAGCAGCGGGTGGTACAATAGATACTAACTTTTAAAATATCTCTGGTGTTTATCGTGATATTTAGAGCCGACTGCTGTGGTGACAGATTGAGCAACTTTGAAGTTCGAATCGGTGACAGCCTTGCAAACAACGGTAATGACAATCCAAAGTGTGGCACTTTCTACTCAGTCCCTCAGGGTCAGAGTTTGTCTATCGATTGTTTACCACCCCTCCGTGGACGGTACGTGAATGTCCGCATCCTGGCAAGCAATATGATATTGACACTGTGTGAAGTGGAGGTCAGGGTCTTTGATGAAGGTTTGTTGGCATTGTTTATCTCTTTACTGTAAATACCCAGTTGGATAGACAGACGTCGATCTGACGGCGGCAAAAACACCGGTTAAATTCCGTATCTGTTTTGATTGTTTAGAATAAATGGACGAATTAAAATTCATTTATTGGACTATCACAGAAAAGGTTTTTATGTCTTTCCCCTCCCTTGAATATGTTTGAGTGTGCTCCGTTCACTGGGTCAGAAAAAGCTGAAATACACATCCAGCATGTGTAGACTTTTTTCCACTAAGTACCGCTTTAATGAACTGATTAGCTATAAGAATACAAAAACGCATTTCGCAAGAGATATAAAAACTAGATGTTACATTTGAACGTGGCAAATGAAGATCGTGTACCCCGTCTAGGCGAAAGGTAATTTCATTTAAGTTATATCAGTAACTGAACAACAATAAAGTATTACTATACTAATCACTAGTAATGCCCTATATAGATAAGTTGTGGATAGAAATGGATCTAATCAGCTCTCTTTGGTAAAATTCGTGATTTTCGCCGTTTAGTAGTTCCCATACAAAACCTTTATATTATATACTGACAAATACACACAATTAGAGCTTGGGATGCCTGTGCCCAAATCTTCCCCTTTCTCTGCAGTTTTTTTATCAACTATGTGCCACAAATACGTGTCTACAAAACTAGGTTACATTTAACGTTAGGATCTATGGTTTCGAGACTTTGTGAAAAGGTAGTGTAATAATTTGAAATGGTGTTTCAACTTTTTTCACTGGTCTTTCAATTTTCACATACAACTTGCACTTCTCTTAGCCAATCAGAATCTATTTTTTTTTTGCTGACGCATTATTCTGCATGAAAACGAGATTCAAACAGACCTGGCCCAGAGGTTGAATTTTTGCCTTCCGCGCGGCTCGCAGAATTTAGCAACAAAAGGCAAAACATTTAACCTCTGGTACCCAGGGTATTATGGGCGACGATCGACAAGAAAACAAACTGTTCAGTGTCTGACGTCAACCGACTAGCAACGTGACGTCAGGAGCGTGCGCCACAGTGAGCCCAATTTACAATTTGTTCAAAACTTTCAAAACATCACTCTACCCTCCCTCGGAAAAAATCCCATCCAGTGAAGTGGGCAAAGGAATCGGTTCTTCCTGTTAAAGCAAATGATAGACCCTTTTGCCGAGCGAGGGTAGGGTAGTGACAACATATATTTTTGTACATATATTCGCCGGATGTGAGAGAGTCTTAGACCCACCACCGGACGGGGGATATTGTAGAATTGACGAACCTGTTATCAGAAATTGCTAATCACGCTCTTGGAGAAAATTTCAAACATCCGATTCCTGATTTCAAAAAAATATTACTGGAGCAATTGATACATTACCTGAAGCCATCTCCACACAAGGATCTACTAAAGGCTTAGAATCATGGATTGGTAAATTACCATCACATTTTTACAAATTCTCAAGAATGCCAACACAATTAAGGAATTTCGTTACCAACTAGAATCATTTGACTTTAGCAATTTCAAGTTCAGTTGCAAATACAATCACTGCCTCACGTAAATGTGTTATAATAGAACAGTTTTTGGGTTGTGTTAGGGCTAGGTTGAGTGCTGGCTAGCCTCGAGTGGGTCGGGCAATTAGGTATGATATGATATTATATTCTTAGATTATTCGTAAATATTCATATTATAATTTAGATATTATAAGTCTTTTTATGTATCTTATATGTTTATTTTTATTCTTTTCCTTTTGTTGTCGGACGTTTGAAACATGAGCCTCTGGCTCGGATGTAAGGGTAACCTATCCCACGTTTCGACAGGTATTGTATTGGTTTCTTGGTTTTAGAAATCGAATGAACGGGTTGGCCGCAAAGCCAGCTGAGTAATACATGTGTTGGTATTTTGGAAACATAAACACATAGGTGCGTGTGTGGCGCAATGGATTAATTAACTAATTAATTAACTACTCCGCGTCTACTCTGCGTCCAGCATGTGGTCCTGGGTACAATTCCTGCTGGACGCGGAGTAGCTTGTATAGTTTATGTCGCAGTTTTCTCGACCCCTAAGCCATAGAACGGTGGCTTGGTTATGCTAAAACAATTAGACTTCTTTGGTTTCTACCGACTTTGATGGTTGACTTGTGGCTGCGCCCCTCTCCAGCTATCGGCCCATAGAAACCTCGAACTCGCAGTCTAATTAATTAGTATATACCACTAAGTGAATAGTGATTTTAACGCACTGTGATTGGCTACTCAAACTCGGTATAACCGTTACAGAGAAAAGAGATAAATTCAATTTAGCACGGGGCCTCGTATTGAAACCTTTGTGCGTGACAAGTAAAGCATATCGCGGAAGTGGGCTATTCAATACCAAACTCTCAAACTGCTAGCTAGGTATTATTAACTATAACATGTTCTGCTACATAGTGGAATTTTGTTCACACAATAAGCTAAGTTTTGGTTTTATGTAAATAATAATTAGAGCACCATTTTGGAATTGACCATGCTGACCATCCCGGGGGAAGGTGACTCCGGTCATTTTTGAAAATGACCCTAAATAGTACGCATAAATTAAAGGAGGTTTAAAAACCATAATGGTTTGGACCCCTAAAAAGTACGCAAATATGAAATTTATAAAGTGTTCATATTATTTAAAAACGATAACAAAACTCAAAGGAGTAATTAATCACGTGTTGTAAGAGAACATTAAAATAAATAATTCTAAACTCCTAAAAGGTACGACTCGGGCTGCGTAGCTAACTCGTGCGAACACGACCCCATAAAAGGAGCGCCGAGCCTCCCCCTCCTGTAATGACAGGAGCTATGAGTGAGAAAAACACCTTTAATTCAAATAAATAGATTTTGAATGCATCAGTATAATAATAATAATAATAATTTATATTGCAGCTCCTCATGTTGGCAAAATGTACTTCTCAGTCAACGGACACGCACTCACCGGGCACACTATCCGCAGCCTGGTCAGCGGACCCTCGGTTATGTCATGCGTAATGCATTGCAACATTGTACCAAACTGTGTTTCCTTCAATTATGAGCCTGCAACCGGAACCTGTCAGCTGAATAGCGCCAGAAAGAATGCGTTCCTGCGCGACTTTATGGCTAAAAGTTCCTATCAGTATTTCGAGAGAATGGACACAGTGGAACTGAACATGGACACGCCACATTAGTTGGGAATCCCCGGACGCGGCGCCACATCCGAGTCGAGTTTGTTGGTATCTCGCCTCAGTTTGCTCCGCGAGAGTTTTTCTCCAGGTCCTCCGGTTTTCCTCCCTCCGTAAAAACCAACACGCTAAATTCTAATTAGATTTGTGATTTAGCCGGGTCCTGGCTTTGATCAGCCCTTATGGTTGTTTCAGGTCCCGTTAGAAATTCCGAGTTCTTAGAAACACTTCATGCATGCTCGATTCTTTTTTGTGGAGAAATAAACGTAACAAAAGACAGCGCAAACACTGCACTTGGTAAAATGTAGCAGTAACTAGGTCGTTCGTGATCAAAAAACTGAGCTTAAACTGACTGGAGATCGAATGGCTCGGGTAAAACACTCCAAGCGACACTTGTAACCGAGCCGCCTCGATCTGTGAAACAACCTCGAGGTTGAGATGTAAATAGAATACTATTATTCGCGGCAGTCCCTTTCATGCTCACTAAATATACTTTATAGCATTACGGAATGTACATAAGTGGGTGCAGAATGTTGTTATGTAATCCCGTTGGGATACCGTTGTTACAATATTTCGGCTGGCAAAACCAGCATTCTTCAGGTACTAGATGTAACAGACCTAGGTAGACTTGATTGACCAATTATACACATTATATACTGCTGTATAATTATACGTGTCCGACAAGTATCAATAAACGAGATGCCCGCCACTTATCTGTTGTTTGTGTTTAATGCAGTTTAGCTATAAAGTGTTTATGCTCGTTTCAGTGGGATAAGAGCATAAATAAGAGATGGAGATATGCACCGCGCCCCGCAATTGAACGTATAATAGAGCATAACACCCAATGATCCGAAGCACATGCCAATACTAAAACTCAATCCCCCACACTTAAGCCAAGAAGACTCATCCGGCCACCCAAAACTTAAGACGAAGGGCTGATAACTGGGTGAGGAGGTCATCCTGGGAATAAGAGAAAGGAGGGCGTGAAATCGGAACTCTAGGCTGCCAGCTCAGAATTAAAAAATAAAAAGCATATTGCTGGGTTGCACGTGACGTCATGGCCGCCATGTTGAAGGACGTTTACAAAAGATTCCTCGTTTGCTTCTCTTGTTATGTCCTCCAACATGGCCGCCACGGCTTTGTCATTTGAATCTTTGGGGATTGATTGCAACCCAAGAATGGGAAATTCGCGCCAAAAGACCGAGAATAAGGTATAGAAAATAAAAATAAAATTTGAAGCGCAGGAAGAACGCAAGAGAACCCACCCAAGGGATGACAGCTTGAGCGTCAGTAATCCTAAGTGCTCAGACGTACCACAATTGTTACAAAAAAAATGACTGATAAGGAACCAAAACATACAATTAAAAGGCCAGGATACCTTTAGAGTTACAATTCCGTTCATAATTGTCATATCGGAAACTACCGTAACTATGAAGCACACATTATACGAGTGAAATAATCAGAGAACGTGAATGCTATAGATGTAATATGTAAAACACGAAGTGCTGTTTTAGAAGCGATTTCTAAATATAGTGAGAGGGGGTTGAACACCGAGGCAAAGCCGAGGTTTTTCAACCCATTCTCACTGTATTTAGAAACTCGCTTCTAAAACAAGCACTTCGTGTTTTGTATGGCTTTTCAAACTCCACTTTAATGATAAAATTAGCGATCCAAAAGTCTTGAAATGCGAGCTGTTTTGGAAACGATTTCTAAATACTCGTCATGGTCATGATTTCAATTGTATTCACCTCATGAATTATTAATGAGGTTGAGAAAATTTGCACTCAATCCCCAGAGATTCAAATGACAAAGGGCATGGCGGCCATGTTGATGTACAGAACAAAAGAAGCTAACGAAGAATCTATTGTTAACTGTACACCAACATAGCGGCTATGACGTAAAGTGCAAAGGGTCTATATTGTCCTATTATGTACCAATGAATGCACAATTAGAATGGCAAACTGCACAGCTGGCATTCCGTAGCGCTTGACAATTAATTCCCGGTTGAGTGGTTTAATCAAAACGGCGACTTTTTGTAATATAACAGCCAGTATTTATAATGTTATGTCACACGACGTTATAGCTTTTATATGCGTGGGGAAAGCACTACAAAAACCGGTGCTTGTATCACAAACGAACGAGCGAGTCCTCGAGCGAGTTTAATAATGATTAATGTTATTTAAAGTCAAGTCAAGTTCACTCATCATCACTGTCGACCAAAAGCCTCACTCTCTTCCATCGTGTCGATGCTTCAGCAGTAGCTAAGTTAGATTCCTCTAGTGTGAACTTTGGTGATTGATTAACTGTGTTTATGTTGATGGAAAATGGCCACCTTGAATGACAGCCCCGCTGAATAAAGCCATAGATTGCTGTGAGTCAGAAGTGGTGGAGATATGGTTGGATTAATATTAGCAGTTTCGTACGAGGATGTCTTTGTTGCTGTACCAGCTATAGCAGTGCTAAGAACTTTGGACATGTGCATTTGCTGTTTTGTTGACACTTTGCTGTAGTTTTCTATGCTCTTTAAGTTTTTATGTCCTGATAGTTGAGCGATATGAGTCGGTGGAATATCATTACCGCTTAGAGTTTGAATCATAGTCTTTCTACTGCTGTGATTTCGGAGGCGGTCGTTGTTGATTCCTACTTTTTGAGCCATAGTTTTCATGAGACTGTTAAGTTTGTTTATGCCAACAGGACTACACTTGAACCATGCAGTCTTTCGTTTCAAGCGAATCTGCCTTTAAGTTGTTATTGACAGCTAGATAAAAAGGAGAATCGTCTTCCTTCATTTTCTCAGGTCTCTTCTGAGCGAAGAGCTTGTAGACCACTACAGGATCTTTTTCTGATCCGTCGGTAGCAAACATTTTAGGCGGCATTGCCCTGACATCACGGCAGTCTGAACCGGTTCTTGTTTTCGTTTGTCTTTCATTAAACTCCAAAAACTCCTTGCAGTCCGTTTTCTTCAACTTTACATCACCCCAGCACATATCTCTATTTTCTTTACAGCCTCTGAGTCCAAAATGTATGGTGTTATTTAACCAGAGTGTATTCAGAAGCGCTTCAGGATTTCGTGTACCAAGAAGGCCTTTTTCGTATAGCGTATACTTGGGCTTCCTTCTCAATTGACGCATGCTTGAGCTCACTTCCTTGCAATGTGCGTGAAAAGAAAGCCACAGGTCTCCCATTTTGGTTGAGGGTGGCTGCGAGTGCTACCTCTGAGGCATCAGTCTCAACTTCGAATGGGGCACTTTCATCGATGGCTGTAACGACAGCTTCTTCTATCGTCTTCTTGAGGCTTTTGAAAGCTTCAATAGCTTGTTGCGATAGTGGGAATGACTTGCAGCTGGTGATTGGCTTGATGGGATCTGAGAATGTAGGAATCCATTGTGAGTAGTAGGAGAATAAGCCTAGGCATCTGTTCAGAGACTTCGCATCATGTGGAACGGGAAGTTCTCGCAAGGGTCGTAAGCGTTCAGGATCTGGACGGATGTTCCCTTCTTCAATGACGTATCCAAGGATTGGAAGGCACTCGGTTGAGAAGATGCTTTTGTCATCATTGTAGGTAATGTTCTTACGCTTAGCAGCTTCAAGAAATCACTTCAGGTTTGTGTCGTGCTCGTCTTGATTTTTCCCACAGATGGTTATGTTATCGAGATAAGGGAACACTGCCTTTAAGTTTTCCTCTTGTACGAATTTCATCATTTCCCTTTGGAAACAGCCTACACCGTTGGTAACACCAAACGGCAGGCGTGTAAACTGACAAAGGCCGTTTCGGGCTTCAAAGGCTTGTCTTCGTCCTTGAGTGGCACTTGATGATATGCGCTGCAGAGATCGATCGTACTGAAGACTCTGTACTGGGCCATTTTGTTGGCCAATTCGTTGATTCTTGGCAAAGGGAAGCCATCAAGGAGTGTAAACCGGTTGATGGTCTGTGGGGGTCTGTGAGTAGTCTATAGCAAATCTCTTCTTGTGGTTTTCATCTTTTGTTACTACTACCTGAGCTCACCACGGTGATCGACTTGGTTCTATTATGCCTTCTTTGAGTAGCCTGTCCACTTCCTCATCGATGAAGTCTTCTCGGCTGTACCATCGAGACTTAGTGGCGATTGGTTTGCAGTCTGCCGTCAGATTTGCAAAAGGTTCAGGTGGATCTATGTTCAGCGTAGTGAAGCCACAGACAGACAGAGAGGGTTCAGAGCCACCGTATTTGAAGCTGATGCTTTCGTGTCGTGATTGGAAATCAAGGCCTAGTATAAGGTCAGCACAAAGTCCCGGCAATATTGACAGACGGAGACCTTCATATGTCCGTCCCTGATAGGCGAGATTTATTTCGCAGAATCCTTCGAATTTAGTAGAGAATGCTATAGCCATAGATACAGTACTAGAGGAAGGATGAACGGGTAGACCAGCAGATTCCACCAGGTTGGGATGGATAAAACTTTCACTACTTCCGCTGTCAAAGAGGGCCTTAACTTGCTGTCCGTTGATGTCTACGGTTGCCGATGATTTCAGAAGGGATCCTGTAGCCTCCTCCGGGATGGTAGCAAGCGTTGGAGACCAGTAGGGCAGCCGAGGTGGTTGAAACATTACTTTTAGGGTTGGTAGACTTTCCTCGACAGACTTTTGCGAAATGGCCTTTTTTCTGGCACTGAAAGACAGGTTGCGTCACGGGCAGGGCACCTAGAGCGGGGTGCTTACTGTTTCCACAAAAGAAACACGTCGGACCTTCAGACGGTGCTGCGGCTAGAGTGCTAGAGTCGGACTGCCCAAGGGTGACTGAAGGAGAAACTGCTGCATTGAAAGATGGCTGAGGTGCCGTATAGGATTCAGAGCTACGCATAGCTGACTCGAGGGCGCGAGCCTGGTCAAACATTGTCTTTAAGTCCAGTGTTTTGTTTTCCAACTTGCTCCAATAGTCTCTGGCGAATCGAGTGAGATTGGAGTCCAGTAATAAATGCGTCTCTGATACTCTCCTCGCCGTACTGGGCGGCTGTGACAGACTTGAAGTTGCAGTATTTGCTGAGTGTCTTCAGAGCCTGGAGGTACTCGTCGAGTGTCTCGGTAGATTGTTGACGTCTTGTTGCCAGTACATGGCGGACGTAAATTTCGTTGGTTGGCTTCACGAAGAGAGTTTGCAATACCTCAATAGCGGCTTCATAACCGGTACACTCTTCGATGTATTGGAAGACCGTAGGCGACACATTTATCGAGGTCCTCTTGTGGTAACACCGTTAGAAAGTTCTCGAAGGTTTGTTTCCAATGAAGCCACTCTTTCGAGGCCACGCTACTATTAGGATCCGTCTCCAGGCGTTCCGGTCGCAGAACTTTATCCATTGGAGATAGTTGTATAAATTGTTGTCGAACTAAGGTGACGAGTGCCAGTCATATGTGGGCTTTATACAACTAGATCTCTTGCTACGGAACTCAAAACGACTAAACAAACATGGCGGCCAAAAGAATGTCTGGTACGTAACCGCTGACCACCTTGTGGACCCGTAACCACAGGCAGCCCGAGCTAATAATAAACGTCCTTGTAACTAAACTATACTAAACTAAGGTAATGCTAGAAATAGAGATTACTTAATGGGAAGTGCTGGCGTATGGTATTTACGCACGAGTTTGTTTTCACAAAACGAACGAGCGAGGTACGAGCGAGTGAGTTTTGTGAAAACAAACAAGTGTGTAAATACCATACAAAAGCACTTTCCATCTTGTAATTTGTTTATTACATACATACTGAGATTTTTCTCCAATATCATTGAACACGTACATTTGTAGCTTTCAATGTTTTGTTTTGCATCTCGTATCCGACTCAACGTAGACTAAAATTTATGCTCGATACAATCTTACTTTCTAAACTGACATCAGCCTTGAAATAGTTTTTAACATCAATATGAAACTGTCTTTGATTCAACAAATAAAGTTTACAAGTTTACATCGTCAATAGATTAGTATACCTGCTTTTTCCAAGTTGTTTGCTACGAGTTTCCAGACATCTCCGCGGCTTGTAGGTTTTCTCTGCTCACAGAATATTTACGATTTTTCAAATGTCGATGGTCTTTGGAAGTTGAAATCACTCCACGAAGGATTGAAAGCTCATAATCTTCGCCGTAGTTTCTTTTGACACAAAGAATGATTTCACATAGATTATCTCAATATCTGTTGAGTTCTTTCCGTAGAATTTCGCTTCTTCTTTGTCTCTTTGAGTAACTTTCCGGCTGTTTCTCTAAGTTTTTGCTCTTGTGATTTTGTTTTCTTGGTCGATAATATACTCCTCAATTGACTTGGAAGTTTTAACATCGTTAGCTGTTTACAGATCAATATTACATTATTTTAAAAAAAAGTCAAAACTCCAACTTTCGTAGTGAATGAAAGTGGCGCCTCCGATCTCAAGTCCAGTTTGAAAATCCCGATATGTTTTGGCAGGTGTTTTCTGATTGGACGAAACGCTTTTCGCACGTGTGAAAAATTCGTTTCGCGATTCTGATTGGCTAAGGAAAATTGTGAAGTGGGTTTTCGCATGAGTGATTCCATTCGTAAATCTCAGTATGTATGTGATAAACTAAGATTCATAACAGTCCTATTGTAGTTTTTGGTACCAGAGATTGTTTTAACCGGACGTTTTGTGCAAAGTTTAGATGCCATTGCCGTACATGAACTTACGGAAGTGTGTTCATAATTCTGAAAACAAAAATATTCACCCAAGTGCCATGAAACGTTTACCATAAGATACTCAGTTTTATGTGTGTTCACTCCTGCAGAAAAATCATAATATTCCATGAAAGATTTGGTCTTCTAAAAGCCAAAAACCTAGGAGAATGTTTCGGATCTAATGCATGAGATTTTAATAGGCAGAGGAAGATTAGTGATTTACCAAATCCCGTACGTAGATTCACAAACGCATCGTTTCAATGAATGAACGATTCCAATGCTTTCTTCTGCTCTGGATATAGCTTCGAAATCCTGAAAACTTTACAACTTCGGTCGACACACTGCTCAAGTTCTTCCCCAACCCCATTTAGAAAAATATGCGGGCACATTCCTTAAATTCCAGACTTTGCCAAAAGTGTAAAGTTCGCTCTGATTGGTTGAACTTATGACGTCAGGAACATGAAAGTCTATGAAGTCCATCAGACGGGGAGGGGGAGGAAGTGAGCGGACGACCTCGTAGCGTCTGAAAATCAGGCTATCGCAGACCCTACATCGGGAGAAACAGAAACGATAAAATCGCCGTTCTCCCTCAAGTAGAGGATGCTGTACGTAGGCTAAAGTGGAGGTGAATAGTGGTGGATATTTACCGAGCCGCTTCGGCGAGTATATACCACACTGCAGGTGAATAGCCAGCACCAAATAGTTATTTTATTTAAAAAACCATTGCTCGACCTGTCAGTGACAACACAGATTTCCCTGATCTGATAGAATCTGATCTGCCTAATCGGATAGGTTTGAAGCGTGTGACAACCGTAGAGTATCCACGACAGTGTATGCAAATCGAATGAAGCCGTTATACTATATACGATCCAGATTCACGACCCATTCCTCGACCTGTCAGTGACAACACAGATTCCCCTGATCTGATAGAATCTGATCTGCCTAATGATAGGTTTGAAGCGTATGACTTACCACCAATATGAAGTCGGTTCCTGAAACGCAACAATCAATCGTGAGAAATTCTAGGCCCAAGAATGCGAACCAGAAATCGCCAGGTCATGTTCCACAGCAACCCTAGCTATAGCACGCCTCCCAAGGCGACGGCAATTAACAACATGTTTCGTGTAGAGAAAATACTTAAATCACCGACTAAGAACGAAAACAATGAATTTCTTGTTAAATGGATGGATATGCAGACAGTGAGAACTCGTGGGAACCCGAAGAAAATATCCTAGACCCAGACGTGATTATCTTCCACAGAACTATCATAAACCAAACTTAGATAACAAACTTAGCTGGACAGCTCACACGCTCCAACTCAAAAAGAACTTTGCAGGGAAGTTAGATCTTTTGAAGCGATCAAGATTTTTATCAACAGACATTCTCCAATCGTTTTATTGTAAAGTTATTCTGCCATCCGTTACGTACGGGCTAGTAGCCTGGGGAGGGTGTAATTGTATAGATAATTTTAACTCTCTTGAAAGATTACACTGTAGGGCTGCACGAATAATATTCAACTTACCAAGGGATATGCCTTCTAAAGACGTACTAAATCACGCTAAATGGTCAACGCTATTCGATAACTACTATAAGTTAGCTATTGTTAAATTAATTCACAAAGCCTACCTAAATAGGTTACCTACAGTTATGTCAGGCATAATTGAAAAGCGCCAACCAAAATATTCTTTCCGTGCTACTGACCAACTTATTACGCCACGTTTCAATACACGTTACATGAAACACTCCATTGCCTATAGAGGCTCAACATTGTGGAACGCATTAATATCAAAGAACACTAGCATTGTTACTTCATGCACCAAGGCACTATCAAACAAAGTAGTAAAGATGGATACTATTAAAGATTTTAACTTCTCCACTAATTCAGTGCAGACTACTAAATTTAGACTAGGGGAATATTTATATACATAATTCATATTTTAACTTTAAAGCATTATTTATTTTAATTATTGTAAATAAATTTAGACAGTAGTTATTTAATTCGTCCGTTAGATGTTTTTATATTATTATAATCTTATAATCATTGTATATATATTTAGTTATACACGACCCCACAAGCTGTAAGCTTTAATAATTATCGTGTTAAAATAAAGGTTATTGATTGATTGATTTGAAATCCGCCGTACACTGATCGTATCGTTATCCTCCGGAACCAATTAACCTTAATAATGTGTGCCAGAAGGCAACATTTTAAATATTCTTTAAAATCACCAAACTTCTCAACATCCGTCTATTGCTTCGCCCATTTCCACTATAGGTAACGAACCAAGTATAAGTTCTACCTGTTCTCCAACCCATGCAACAAATATTCAATAAAAGCAACACAAAGGGTGGCTAGACGACTAATTTCTCTTCCAGAATTCTCAAACCGAGTAGAGTGCAATTCACTATTCGCTATTTTCGTAATACTACAGGCACACGATCTCGTATAACGTGCCCTCGGGTGTACAAAGCATCACTCGCACAGTGCAAAGTTTGGGCTCTCACACATTGCTGGAGTATCTCCCATGCTGAGAAACAATTCGGAAATTCTCGCCGACAAAAACGTTCAAGCTGGATGTGTCACGCAGGCGCCTTAGGTATTTTTAGGAAAATCTATGAGTCACTGGGCCACTCTTGTGAACCAAATCACACATCAAATCTGAAAGATACTCTAAATGAACTCACAGATGCTCTCGAAACAGAACAATCTATGATACACATTATTAACGGAAAGACTACGTACCTCATCAAAACATCCGATTTTATGAACACAAAACTCAGTTACAGGTCTTAGTCCAATTTGAAGGTCATTGACTCAACTAAACAGACTTAACCCAGTTTTCAAACAAAGAAATGTGCCATTATAACACTTTTTAGAATTCATTTCATTATATTCCGCCGAAGTCAATAGGGCTTTTGCGTCATTATTGCGTTTATCAGAATTGCAAGATACAGTGAATCAGGTTCATAACCTAAATGAAAAGACTTTAATAGGTTTTGTTCATTTACCAAGTTTCGCAACTAACGAAATTCAACGGCAGTTAAGTATTACAGATTCGTTATCATTTACCGAAGGAGCGCCCAAGGAAGGCTTCAGCTTACTAATAAACCCTATGGACCAACACTTAGGGTCTTAAAATAACTGAGTAGAAGGTGCTGCCTTTACATAATACAGCCGTAAACGGTTAGACGTCTTCTCGGATAAGGACGTAAAATCGTAGGACTAGTGTCCCCAATTAGCTGCAAAGCTAAATACATTGACACTTAAATAAAGTCACTTACTTACTTACTTACTTATGGTTGACTATGATCATGGAAAAAAGAATAGCTTAGACGTTCATATTTTAGTTACAGTCCCAGAGGTTAATAACTCATATGCATTCTGCACGCTTGAAACTTTAACACCGCTGAAATATAACATATCACAGACATGCTATGATGGTCCAATAACAACAGATAACCTTGCCTTACTAACCTGTCCTAATTCTCGAACAATTCTGCGAACTAATGCGCCCACTCACTGCTTTCAAGAAGGAACAACCTTCTTGTGCTAATATTTCCAAGACAACACACGAAAGCGGACGACTGCAACAACCTCCACAGTCTTATCCATCTGGGTGGCAGGTACTACCTATCCACATCCTCAGGAATCCTCCAAACATCCAACGGCAGTATTCAGCTCTCCCCGCCCAGTATTCATCACTTCCCTTGTTCTACGTCATTCCTAACCGAAGTAACCGGAATTGGCACGTGCCCAGGATCACTCTTGATCACTGTTCCAATATTTGGAAAGGGTGTATTTAGCTATATTCCTTGGATTACGACCCAGAATCATGATGGTCTAAAACTACACTATGACTCACTGAAAATAACGCCACCGCTGAAATTTAATAAAACCGTGCTGCGCTCCCTGGACGCCACCTACAACCTCCTGGACGGCCGGTTAAATGACAATCTAGCGGAGCCGTTCGCAAGGACATTAATAAAATTTCGGAAGTATCAGAATCATCTACTCTCGAGATTTTGACCTATGTAACTCTGGGGCTGACAATTATCAACACTATCGTTGTAATAGTCCTATTGCGCTTCTTCTGGCTCAGAACACACGACGCATAGTCAAGGGCGGGCCTGTTGTCGAAGTCGAGATAGTACAACCTCCCTTCTGTGATGATTGCAATCGCCCCGTTCTACCTCATACAAGCGAACAGATGGCCAGGAACCACGAAACGCAGCAAACAAAGGAAAAATACAAGGGAAAAACAACAACATATTCAAACAAACAAACACACACACAAAAACATATATTTATGCCAGCTGAGGCTAATACATAGGCGTTTCAATTGTCAAGGACATTTCCTTATAATTCGCTTATTGTTTAGAAACGTGCTTGTATACGTATTATCGGTAGATTTCCTTTTCATATTATATCATTATCATTATTACTATTTGCGGGATGAAAGCTGATCAAATCTAGGGGTTGTATCTCGTTATTATTATTGTTATTATTACTATATATCTATACGCACTACAAATTTTCGCGGGAGCTCAAACAAAGGTTAAGGGTGCCAGCTGTACGCTCCCTTGGTCTTTCAGAGTTACGCTAATAATCTCAGTGTGCAAGTACATAAGAGGAAAATCCAGGTACCAGCAGAATTGGTGTTTAGTCTAGGTGCTCATAGATTAGTGTTGTTTCTAATAAAGGGAAAACCTGGCAGAAACCTTAGTAATCTACTACTTTAGATCCGTATACACCAAGGTAATAGATCATCATTATTGTATTCCATCTACGGTAATACAAATAGAACTGTGATGGAACAAGTAGTAAGTTGGAAAATTGTAGAGAATTGGGAAATAAAAAGGAAGTTAGAAAAGATCACTACCAAGCGTGCCGTGACAGAGGCGACGATGTTTGACTCAACTTGTCAATTTATTTTTGTAGTTTTTGCATTGGCCCTATCCCGTGGAGCAGAATACGTATAGAGTGGACTCAACAAACAGCAACTGAAGGTCACATAGAACATTCAATGTTTAACAAAAGTGAATGCAACCCTCGAAATACAATGCTTCGTGATGAATGTTTAAATAACAACACATATAATTCCGCGGCTATGATCCAGGCAGTTCTGAATCAGGATCCCATTGAAGTGCTTAAGTTTGACGAGAAGTTTCAAAAGTCCCAAGAACTTCTAAAGGAGGAATTTATGAAAGTGGGGATAAGACCCGGAGAGACCTCCAAACTCGTCAAATTATTACAGAAAGCTATGAGAGGAGAAATAGTCAATATTGCGGTCGTCGGTGGATCAAACAGTGCTGGAGGACAACTTGAAGTGGATAAAAGTAGTTTAGATGGACTTTTCTACAATGTGTTTGGAAGATGGTGGAATGAAACACTGGGGTCTCTCACCGGGTCTTATATCAAGATTCACAAAGTTTGCATTGGCGGCATAGGAAGCTATCTTTTCGCCTTTTGTTACGACACATTTTTGCCCGAGGGAGTGGCCATTGATATAGTAATGGTTGAACAGTCAGTCAATTTTCAAGGCGAAGGCAAATCTGCTCCGCTCGAGGCACTGACACGGCGAATCATCACTCTCAAGCCATCCCCGATTATCTTTTACATTAACGTAGTAAGTGGCCTCGGTAAAGACCCGGAAACTAAACAAATCTTAAATCCAAGCTGTAATAATCTCGAGTTGCGAGGAACTATGAGATCGCATCATTTAGTACGAGAGATGTTCATTGCAGAAAGACCTCCGATGGCAATTACGAAGCCCGTGAAGATATAATCAACACAAGGGGAATAGTTTCCTCTGATCTAAAGCATATTGGTGTTCTTGGACATGCTCAGCTTGGACTGATGATCATCAACTATGTTCAAGACATTTTTCTCAAAGAAACTGAAAACGAAATCGCCAGCACCGAGAATGGTCTTGGAACAACACAAGATAAGCCGTGGATGCCAACACCTGTATACAGAGTAAAAGAGACAGAAGCTCTTCAGAATCCACAGTGCTGGTTCACACCAACTCCCAATGGCTGCGTTCAAAATGCTCAGCACTCCAACCTAGTCATACAAGTACAGAAAAACAAAGGCTTCACATATTATCATAACGTGTTCCCTAAAGCACCACTCGATTGTAGTGGCAAGTCAAGAAAGGATCAGCAGCGTGGGTGGGGAGGGTGGGGGGATAGTGCCTTTATCCAGTTCCATATCTCTGTCAATCCATGGAATTGGGGTTCCGAGGAGCGCTCGAGGTCTGTAACTATAGTTGTACGAGGACATGGTAATGGTGGAAAGGCGCTGGTTTGGCTGGATGATACCAAGAATGAGGGAGTAACTGTAGCTAATAATTTCTATATGGAGACCACACTCTTAACGTACGGACAACAACTCGAGGATTCTTCATTGTAAGCGGTATATTGGTCGGTCCGCCATACTTCAACAAAGATGGAGTTCTCTAGGTAACGTTTTTATCAGTCTGATCTGGCTCTGGACCGGTTACGCGCCTAGATTTTGGTCAAAACATGCTGTTAAAGGGATACCAGAGTGAAAAACACATTTGGGCTCAAAAGCATCTTTCAGATGTACTTCGTTCAGAAAATGTGTTAAAATTTTATAAAACGTTTTCAGAGTTGAGAACGAGCCCCTCAAAGTTGGCCCCGCGAAGACCTGGCGCCGCCATTTTGTTGACATTAATTCCTGTGATGTTTTTTACGTCACTTCGTCCCACCGGAGTCTTGCGGCTAATTTGTAGCGACTTGTTTTCTTTGTAGAATTTTCACACGCTCGGAATTAGAGTAGATTTTCATCGATATGTCAGAGCCATTTCGTACTAGAACAAAAATATGATGAAGACGATATTGTGAGAGAAGTTCAGAAGACTGGGAGGACCAAGAAAAGCATTTGGAAGGCGAGAACATCAGACGAACAACAAACGGCGACTACGGAGTCCGAGTGCCTGTTTCTGTGCATAGCTTAAACCTAATAGAGAGTTATCGTACTAGCTGGGTCCGGTTGTTCAAAGGATGGATAACGCTATCCGCCGGATAAATCCTAGAGTGTAAAACAGTCCTTTTGATATCGCGGTGGAGAACAGGGCTACGAGCGCGCGCGGTCACGAGAGGAAGGGGATTGGGGAAAGACGTGTTTCTCTGACTGCGCGACCTCTCGATCTTTTGACCGCGCGTGCTCGTACCCAACAGCGCTGAATCACAATCTCGTACCCAAACCCCATTTACTGAATAACTTGACGCGCGTAGACTAGGGACGACCGCAGCGTATACACAAATAAATTGTTGTTGTTGTTGTTAAAATATATTTTAGTGATTAATCAGGATTTAAAAATAAATTAACAATAAATTCCTAACTGAATGATATCAAAATGACTACAATAATGTATCTAATGTTAACTATAAAACTACAATAAATGACATGCTATATATATATAATGTAACACTGCTTCCATGAGAACCGTGCATAAATACTGATTATAATAATACAATATATCCTTCTGGACAACCTTATTGATACTTTTTTAGAAAATATTATTTAGTATATACCACACCAGTGAATATCACTTTTCGCGCGCTCTGATTGGCTACTCAAACAGTGAATATGATTTCATATTCACCTCCGAGCAAAGCAGCGATCATCTCGCGCCAGTTTTTGTCAATTTGACAGAAAATAAAATAACTATTTGGTGCTGGCTAATCACCTGGAGTGTGGTATATACTAAAACAATTATTCACCTCAGTGTTGGTGAATAGTGATGGATATTTACCGAGCCGCTTTCGGTGAATAATTGTTAAGTAGTGTAAGTACACAAAAGTGATTCTGCAAACAGTTTTTCAACAGCCTTGACCAGACATGAAAAACATGTTTTAACCTCGATATCATAAACAGATATATTATAATATATAGATATGCATAGATGCGTTACAGTGTGGGATATGTTTCTTGTCAGTTTCTATTTCTTTGTTGGGAACTTGGCTACCCCGAGGAAAGGATTGACATAGTATGCCCGCCCCAGGGTGGGCCGGTTAGAATTTGGACATAGTATGCCCGCCCAAGGGTGGGTTAGGATTTGGACATAGTATGCCCGCCCAAGGGTGTGTTAGGATTTGGATATAGTATGCCCGCCCCAGGGTGGGCCGGTTAGAATTTGGACATAGTATGCCCGCCCAAGGGTGGGTTAGGATTTGGACATAGTATGCCCGCCCAAGGGTGTGTTAGGATTTGGATATAGTATGCCCGCCCCAGGGTGGGCCGGTTAGGATTTGGACATAGTATGCCCGCCCAAGGGTGGGTTAGGATTTGTACATAGTATGCCCGCTCAAGGGTGGGTTAGGATTTGGACATAGTATGCCCGCCCAGGGTGGGTTAGGATTTGGACATAGTAGACCCACTCCAGGATAGAGTTATTTGTAAGTAAAGCAAGGAAGATAGGGCAGTGAGATGTATAATTGTGATACTGTTGACCAAAGATGTTGTCCCAAATGTGGATTTTTTTTGGGCAAAATTTCAAATCCCCACTGCTTTTCTTCAAAATCTAAAATCTTGCGAACTGGACCCCGTACCAGTCTCTGTTTTAAAAGGATGCAAAGACACCCTCCTACCATTCCTTACTAAAATAGTAAACTTGTGACAGTCACTGCAAACTGCAAATATGCCTACACAGTTGAAAGAAGCAATAGTCAAACCACAATTGAAAAAGGACTCCCTTGAATTTGAAGTGTACCCTAATTTCAGGCCGATCTCCGACCTAAAGTACGGAAAAGGCTGTTGCCCATCAACTAAAGGCTTTCATAGGAGACAACCTGGATGTACCTCTTCAATCTGCTTACAAGCGTTTTCATAGCACTGAGACAGCGCTTCTAAAAGTGCAAAATGACATCCTCAGTGCAATTGACAACCAGAACTGCGTCGTGCTATTGCTGTCTGCAGCATTCGATACGGTCGATCACGAGCTGCTCTAAGCAAGGCTCTCCAGCCGTTTTGGTAAAAAGGGCCAATCGCTAAAATGGTTTGAGTCCTATCTTCAAGATCGGAGACAGTTTGTCGTTATCAATGGAGTCAAGTCCGACATTAAAGAGCTACAATGTGGAGTGCCTCACGTTCCGTGTTTGGCCCGATACTATATCTACTCTATACCTCGCCACTTGGTGACATCATTAGGCGCCATGGGCTTGCATACCATCTGTACGCGGATAGTCAGCTCTATTTTGCATTTAAATAGCCTCCCTAATGCGTATTGAAGCTTGTGTGAGATCGATTCATGGTTGGCGTGGAATAAGTTGAAACTGAACCGTGACAAGAACGAGCTTCTAGTATTATGCGCACACCACCGTCCACGCCCATTAATAGACTACGTTCAAGTCACCAGCGAACGCATACAACCGTCCATCTCAGAAAGGAACATTATCGGCACACGTCCCTTGAACAGCATGTAGCTAACATATGCAAAGCATCTTTCTATCATTTACGTAATATAGCCAAAATAAGGAACTGCCTTGTCGCAATCAGATACCGAAACTTCAGACGTTTCATCTGCTTCTCTTGTTAAAACTTTTATGACCACCCTATGAATGAATTAAAACTTAGATGACCCCCCTATCAAATTGCTCGAAACTTTATTGACCCCCTCCCCAACAAAAAAAATGGATGTGCAAGAAAGAATGCAAACTGCATATATGTAATCTATTAAATTTACTATTATTTTTCTAGATTTATAGTGTTTTCCATGATACGTTACCTTTGTTTAGTAGAAAATACATACAGTCAATGCCAAAAAGGTTGTCCAGCAGAACATAATATAATACTATAATATCCATTGTTTTGGGCTATTGTCTAGACCAAGACAATAGGCCAAAACAATGGATATTAAAGTATTATATTATGTTCTGCTTGACAACCTTTTTGGCATCGACTGTATATATATATATATATATATATATATATATACATACATACATGTATTCTTGTGGAAATCTCTACCTTCAGTACCCGGCCTCCTTTCCAGATGGGTACTTTGTGCATCATATTGCATTCTAGTGCATCATATCATTGTTCCGTAGTCTCAAATAAATAAATAACTATAACTAAACAAATGAAAAAGAGCTCAGCATTGCCATAACTAATCTCCTGGACACCAATGCATTATCTGTCATATGGGGATGTGCCTTTGATCATGAGCTTAGAGAATACCATCCTGCGTATCAAGGAAACAAAGCAGACTGTGTATAAATGTTGCGAGTGCCAAAGGGCCGAGCCAAAATTTTTGAGATTTTACTGCTCTCTAAAACACTGGTTTCCTGTGTTCTGGAGACTAAACATATATTGGCTTAGCATTACAACAACAATTTCATTACATTTTACATGACAGGTACGTCAAAACTTTGATGATCCCCCCAAGGAGTAGGTAAACTCTTTGATGACCCCCCTACAAAAGCACTTAAAACTTTTGTTGCCCCCCCCCCCCCCCCCCGCCCCACCCTATGATTTAACCCCCCCCCCCCCCCCAAGCCATAAATAATGAACACTCCCTTAATCCATGCTTTTATTTCCACTAAACTTGTAATTGTTGTAATTCGCTACTATATGGACTTCCACTATTTTAACTTGATCGGTTACAAAATATACAGAACTCTGCAGCGCGCCTTATAACACGCAGCAGAAAATACGACCATATAACGCCGGTTCTAAGGCAGTTACACGTACTGGTTACCGGTTAGACAACGGATAGTATTCAAACTACTATTACTTACATATAAAGCCTTAAATGGATTAGCACCAGGGTACGTTAGACATGTTGCAGCCGTACAAACCAATTAGACAACTGCGCTCTTCTACACGGAAGCTGCTAAAAATCCCACCCGCAAAACTATCGCACTATGGTGAGCGGGCTTTCCAACATGCAGCACCGAAACTATGGAATTCCCTCCCAGATGCAATTCGTCACTGCGCGACTATAGATGGGTTTCACTCAATCCCCAGAGATTCAAATGACAAAGGGCATGGCGGCCCCATGTTGGTGTACCTAACAAAAGAAGCTAACGAAGAATCTATTGTTAAAGGTACACCAACATGGCCGCCGTGACGTCATGTGCAACCCATCTATAACTAGTTTTAAGACAAACATCAAAACCTATCTTTTTAATCAAGCTTACAATTAGTCATTTTACATCGATAAGTTTCATTAGATATTAGATATTTTTATTCATTAGATATTACATATTTTAACACCCAAGTAAATCTTACACATCCTATAAATCTTTTTACTTCATATATATACCTGCATGTAATTTATATATCTTAATAGTTCTAGTCTAGACTTATTTTAGTATCACATGAGATTGTAAAGCGCCATTGGGCTAAATGGAAATTGGGCTAAATGGAAATGGCGCTATATAAATGCTACTTATTATTATTATTCGGGCTGCCTGTGGCAGCACCGAGTCTTAAAATGCAAGCGTTTTTTTTTTTTTTTTTGGTTGTGTGCAACAAAATGTAACTTTTGACCCATGTATTAAATTTCAGCACCAATCAGATCGCTCTGTGCTGGTCACGTAACACTCGCCAGGTTAATTTCTGTACATAATTTAATACAGTAAATCAAGATGGTGCAGGAACCGCGAGCAAATTTCTCTCTAATTTAGAGTCCCATCTCTCAAATGTAAGCAGTTTAATGTTTTATTTAACTTCACTCGTGCGAAAGCCTTCCAACAGGCTCAGGATATTTCAACTGGCGCTCTTGTCGGAGCCGAAGGACCGCGTTTTTTACCCAGATGGCCAGTGATTTTATATACGACACGTACGACGACCTGAAGCCAGTGAAGGGTCCAGGATCCGGAAAGCTAAAATTCGAAGAAATAGATATTGGAATCTATAAGCCATCGGCTCGCTGTGCTGCATTTAAAACATCCGAGGAGAACATCTTATTTTGGGTGAAGGCACTTCAAGACCAATATTATGAGTCTCTTAAAAACTGTCAGAGATTTAAATTTACCGTAAGTTGGATCGACCACTTAAATGAGGCAGACACAGTCAGAGAGTATTGAGATCAAGTTATTTCGTTCCAGCGAGGATATTGACCTAGCGGAAACGGTACAAGCTGTCGAAGGATTTTACTTATAACCATCCACGTCTACTTAACAACAGGAATAGTTATGTGCCAAGGCATGGGCAAAGATTGAGTTTCCCAGATTACAGATGAAAGTAGAGAACTTAATGAATGAAGAAACGGAGGTTACGCACGACATGCTTGAAAACATGTTCAACACTTTATGTTATACTAAGAAAACAAAACAAGTTACAGAGCCTGCAAGTTCACAAGTCAATGAAAAACCCCAAGAGCCTGTAGTTTTGGATCAACATATCCTTGAAACTCCAAAAGCAACATACACATGAGTCAAATTCAAACCGGAATTCTTTAGATTCTTCACGAGGATTGTTAGCCCGCAATAAGAACTCTCTCGCTGATTTAATGACCTTGATTTGTAACGTGGAGGCTGACCTAACTGATATGCGTCTCGTCACATCAAAACACGAATCAAGAAACGAAACTCAGTCATTTGGAAGACAAATTAGTGCAGCAAGACCGAAATCAAGATGCTGTCATCACGTATTATTGACCTAGAAGTTGAAAATGGCGAGTTGAAAGCGGATATAATAAAGCTGAGATCCGACTTTCAAACTTCTCCAGTGTTCCGAGACTACCCAACCTACTGAAGCTTTAGCAACGAATCAGTTTGTTCAAGAGCCATCTTTCTTACATGACAACCCGATCCCTATTCATCAGAATAAATTTTCTGTGCTAAATGACGAGAGTTTACAATCACCTGACCGACAATCCACTACTAAAGAAAGGGACCATGAAGTACGGTAGTACGGTTAATTCTCGGATTCAAAACAATGAATATATGGTTTCGAATATGTGCCTGCTCAAATGCAGTGTGTTAAACGAATAATTAGTGTTTAAATTAAAAGGTCAACATACGAGAAAAACAAAAATATTAAATTACATATATACTAGGGGAGCAGAGAATGAAAGTCACCGCGCTACCGGCCACTCCTAAAGACTGCTAAATTCAGCTAATAATTCTTTCCTTTGGTTATTACTCCGGCGCTGCTGGCAGCAGCCGGAGTCTTAAAATGCAGTCTGTGTCTTTTTTTTTTTTTTTTTTTTTTTTGTTCTATCAACGACAGAAGTTGATCAGTTCAGACCTTTGCAACTAACAATGTGGGTCGGAGACGCTGTGATCGAGCGATAAAGCAGGAGGCATGCGCATTAAACGTTATAGATTTATTTAACACTGTTCACATCACATACTATCATCACCGTATAATTGCCACTGTGGGAATGTGAAATGAGCAACATGTGAGACTTCGAGGCGCTACAGTTCTTTTTAACTACTTTTTAATCTTCTGATTCTTGTAAAAGAACTGTTATAGACCTAAAAATACACGAACAACGTAATACATTAGATCTGCGCTGTCTGGACAGATATAAAAACGTAAGCGAAATACAATCTCAGCTTAAGTGTTTCTAAACACGTTTAGATATAAAAGGTATCGAATTATAATCTCAGGGTAGATTTCGTCAGGCGCGCTCAGATAACAAAGGTCAAAGCTCTCAGACAAGGCGAGACAAGGAGATATCGATTTCTATGAGTCATTGTCAGAAATCTATTCCCGGCCGTAAAATTAGGCAATACCACCGTAACTGAACTGTCAGGTCAACTACACAGCTTAGAGAGTCTTTCTACTGGATTGAGACACATTAATATACTGTTACATGTCTGTTAATATGGGGAAAACTGAAGAAACCCTCATTGCATTGAGTTTGATCACTAGCCTGAAATACAGCCGCCTTCTCAGCTCGTTCCAGGGTCCTTGATTTTTCAAATGGCTCAACTCGTCGCGAGCGCGAGTGAACTTGTGAAATTATCGCCATCACGCGGCGTATACAGTCAAGTCTGTTTGTCTCGGAAAGTATTTATTGTAGTTTATATCTCTTCCCTAATTGCACTGATGAAGGACTCGAAACCCTAAACGTCCCAGCAGCTTGTGTTACAGCTGATAAACGGAGGAAATGGCTCTATAAACAAAATCAAAGCGGACGAGTTTCGTGTTGTTTAGCTTTGCGGCCGAAGTCCATCATTGTCTGTGGTTCGGCGGGGAAGAAGAGTGTTCGTTGGGATTACTTTCAACAAAGTACACTGTATTTCAACTCTGGTAAGTTTGGAGCGATTGAAAAATAAGGATGATTTTCAAAACCGGTGGCTTAAAGTCAACTGCATATGACATAAATAGCCGAATCTAGTACTTCGGCGAACGGGAAGCAAAGTGATTGCGTTCATGTGTGGGCTACCTGTGCTTCCCCAGGCGAACCTCATGTATGTTTGTACTTTTTGGAATAAATTATCTCGGCCGGGGAACTGGTAAATACATGATGTGTGCGCACGACTTTACAGGCATGTGCTCTGCCTCTCGCCATTGGCATTGCGTTTGGTTTTCGCTCGCTGGTGATTTTGTTTTGCTGTGTATGTTGCCTTGTTGTTTTCAAAAAAATCAAATGCGATGTTTATAAAGTTTGCAAGTACGATTTATCAAAGCCTGAGGAAAGTGTGTGTTACCTCTGGAGCATTCGAGAAAGTGTGATGTCCAAACTATATATCAAGTCAAACATGGTCTGTTCTGCACCTTGAAGACGAAGTTGAAAATCAACTCGGCCATAATTTGTGCTGAACCCGAGTGCATTCTGTTGGCTCGCTCGCTGAATAGGATTCTGCTTTTCGCTGTACATACAGGTACCAAAACTACAAACAGTAAGATATTATATTAAAATCATGCCTGGCTGAAGAGAAACTAGGTCTGAGTTTTCTAGACACCCTTTGGTTGTGCGAGTTGTGACACTACAATCAGTGACACATGCATGTGTACATCTTGGTTATACAAATTAACACTACATTCAGGCAAAGAGTTCTATAACAACATTTTGATATGCCAAGGAACTTGAATATCAACACAGTACAAGGTGAGGGAAATTCAAAGTACTGAGTTCATTGCTTTGTTCCCAAATCAATTAATCTACACTGAATTTCTAACGGGACCTGAAACAACCATAAGAGGCTGATAAAACTGAGCCAGGACCCGGCTAAGTACCAACATTGATCATAAATTATACTGCAACTAACAATCAGGACACTCAGTATTCTGCAGCCAACCTTGTTCTCACTTTAAAAATAGTTTGAATGCTCCGAAGGAACTGGGCACATGCATATAGTTTATTTTCTACACTGGAGTTTACTTAGTATTGCGAATGTTAGGAACTGGAATGCAGTTGATACACATCTGAATAGCCGTAGCTAGCAATAAGGGTTGATTGTGTTCTACACTAATTCCAATTATTGCTTTACACTGTATACCACACAGTACCCTGGATACCAGAGGCTCGAAATCGGCGGTCGAGCGAAACGAGACCAGCTGAAATCGAGCCGCAGGTTTGATTTCAGAACGGAGTCGCGAACATTACAGTATATCCGTATCTGAACACCTCTGGAACTAGGGTAACCACACAGCAAAATGTGCTACAAATGCTCAAATGAATGATAACCATATAAAACACACATGTACTTATATAGCCACATAAGCATCGTATCCAATGATAATTACACAAAGATAATTACAGTTTTATACCCAGATGCATCCCCATGTATATTAACTTATAAGTCAGGGCATTCAAAATTTGCACATTAGTTAAAAACAAATATTTTTGATCGGGATTATTTACACTCACAGTCTACATGCATTATTGCAGCAATCAGTTTCAGTCTTTTGCCGTTACCACAGAAGCTCAGTCCTTTCTCTTAAAAATAATATGTCGAACGCACTTTGATAATCTAAGATTACTTCTAGTATAACTTATAATATGGGATAAATATAAACATTGAGACAATCAATCATCTATTAGTACTCGGAACCTGTAGTACAACAGAACAGCAGATTGTAAATTGTAGACGTGTGTTACATGAGTAGTGTTTACAGTAAAAGGTCAACTCCTTTAATTTACATACGAGAAAAACATCTCTAATTTACATATGATGAAAAACAAAAATATTAAATTACATACATATACTAGGGGAAGTCACCGCGACTGATAACTCAACTCCCCTACCCCACCCCTAATAAATAATAGGAGTGGAGCGAGTACCACCCCTCCCCTGTGACCACGCCCTAGAATGGAATGTATGGAATGTAAAGAATGCAGAACATTAAAATAAAAAGTTGCGGGAGAAGACAAGGCGCGGGTGATGATTATGTGTATACAACCCGAGTTAAGGCTGCCCCCAGCCTCTTGTTGAGAATTGTATGGCACTTCTACCCGCTACAATCCGTAGATTCTCCGATACCGGAAGAGAGTTATCACCTCAATTATGAATCGCTAGTGTACTCGTGTTCTGGCTCGTGTGGAGATTTAGAACAGTTCCTCAGCATTTGTATATTTGTATTTTTGGGCTATCTGTGTTATCCTGGAGTATCCTGCCTTATTTGACCTCGATCGTGTTAACTCATGTTCTACTTGTGTTCATTCGTATTCACTCGTTTTCTAACTCGTGTGGAGTTTTAGATCAGATCGACTGTCTGTGCGTACTTTCGCATCTGATTGTGCGTTCGTAATGTGCCAAACACGCAGGTGTATGAGAGCATCCACGTTGCAAAAGATACGCCGGAGTTCAAGCTGCGTGCAGCTTCTTGTTACTAAGAGGATTTCAAATGAAAGTGTATTTCATCTTCAATCTCATGTGGCCCGAGTGAAAGCCCAGATGGGCTCTTGTTACTCCGGCGCTGCTGGCAGCAGCCGGAGTCTTAAAATGCAGTCTGTGTCTTTTTTTTATTACTCCGGCGCTGCTGTGGCAGCAGCCGGAGTCTTAAAATGCAGTCTGTGTCTTTTTTTTATTTTTTTATTTTTTTTTGTTCTATCAACGACAGGAGTTGATCAGTTCAGACCTTTGCAACTAACAATGTGGGTCGGAGACGCTGTGATCGAGCGATAAAGCAGGAGGCATGCGCATTAAGCGTTATAGATTTATTTAACACTGTTCACATCACATACTATCATCACCGTATAATTGCCACTGTGGGAATGTGAAATGAGCAACATGTGAGACTTCGAGGCGCTACAGTTCTTTTTAACTACTTTTTAATCTTCTGATTCTTGTAAAAGAACTGTTATAGACCTAAAAATACACGAACAACGTAATACATTAGATCTGCGCTGTCTGGACAGATATAAAAACGTAAGCGAAATACAATCTCAGCTTAAGTGTTTCTAAACACGTTTAGATATAAAAGGTATCGAATTATAATCTCAGGGTAGATTTCGTCAGGCGCGCTCAGATAAAGGTCAAAGCTCTCAGACAAGGCGAGACAAGGAGATATCGATTTCTATGAGTCATTGTCAGAAATCTATTCCCGGCCGTAAAATTAGGCAATACCACCGTAACTGAACTGTCAGGTCAACTACACAGCTTAGAGTCTTTCTACTGGATTGAGAGACATTAATATACTGTTACATGTCTGTTAATATGGGGAAAACTGAAGAAACCCTCATTGCATTGAGTTTGATCACTAGCCTGAAATACAGCCGCCTTCTCAGCTCGTTCCAGGGTCCTTGATTTTTCAAATGGCTCAACTCGTCGCGAGCGCGAGTGAACTTGTGAAATTATCGCCATCACGCGGCGTATACAGTCAAGTCTGTTTGTCTCGGAAAGTATTTATTGTAGTTTATATCTCTTCCCTAATTGCACTGATGAAGGACTCGAAACCCTAAACGTCCCAGCAGCTTGTGTTACAGCTGATAAACGGAGGAAATGGCTCTATAAACAAAATCAAAGCGGACGAGTTTCGTGTTGTTTAGCTTTGCGGCCGAAGTCCATCATTGTCTGTGGTTCGGCGGGGAAGAAGAGTGTTCGTTGGGATTACTTTCAACAAAGTACACTGTATTTCAACTCTGGTAAGTTTGGAGCGATTGAAAAATAAGGATGATTTTCAAAACCGGTGGCTTAAAGTCAACTGCATATGACATAAATAGACATGGTAGCCGAATCTAGTACTTCGGCGAACGGGAAGCAAAGTGATTGCGTTCATGTGTGGGCTACCTGTGCTTCCCCAGGCGAACCTCATGTATGTTTGTACTTTTTGGAATAAATTATCTCGGCCGGGGAACTGGTAAATACATGATGTGTGCGCACGACTTTACAGGCATGTGCTCTGCCTCTCGCCATTGGCATTGCGTTTGGTTTTCGCTCGCTGGTGGTTTTGTTTTGCTATGTATGTTGCCTTGTTGTTTTCAAAAAAATCAAATGCGATGTTTATAAAGTTTGCAAGTACGATTTATCAAAGCCTGAGGAAAGTGTGTGTTACCTCTGGAGCATTCGAGAAAGTGTGATGTCCAAACTATATATCAAGTCAAACATGGTCTGTTCTGCACCTTGAAGACGAAGTTGAAAATCAACTCGGCCATAATTTGTGCTGAACCCGAGTGCATTCTGTTGGCTCGCTCGCTGAATAGGATTCTGCTTTTCGCTGTACATACAGGTACCAAAACTACAAACAGTAAGATACTATATTAAAATCATGCCTGGCTGAAGAGAAACTAGGTCTGAGTTTTCTAGACACCCTTTGGTTGTGCGAGTTGTGACACTACAATCAGTGACACATGCATGTGTACATCTTGGTTATACAAATTAACACTACATTCTGGCAAAGAGTTCTATAACAACATTTTGATATGCCAAGGAACTTGAATATCAACACAGTACAAGGTGAGGGAAATTCAAAGTACTGAGTTCATTGCTTTGTTCCCAAATCAATTAATCTACACTGAATTTCTAACGGGACCTGAAGCAACCATAAGAGGCTGATAAAACTGAGCCAGGACCCGGCTAAGTACCAACATTGATCATAAATTATACTGCAACTAACAATCAGGACACTCAGTATTCTGCAGCCAACCTCGGCGGTCGAGCGAAACGAGACCAGCTGAAATCGAGCCGCAGGTTTGATTTCAGAACGGAGTCGCGAACATTACAGTATATCCGTACCTGAGCACCTCTGGAACTAGGGTAACCACACAGCAAAATGTGCTACAAATGCTCAAATGAATGATAACCATATAAAACACACATGTACTTATATAGCCACATAAGCATCGTATCCAATGATAATTACACAAAGATAATTACAGTTTTATACCCAGATGCATCCCCATGTATATTAACTTATAAGTCAGGGCATTCAAAATTTGCACATTAGTTAAAAACAAATATTTTTGATCGGGATTATTTACACCCACAGTCTACATGCATTATTGCAGCAATCAGTTTCAGTCTTTTGCCGTTACCACAGAAGCTCAGTCCTTTCTCTTAAAAATAATATGTCGAACGCACTTTGATAATCTAAGATTACTTCTAGTATAACTTATAATATGGGATAAATATAAACATTGAGACAATCAATCATCTATTAGTACTCGGAACCTGTAGTACAACAGAACAGCAGATTGTAAATTGTAGACGTGTGTTACATGAGTAGTGTTTACAGTAAAAGGTCAACTCCTTTAATTTACATACGAGAAAAACATCTCTAATTTACATATGATGAAAAACAAAAATATTAAATTACATACATATACTAGGGGAAGTCACCGCGACTGATAACTCCCCTACCCCACCCCTAATAAATAATAGGAGTGGAGCGAGTACCACCCCTCCCCTGTGACCACGCCCTAGAATGGAATGTATGGAATGTAAAGAATGCAGAACATTAAAATAAAAAGTTGCGGGAGAAGACAAGGCGCGGGTGATGATTATGTGTATACAACCCGAGTTAAGGCTGCCCCCAGCCTCTTGTTGAGAATTGTATGGCACTTCTACCCGCTACAATCCGTAGATTCTCCGATACCGGAAGAGAGTTATCACCTCAATTATGAATCGCTAGTGTACTCGTGTTCTGGCTCGTGTGGAGATTTAGAACAGTTCCTCAGCATTTGTATATTTGTATTTTTGGGCTATCTGTGTTATCCTGGAGTATCCTGCCTTATTTGACCTCGATCGTGTTAACTCATGTTCTACTTGTGTTCATTCGTATTCACTCGTTTTCTAACTCGTGTGGAGTTTTAGATCAGATCGACTGTCTGTGCGTACTTTCGCATCTGATTGTGCGTTCGTAATGTGCCAAACACGCAGGTGTATGAGAGCATCCACGTTGCAAAAGATACGCCGGAGTTCAAGCTGCGTGCAGCTTCTTGTTATTATTAAAACGCACTTGTAAGAGATCGGTAGTGTTATAAGCAAAACCGGTTTGTAAACGCTATTTGCCACCTCCAATCGATTGCCGATCTTTCTAAGACAGCATTTAGAAGGTTACCATCCAGTAAAGTCTTTCCCATGGGATCACGAGCTCAATTCATTCGTTATTGAAGTGATATATCAGCACATGGCTGTTTCCAGTAGTCTTTCCCATGGGATCACGAGCTCAATTCATTCGTTATTGAAGTGATATATCAGCACGTGACTGTTTCCTGCAAAAGGCATATTCCCTACGACACGCAGTATTGCTGATAATTTTATTGCAAAGCTTCATACAACGAAATGCGTTCAATGATATACATGAAAACAATAAACTACAAAATTATCTCGCATGCACTTCGGGGCCCTACAAGTTCCCTTGCGTATTTTGCTATATACATATATATACATACATATGATGGTTGGTGTCGAGATTACTCTGTTTTGCTTCAATATTTGGTTATTTCCTTTTCTGTCCGAGTTTGAAGCCGATAAATGCACCAAATGAACACCAAACTACTCACTATATGCTAACGGTACAAACTCTGAGTGTATGAAATCATGACTTAGACATTTTAAAACCCTAAATCCTACTTTGGACTTAACGAGGATATATACTCCAGCAATAAACAACTAACCCTTCTCACAGCGCGTCGAGTCCCAGGATGATAAAAACCTTTGTACTCGTTCTGAAACAACTTAGTTCGAGGCTGGACGCGCACAATCTATTGTTTCTATCCAACATGGCAGCAATTATACAAATAAGAAGGGTGTATTGCCCACTTTAGAAACGAGTAGGGGCGAGTTTCGCAAAGGTGCTTGGGATCGTTACTGGGGACAGTTGATTGCGATATTTGCCATGTTTCTTGTATTAACTCTCAGGACCCTTTACCCATCATGTATCGCTCTGTTGGTTATCTTTTTTCCCGTTGTAAACACGGTCCTTTATTGTTAGCGACCGGTAGAAACTTCACTTGTGGTCAGAGTTTAAAAACGATTTCAAGTGAAGTGCGAAGTGCCAATCGTGCAACCTTTAGTAAGGAATGACTATATTTGGACCCTTCACTGGAGAAACCTGATTGGCCACTTCTACTTTAACGCTAGTAGTACCAGGGCTATGAAAACCAGCACGACCACGCAGTGACCACGGAGGAATGGGCTCGAGGACCTCTGTCGGCCCTCCGTCGGGCCAATCAAGTGATTGCATCGAACGCACAGCGGACACACTCGGCAAACGCTCGAGTCATTTCGCTTGGATACGTATAACGCCGTGGCGCGATTTTCTGTGAGAAAAAGAAACAAAGGTTTAATGAGTTTAATAGCACGACTGTAACACATCAACAGCAAACAAATATCGCTCTTTTGTAAATATCATGGACTACAGAAGCACTGTTTGAATTTGGGTAAGACGTTATCTATAAAATTATAGAGACTGGTTTGTTTGACATGAGAAAATGTGAGAAATCCGAAAACTGTTACTTAAAAATTTCATGGACTACAGAAGCACTGTTTGAATTTGGGTAAGACGTTTTCTATAAAATTATAGACTGTGGTTTGTTTGACATGAGAAAATGTGAGAAATCCGAAAACTGTTACATCTATAAATCTCGGTGTTTTTTGACATGAATCCAACCTGTGTGAGCACAGACTATAGACGAGCATATTCTGGACCAAATAGCGTCTCTTTAGTCTTAAACTTGTGTTTGTAGCTTCTTTACCTGATCTATCGCCTTCGTTTTATCATAGATTTTCTAATGTACTTTCCAACTCTTCCCCATTTTGGCGCAAGTACTACATATAGTTGAACACTAGTGATGCACACATACGCGTCGACATGAGCTTGCATTATGCAACGCGACCAGACGTAGCCAATTGAACATTCGGCAATCCAGGTGATATCGCTCTGTTGGTTATCTTTTTTCCCGTTGTAAACACGGTCCTTTATTGTTAGCGACCGGTAGAAACTTCACTTGTGGTCAGAGTTTAAAAACGATTTCAAGTGAAGTGCGAAGTGCCAATCGTGCAACCTTTAGTAAGGAATGACTATATTTGGACCCTTCACTGGAGAAACCTGATTGGCCACTTCTACTTTAACGCTAGTAGTACCAGGGCTATGAAAACCAGGGCTATGAATGACTATCCCGGTGAAATTCACGCATGTGCAAACGTTTTGCAGACCTGTCGGTGATTTAAACACACAAAGAACAACGTAATTTTAAGTGCCTATAACCCTTCTTGCAATTTTAATAGCTATGAACCTCCATAAAGTTTTGAGTACTTCTGTGAAGAAATGTTTTGCTTACATAGAATACTCTATGTTCTATGCTTGTTTGAAATCGCGTAAATTTGACCTTTCCTGACCCATGACCGCGTAAGTAAAAGCCTGGGTCGATTCCTGGGTAGACGTCATATAATTAATTCGACTTTGCAATCATCTGAAGAAATACTTAACATGTTGACTAAAATGACTTTTTTCTTTACTAAGAACTCACAAACTGTGTATATTTTCAACGCATCGATGTTGTTGTGATAGAAAGGCGCCATGGAGAATAATGCATTAATGAGATGACGTCTACCCAGGTATCGCCCCAGGCTTTTACTTACGCGGTCATGGGTCAGGAAAGGTCAAATCTACACGATTTCAAACAAGCGTAGAACATAAAGTATTCTCTGTAAACCAAAACTTTCTTCGCAGAAGTATTCAAAACATTTCGAAGGTTCATAGCTATAAGAATTGTAAGAAGGGTTATAGGCACTTTAAGAGCAAAAGCGGCGCAATCGGCGCAATCGAGCGCATGTACTTTTACACAGCATCCGTCTACCGCAATGACAGATACGTAACCATGGAAACACTTTTACCTGTGAGATGTTCACGCGCACGCGCAGACAACTCCTGATTTTACACAATCTCATTCCCAGGAAACGCGATTGGACTTCACATACCTGGACTGTAGTAATCATAGACCACGGCCGGGACGGGCTGACTCTTTCCCGTGGCGTGGGTACGGCCGTACCGCAACTTGACACACGTCATCTTCTTAGCGAAGATCTGCAATGAAACATGGTTCGTACATCTTTAATCAACAAAACTTCAAGGATTTTTAGGGACACACTTTAATGTTCAAGTACTATTTTTTGTCAACTACCGTGAAATCAACAAAATTATTTTTTTACCAATAATGTTTCCTAAGTTTATTTATGAAAAATGTGCTTACTAAAATGAAATTCAAGGGCTTTTCAGAACACTTTTCAGTGGAATCAAGAACATTTCAAGATCTCGAGCTGTCGATACTGGTTGCCAAAGACAGGTGTATAGCAGATGCTAAAATGTATTATGGATCTCAGACTAGTTATATGTAGGTGTTGGAGAAAAACGTGACCAGTTGCCATGGTAACTCACCGCGTCGAAATACAACACCACTTTACGGTCTTGAGAATCTACTCTCTTGAGGGACAGACTCTTGTCCGCTAACAGCTGACAGGGAATGAGAATACGGGTCAGTTAATAGTACACCAATCTTATTTACTGGCACAGGAAAAGTGGACCAGATGTCCGTTTCAGTTCAGTTGAGATTTATTTTGCACATGTTCAAAAAGAAAACTATTACAGTTTATGAGTATTAGAAAGGGAATATTAGAAGTAAATATAAGTGAGAAAAAATACAATAAATCAATCGTGCGCATAAATAGAGAAGTGCGCATAAATAGAGAAATGCGCTCTTGATAACTGAATGTTCGTTAAACACAGAACAGCCACAACAAGACCCTCATCATCATCATTCCCACCAGCAGTGTCTTCGTCACCGGGTCCTGGCTTTGATCAGCCCCTATGGTTATTTCAGGTGTCGTTAGAAATTCAGAGTTTTTTTAAAGTGCACATAAGTCCTGGCTAATTATATTACGAAGAGACTAGAGGCCATAGACAAAGGATTCCGGAATAAAAAGTTGATTTGATTTATTTGTCAATGTGTATTGGCCGTTCAAAGTTGCCCAAAAACGTGTCTTGGGTTGCCTGTGGACGAAAATCAAGCGCGCTAGTTGGGACTGGGTCGAGTTTGACGTCATCAACAGAACACGCTCGATGCGCTATTGCATGAAAGGCCTTGCCGAATAAAGCTCTACGAAACGTTTAGCGCGATCTTATCATCTTTCTCGGTTATCTATTCAATTATTTTGCAAATAAGCCAACGTTTTAAAGCCGCTTAGAGACGAGTTCTGTTTATGACGTCACGTTTTATTCACGTCCCAGTCCCTGAAGGTGCGCGGAAATTATTCTACATTTGGAAGTTTAGTCGCTAAAAAAAATTTGAAAACATTTTTACTTAGAAATTTCGGAATTTTTTCTCTACCTTTTAAGGTCTAAGCTTTAAAAAAAAATCGTAATTGGCCAAGGATTATATGCACTTTAACCATCAGCATCATTGTGAGCATCATCATCAACGTCATCATCAACGTCATCTTCATCAACACTATCACCACCATCATGATGTGATAAGGAATGACTCTGAATTTCTAACGAGACCTGAAACAACCATGGGGGCTGATCAAGGCCAGGTCCCGGCTAATCCACAGATCGAATTGGAATTTAGCGTGTTGGTTTTTGCGTAGGAAGGAAAACGGGAGAACCCGGAGCAAGATCCTCGGAGCAAGGGCGAGATACCAACAAACTCAGCTCACATATGGCGCCGTGTCCGGGATTCGAACCTGGGCCACAGAGGTGAGAGGCGAAGCGCTTAACCAACTGCACCACCCGAGCTCCCCAAATTCTTCACGAGAGTCTCTGTCATACCTTGCTGATGGAGTTGGTGTCAGCAGCAAATCCTGACGTTACACCCAGCTCCATGACGGCCATGTTGGACCTCTCTCCATCACCCAGCCACTTGGCACACGCCTTGGTCTCGATCTCATAACTACCTTCCTTTTCAAACTGAAATGGTTGGCAAAATAAAAACATTACTGTACGGTTACAGTACGGTAACAGTATGGTTTATCTACGTTTACAGTACGGTTAATGCACGGTTACAGTACGGTAAATGTACGGCTCCACTATGACTAGAATATATTCCAAAATTGTTGGTTGTTAACAGTGTATCGAGGAAAAAAGGACAAAGTACGGTCTCTTCAATGGGGAATAGCTTTGAAGAACTGTATTTTACGCCTTTTGTGGAATATCGTAGCAGCGAAGCGAATTTCTTTACCTCGACGATGAATTCAAAGTTGCTCTTTCCCGGCACCTTGTTAACATAGTAAGTGATTCCAACCTGTAGCATACCAATGCCGTGTCCTGTCGCGTGAACCTCTAGCATCCCCTCAACCTTAGGGATCTGAAAGATAGACAACATAAGGGTTAGTGAAATTATTATTTTTATACTCACGTTTATTTTGAGATCAGTAAACTAGAGCTTGCTTCGTGCAAAAATATTCTGAAAGTAAGGCGCTTCTGATTGGTCGAAATCGGGGAATTGCGGTAATCACTATCACAGGATAGATAGTGAGCAGAGGAGCCAATCAGATCACTGGATTTACCATAGAATACAGACTGCTATTGTTACTACTACTAATAAAACAGGTATTCATTTAGCTAGTGCAAATTCTATATAAATATATTCAAATGCGCTTCACAAGGAAGGTCTTGAGATACGGACTGCTATTGCTGCTGCTGCTGCTGCTGCTGCTGCTGCTACTACCACTAAAAAGTATTAATCAATATAGCGCAAATTCTATATGAATATATAAAAATGCGCTTCACAAAGGAGGTCTTGAGATACGGACTGCTATTGCTGCTGCTGCTCCTGCTACTACCACTAAAAAGTATTAATTCATATAGCGCAAATTCTATATGAATATATTCAAATGCGCTTCACAAAGGAGGTCTTGAGATACGGACTGCTATTGTGGCGCAAAGCGCTGCCACAGTTTACAATCATGAGTGTTAGTACCTAAGATTACCAGGCTGTTATGCCGGGAGACAGTCTCACGAAATAGCACAACGGGTTCTTTCGCGTCCCCATCAGTATTGATTAAAAGTGGAAGGAGACAAGGCCAACAGCAAGGACGCAGCCACAGGGTTTGTAACCCGCGACCTCCCGCACGCTAGACCGTGCTCTACCAACTGAGCTAACTTTTCAATTTCTCTATTAGCATTTCTCTGTTACTATTTCCGTATTACAACTTGTCTGTTACTATTTCTCATTATCTTACGTCGACTTGTTGAAGGACCATGGCGTTTTTGGAGTTGACGGTAAAGGTCTTGCTGAACGCCTTGTCGACAGAGTTGGTGAGCTTGACAGTGAAATCCATGTTTGGAGAGTAGATAAGCGCTGCGAACTCCGCCATTGCCTGGACACCCAAAACAGTGTCCTGAAATACACAAGGTAAACATATCATGAGACTTGAAGAATACTATGGAGAAAATGTTAACATCGTGTTAGATGAACATGTTTTGCCGTTAAGCCGCCTCTTTAAAATGACTGTTATAGCTGTGTGATGTCATGCGCGACCAGTAACACAAACAATTACAACGGTCTTTTCAAAGCCTTCACATGGAATTGGAGATTTAATTGACGGTTTAAAATCTACAGTCGGGAAAGTACAAATGCAACTATTTGCATAAAAAAAACTCCAACAGCGTATCAAATCTACAGAATAAAATTAAATAACATACTGTTTGACGACGTTCCTTTTATTTCTCAATTTGCTAATTTAGTGCTGAAAATGGCAAAGCTTTCGTGTCTGCTGTGGGTCGACATTCAAAATCTAAAAACGAAACTGGTTTTCGAGTCGACATTCAGTTATTTGTAATTACTGATCTCGCGTGACATCACATAGCTGTTAAATGGTTTCCCAACAAATTGCTGTTTGATCTACATCAAACATTTTCATCCAACATTTTGCGTGATGAATACATGCTCGTATCGTTTAGCCACCTCTTCTAACAAAACTTGCGTGCGCAGGCAGTATTTAGCCAATCACAAATTGACCTGCAACATTGAGATTCAGTGGTATCTCACACAAAATGTTCTGCGGGCTCAATTTTCGTAAGATGGTTGCTGAATGTTTGATGTCCAGGCGATTTAGCCAGTTCAGTCGAATGTTCAAGTTGACATTCCAACACGATGTTTAATGAAATTAGCCGGGGCTTCTTTCGTTTGATTTTGGGTTTCCTATGGTTACTAACTCGTTCCAGTCCCTATAAAACTGACCGCGCAACCCTAGGTAACCCAACATCAAACTTACCTGGAAAAAAACGTGGGAAACAAAACCGAAAACAATGACATCAGTGTTGCGTCATATGACCAATCATGTTCTTAGGAAGGTGTCACGTGACGTGGACCATACACAAAGTGACTAATATGGTCCCTCTCACCTGTGTGGACGAGTACCCTCCCAATGAGTTCCTCTGCTGAGAAAGCCACCGCACCACAGGTAGCCCAGCATGAAGGTCTTTGATTGATGTTATGGCGAGCAGCGCGTAGGCCGTAATCTCAATATCAGCAGATCGTGGTCGATAATATGGCCGGAATACACTGGACGGCTTCCTCTTCTTCTTACTATCGGACCAGTGCATCGTCCCATCTGAATGAGAACAAAGAATATTCTTACTTATATAATAATAATAATAATAGTAATAATAATAATAATAATAATAATAATAGTGTACTTATATAGCGCCATATCCATTAAATGCTCTATGGCGCTTTACAATGTTGAAAAAATTAAAAACTAAATACAAAGATCGTTAAAATACATTAAAAACAAAAGAATAAATATTTACAAATACGTTTCCCTAAAAATATGAGTCTTTACATGAGATTTAAAAATATTTACAGTAGAACTACATCTAAAGTCTAGTGGAAGACCATTCCAAAGTTTTGGGGCAGCAACGGAAAAAGATATGTCCCCATATGTCCTCAGGTTTGAGGGTGGTACAATTAAAAGGTACTTTCTAGCAGACCTTAAGTTGCGATTAGGCACATAAGTATGAAGCATATCATTAATATATGATGGCGCTAAGCCATTGAGAGCCTTATAGGTAATGAGAAGAAGTTTAAAAATTATTCGTTTCTCTACTGGCAGCCAGTGTAGTTCTTTAAGGACTGGCGTTATATGGCTAAATTTAGAATTGCGAGTAATAAGCCGGGCCGCGCAGTTCTGAACGCGCTGAAGCCTTTGAATTAGGCTTTTAGGCAACCCATAAAGTACAGAATTGCAGTTATCAAGCCTACATGTAATGAAGGCGTGGACAAGCTTCTCTGTTGATTCCTCTGACAGATCATTTCAAATCTTACTGATTTTCTTAATATGGTATAGTGCAGACTTACAAACTGATTTAACTTGCATTTCCATTGACAGATAACTATCAAAAACTACTCCTATATTCCTTACGGCAGCCGATGGCTGTACACTACAATTTCCTACTGTTAATGTACTAAAAATTGGACGAGAGCGGTATTTAGAGCTAATCACAAGCAGTTCCGTTTTATCACTATTTAACTTAAGCTTATTACTCGGGCTGCCTGTGGCAGCACCGAGTCTAAATCTGCAAGCCGTAATTTTTTTATTTTAATTTTTTTTGTTTGTTTCATGTAGCAATTTTTTTGCGCATGCGTTAAAGGTCAAATTCACACCAATCAGATTGCACTGTGCTGGTCACGCAACAATCGCCAGGTTAATTTATTTACATTATTTAATACAGTAAAGCAAGATGGCGGAGGACCCGCGAGGAACTTTCTCTCTAATTTGGAGTTCCATCTCTCAAATGTAAGCCAGTTTAATGTTTTATTTAACTTCACTCGTGCGAAAGCCTTCCAACAGGCTCAGGATATTTCAACTGGCGCTATTGTCGGAGCCGAAGGACCGCGTTTTTTACCCAGATGGCCAGTAATTTTATATACGACACGTACGACGACCTGAAGCCAGTAAAGGAGCCAGGATCCGGAAAGTTCAAAATTTGAAGAAATAGATATTGGAATCTATAAGCCATCGGCTCGCTGTGCTGCATTTAAAACATCCGAGGAGAACATCTTATTTTGGGTGAAGGCACTTCAAGACCAATATTATGAGTCTCTGAAAAACTGTCAGAGATTTAAATTTACCGTAAGTTGGATCAGAGAGTATTGAGATCAAGTTATAAATTTTCGTTCCAGCGAGGATATTGACCTAGCGGAAACGGTACAAGCTGTCGAAGGATTTTACTTATAATCATCCACGTCTACTTAACAACAGGAATAGCTATGTGCCAAGGCATGGGCAAAGATTGAGTTTCCCAGATTACAGATGAAAGTAGAGAACTTAATGAATGAAGAAACAGAGGTCACGCGCGACATGCTTGAGAACATGAACATGTTCAACACTTTATGTTATACTAAGAAAACAAAACAAATTACATAGCCTGCAAGTTCACAAGTCAATGAAAAACCCCAAGAGCCTGTAGTTTTGGATCAACATATCCTTGAAACTCCAAAAGCAACATACACATGAGTCAAATTCAAACCGGAAGAGACGGAATTCTTTAGATTCTTCACGACAATAAGAACTCTCTCGCTGCTTTAATGACCTTGATTTGTAACATGGAGGCTGACCTAACTGATATGCGTAATGAATTCTTACTCTCGTCACATCAAAACGAAACTCAGTCATTTGGAAGACAAATTAGTGCAGCAAGATAATATATACAAGACCGAAATCAAGATGCTGTCATCACCTTTATTGACCTAGAAGTTGAAAATGGCGAGTTGAAAGCGGATATAATAAAGCTGAGATCCGACTTTCAAACTTAAAAAAATAATCAAGAATACAAAAAATACAATGAAAGACCAAGGTCTCCAGTGTTCCGAGACTACCCAACCTACTGAAGCTTTAGCAACGAATCAGTTTGTTCAAGAGCCATCTTTCTTACATGACAACCCGATCCCTATTCATCAGAATACATTTTCTGTGCTAAATGACGAGAGTTTACAATCACCTGACCGACAACCCACTATTAAAGAAAGGGACCATGAAGTACGGTAGTACGGTTAATTCTCGGGTTCAAAACAATGAATATATGCCTGCTCAAATGCAGTGTGTTAAACGAATAAGTAGTGTTTAAATTAAAAGATCAACGTACGAGAAAAATAAAAATATTAAATTACATATATACTAGGGGAGCAGAGAATGAAAGTCACCGCGCTACCGACCACTCCTAAAGACTGCTAAATTCAGCTAACAATTCTTCCCTTTGGTTATTACTAAGAGGATTTCAAATGAAAGTGTATTTCATCTTCAATCTCATGTGGCCCGAGTGAAAGCCCAGATGAGCTCTTGTTGGATAACGTCCAGTTACAAATTTCTCCAACAAAAGCTTCAACTTGACCAGCCGATGATACTTGGTCGTCATTACAAAGGGAGTTGAAGGACATATATAACTGGTGTCATCCGCGTATAAATGAAATTTCAGATTATAGCGCCGAACAATATCACCAAGTGGTGAAGTATAAAGTAGGTATAAAGTTGGGCCAAGAACAGACCCTTGAGGAACTCCACATGTCAGAGGGCGAGATGTGGACCTTTGACTTCTTATACTAACAAATTGAGATCTATTATTAAGGTAAGAGGTAAACCACGATAGGGCTAAGCCACTTATACCATAACGAGAAGCTAACCATTTCAATAAAATAGTGTGATCGACAGTATCGAATGCAGCCGATAAATCTAATAGTAACAGTATTACAGAACGATTGTTGTCAATTTCATAAAGGATATCGTTAGTTACTTTAATAAGAGCAGTCTCAGTACTATGAAACTGTTTGTAGGCTGACTGAAATGTTTCGTCCTTTCTACTTCTTTCTACTTCCATTTTAACGTATTCATGAAGTTCATATGTTTGATAACCCCAAAACATAGATTTGTGTCAAAATGGTGAGCACGGAACAGATTCAAAACAGAGATCCAAAAAAATACGCCATCTTGGATGTGACGTCACAAGTGAAACACACAAAACCGGAAGTTCCTAAATGTAGCACAGCGTTTTTACAAGTTAGGTTATTTTAGAATGGTTTCCCGCTATTGTTGAGTTGCAATTATTCCTAAGGGAATCAAATCACAAAAGCGTAGCATCCATGTTGTTTAGTATAACAAAAGTAGTTAATGCGGCATCTTTTGTTCCACCACGGTGCAATCTACCAATTGGCGGGGGAAATAATCTAAAAATAGCCCAACTTGTAAAAACGCTGTGACAACTATATAGGAGATATGGACGCTCCTAGGTAAGGGCTCCAGATGTCCTTTAATCCCGAATATAAGCCCCCGAGGAATGTCCCCGCGTATACGCCCGTGTGACATACAGACAGGAAAGGAACTACTGTATTCTAAGTCTTTTGGATAATGAATTTACAACACAATTTCTCATCACGACTTAACACGTCCTGTCAGCGTATAAAGTGAAGACTTTAGAATGGTTCAATGTGACGACTTAACACGTCCTGTCAGCGTATAAAGTGAAGACTTTAGAATGGTTCAATGTGCCAATGTGTTTTCATGACTTGAATTTTATGCGGGAAGCTAATCTTCCTAAATCTCGTTATATATAAATTAACTAAACTAAAAGTTAAAGTCTGACAATGTCTAAAAAAGCTCGATCTGAATGCAACTTGGAACAAAGACTGGCGAATATTGCTTTAGTTAAGTTTCACTGCGTTGTCTATTTTTATTTAGAACATGGTCACACCCACTCGACCAATCAGCGTTCCCCATTTTCAGCTGTTTAAATCCCACAGTTAAGTAATTAGTATTCTCTATATAGAGAATACTAATAAGGCTATGAAACAATAGAAAACAATTACTCCCCTAGACTAGACCCTGTATATCATTTCGAAATGTTCAGAGTTTCTTACAGTAGTTGCCAATAATTTCAGAAAAAAATGTGTCGTGGAAGTGACCAAATTCTAATATGCTTAGATAATGAACACTCGAGTTCTATGTGATTTAGAGTGCCTCGTATTTTAGCTAGCGCGCTCGTGGTTTCCTATCTAAATGCTCGGCACTCTAAATCACATAGAACTCTCGTGCTATTATTTAACCCTTACGTAAATCTTAATTGTTTCTACATTGCAACTTAAATACCTTCCAGGCTTGTAAATGGTGGTCCCGGCTAGATAGCTGCATGGTTTTTCTCGGACACTCCAACTCATTTTATATACTTACATCAACTAATACTTGTAGCTGTATGAGTGAAGTAAATGTTGTTGAAACAAGCCTCCCATACTGTCACCAACATTCAAGCTACTTTAAACTGACATATCAAGGCTGCACATTTCATAGTTATTTAAAATTTTCCACTTCGATGTTCACCTTCGCTGATAGCCAGTTTTAGTAGCGCTTGTCTGGCCTTTGTTTCCGAACCACTTTTAGCCAAGCTGAAGGCATACGTTGATATGGCCAGGCTGTAGACGTCCTTCTTGTTAATGACATCCTGCAGTTTCCGCTCGAGGTAACGTACCGCTTCCTTCATGGCCAGATCGACATCCTGAAAGCAAACAATTCAATCCAACGGTAGTCAGAAGAAAGCACTCGGCAGAATCAGGGTTTGAAATTCATTTTCAAAGGAAGAAGCAAAAAGTTGCTTGTGGGTTTGAAACCTACAAGTAAAACCACTCATCAACAAGCTAAAAACTGAAACATGTTTTAATGTGCCTGGTGCCTAATACAAGCATAAAAATGCCAGTTCATTTATTTTCTACCAGCAAATCGGTAAATCGAGTCGCATTTTGCCAGTTTGCTTGTGCGAATTTCTAACCCTGAGAATACAGTTCGTCTTCCATAACATTATATGCTTAAGTAATGGTCCAGATAAGAACTGTAGTAGAATCCACTGTTCTGCGGCAATGAGCCTCTCCCACATACGATTTTGCTTGAATATGCCTGAAGTGCTTTAGGAGGTATCTACCTTCCAAACTACGTCTCGAAAATAAAGTATTTGTTTATGCTATTGGCTCTTTTTCTGTGAAAACGCAGAGAAGCCACCATCCAGCCAATCGGATATAAAGAAAACAAAGGATTTTTCAATCGCAAATTTGAGAACTTTTCCCACACACGATATTCTTCGAAATTAAACCATAGTTAGTTTGATCAAAATAAATTCAAACTACAAAATAATATCGAATTAAAATGCATTATTTTCATGGGTTTCTATTGAATTTATAAGTATCAACCAATGAAATTACGAGAAAGAATAATAGAAAATTAACACCTTTTAACATTCCTTGCCGTAGACACTACAGTTCTTATCTGGACCATTACTTAATTACATGTTTTAATTTGACTGAATTGTCTAAATACTTGAAAGGCCTTGCGCATTCACTACATCACAGAGGGATGGGAGTTGAAAAAAGGTTCAAAAGAAGCAAATGAGAACAATCAGGTGAAAAACAAACTAGTGAAAAACTGTTTCACTGAACTTTTAAGTTATTGCTTTGACGGTTTTAAAATAATATAATTTCGAGAGCTAACCCGCGATTGCTACTAACAAGAAATACAGGTAACGCTAACCCGTTGCTACTAACAAGAAATACAGGTAACTCTAACCGGTTGCTACTAATAAGAAATAATGACTAACAAGAAATACAGGTAACGCTAACTGGTTGCTACTAATAAGAAATACAGTTAATGACTGACAAGAAATACAGGTAACGCTAACTGGTTGCTACTAACAAGAAATACAGGTAATGCTAACCCGTTGCTACTAACAAGAAATACAGGTAACGCTAACTGGTTGCCTACCTCATCTTTACTTTGAGCTTCGGCTAAAGAGATGACAACAAATGCAGTCAGAGGAACGGCCCCTTTCAGACCTCCCTACAGAAGAAAATATACCAGATTTGTTTCAGATAACTCTCATTATTATGCATTTTAATATCTCGATTCTGATTGGCTGAGAACGCAGAGCTAATTCTCAGCGATAGCTGGGTGGCTACAGTAGTAAGTGCGCATTCGTACAATATTAGACGTAGGTCATGACGTCACGCTACTAGTATCTATAGGTGAACAAACTGTTTTCAGTCAGTCAGATTCGCCTCTCAAACAGAAACGATTCAGTTAGAAAATGCACAATAAAACAATCATTGGATTTGGTTCCACTCGAAATGTGTGTTTTCGGGCGAGAAAATTCGTAGTCTATCGTCCGGTAAGTTACTTTGTTTTCGTGATAAATCTTCTCGTAAATTTGTTATTTATAGGATAATATGGTTATTTCATGGTTTTCTATGGAATACAGGCGAAAATTGCACTCGAAATTCATATTATTTTGGTATACCGAATAATACAAATTTCTCGTGAAATATTCACCGGTATTCCATAGAAAACCATGAAATAACCATTAATTATTATACGCTTACTAATAATCCACCAATCAAATGTGTATTTTAGGGTCACGTGCAAGCCCAATATTTTACCATGTAGAACAGCTACATATTGGACAGCTTGCACGAGCTGTTCACGCTGTTGTGTTTATTGATTTGCCATCCTGAGCAAATCATGAATCCAATAATTGCTTATTGTCATGGTGTCGCGATAGGGCATCGAACCTGGTCCACAGAGGTGAGAGGCGAGACCACTGCGCCACCCCGGCTCCCCTCTATTGCTATCTATATTCTGTTAACCATACATTTGTATGTATACACAACATTACCTTTAGCGATGCGCTGTGTATTGCGCCTACCACAGGAAAGGAGCCATCGACGTTCTGTTTCCGAGCCATCCACTTCGCACTGAGCGCCAGTGACTTCGGATCCACATAGATGTACTTACGCGCCTGCGCGAAGGACTTCACCACAAATGCTGTCAACCTACACAAAATGAACGACGGGCACAGTTTAGACAACGAGAACCAACCATACTGCAGAACGAAAACAAAGCATTCCAACTTTCGGTTATTTGAGCCAATCAGTGTTGAGTACAAGACAATTATATAATTAGCTATTTCGTAAACTACAAAAGGACTGGGTGTGGAAATTTAAACGAATTCAGAACTAATTGAATTTTTTTTTTATGAACTTCACCACAAGAAAGACCACATGTAAATTATTATGTTTACTGAGTTTGAAGATATTTGAGTAAGTAAGAACTGAATAGGAAGTGTTTGAAAATTCGGGAGGACAGCGCCCCCACACCATACTGAACTCTCTTATTTTTGTGGTTTTTAAATGCTTGCTATTCAGTTCTTATTTACTCAAACATCTTAAAACTCGTTAAACCTTTCGTGTGGTTGGGTTCATTTAAAAATAAAGTACAATTAGTTAGGAATTTTATTAAATTCGATTAAATTTACACACTCAGTCCCAGTCCTTCTCCAGTTTGCGAAAGGGCTAATAGCAACCTCGTTCCCAGGGGTCTTTACGCGCCTAATCAAAGATGGCGTCGAAAGTACCCCTGGTACAGGCTGGTTGGATTCGGCCACTGATTGGCTAGACGTTTCGCGCGCGCTGATTGGAGAATTTCGAATAGCGCGTGCATTTTTGATTTGAAAAATAAACTGGTGATGTCGTCTTTCGCATTGCGCGTTCAAAATTCGTTGAAAACAACTACAAATTCATCAGAACTTAGCGTTTTTGCCTTTTATAATACTCACTTCGCAACTGGGTACAAGTAGAATAATGTACGGTATGGTGATGGACATGGCACTCATACGAAATCTGCTCTAGTTCCGAAGTTGAAGTAATTTGAATGAAGAAATTTGCATGTTTTTTTATGCTAAGATGATTTGTCTTCGCTATGCAATGTGATTCGTTCTCGCTGTCTAAGTTATAGTAGTCGTACATTAAGTCATTGTAGAAAAAACAAACTAATGAAAACATTTTATCCTCCTTGTAAACCGGGCTCCTGTTGTAAACATATTACTAGTACTACATTAAATACAGAAGCATCACGACCATTTTCATGTTGTTGATGTAAATGCCCAACCTTGCTCGAGATAATGATGGAATATATATAGTGTCAGTTTGATTATCATTTCAGTGCAGTGACCTTGGTGATACACAGGGAACCCAAGCGAGCTCTCTACTTAGAATAATAAATGACATCATACTTGCGCACGCGCACCTTGATTATGGGTCGTGAGGTCAGTGACAATATGTACAACAAACCATCATTATTATAACTATCGTACCACATGCTTCCCACGCCGTCTCGCTCACCAAACGCACTGTACGAGCCGTCACTGTGACGATAAGTCTGCTCACGCTGATAACCTGAGAACAAGAAAAAGTAACTAGTTATACATTACACGCAGACGTTTCCCGACCAGGATTTGCTTCGCGCCGGTCCGTTAGGCAATTATTTGAGAGGATTTCATACGGACGTGCCGTATACTGTTGTCCCAGTCATAGCCTTACCATAACCGTACTGTAACCGTGTCGTATCGTAACTCTGTAATTTGATTGGATTAGAAAGACAAGAACAATAGGAAAACCATTTCAATGTCACAGCATGCCGTAAAGTAACCGTGCCGTAAGTGATTGGCGTAACTTGCATCACATGGCATCATACTAGCGCGCGGCCAGCACGCACAGCTCGACTATAGATCTATTCCACGCGGCGGCCATCTTGGAATAAACCTATTGTTAATGCTGACCCAGCCTCGGTTAAACACGTTTGAGAACGAGGCTGGGTAAGCATTAACAATAGGTTTACTCCAAGATGGCCGCCGCGTGGGATAGGTAATGACCACAAAATCCAATCAGAGCACTGAAAATTTCTGGAGTGACCAATCAGACACCATGTACCATTACACCACATTTCAACCGGCATACGGAAACATAGAAAACCCAAACGTACTCGCGGGAAGCCGAAATGAACTCAATCACAAGCCTCGCAAAGTTTGGCTCTTTACACCGGGTCGTGAGGCAACAAGTAACAATTACAGTGCGACTGCTAACCACACTGCAGAACGAATACAAAGCATTTCAACTTACAAATCCTTATAGCATATCCACGCAATTTCCTTGCATCAAGACTTCTACTTCAGAACTAGTAGTCCACCATATTTGCCTTTTACCGCATCGAAACTCGGGCAAGTTGAATGCTATTGTCTTCTACGCGATACTGATTGGCTCAAGTAACCGTAATGCGATTGGTTCTCGTTGTCTAAGTGGCCCTGTGATTGGTTCTCGTTGTCTAAGTGGCCCTGTGATTGGTTCTCGTTGTCTAAGTGGCCCTGTGATTGGTTCTAGTTGTCTAAGTGGCCCTGTGATTGGTTCTCGTTGTCTAAGTGGCCCTGTGATTGGTTCTGGTTGTCTAAGTGGCCCTGTGATTGGTTCTGGTTGTCTAAGTGGCCCTGTGATTGGTTCTGGTTGTCTAAGTGGCCCTGTGATTGGTTCTCGTTGTCTAAGTGGCCCTGTGATTGGTTCTTGTTGTCTAAGTGGCCCTGTGATTGGTTCTCGTTGTCTAAGTGGCCCTGTGATTGGTTCTCGTTGTCTAAGTGGCCCTGTGATTGGTTCTCGCTGTCTAAGTGGCCCTGTGATTGGTTCTAGTTGTCTAAGTGGCCCTGTGATTGGTTCTCGTTGTCTAAGTGGCCCTGTGATTGGTTCTCGTTGTCTAAGTGGCCCTGTGATTGGTTCTCGTTGTCTAAGTGGCCCTGTGATTGGTTCTGGTTGTCTAAGTGGCCCTGTGATTGGTTCTGGTTGTCTAAGTGGCCCTGTGATTGGTTCTGGTTGTCTAAGTGGCCCTGTGATTGGTTCTCGTTGTCTAAGTGGCCCTGTGATTGGTTCTCGTTGTCTAAGTGGCCCTGTGATTGGTTCTCGTTGTCTAAGTGGCCCTGTGATTGGTTCTGGTTGTCTAAGTGGCCCTGTGATTGGTTCTGGTTGTCTAAGTGGCCCTGTGATTGGTTCTGGTTGTCTAAGTGGCCCTGTGATTGGTTCTCGTTGTCTAAGTGGCCCTGTGATTGGTTCTCGTTGTCTAAGTGGCCCTGTGATTGGTTCTCGTTGTCTAAGTGGCCCTGTGATTGGTTCTCGTTGTCTAAGTGGCCCTGTGATTGGTTCTGGTTGTCTAAGTGGCCCTGTGATTGGTTCTGGTTGTCTAAGTGGCCCTGTGATTGGTTCTCGTTGTCTAAGTGGCCCTGTGATTGGTTCTCGTTGTCTAAGTGGCCCTGTGATTGGTTCTGGTTGTCTAAGTGGCCCTGTGATTGGTTCTCGTTGTCTAAGTGGCCCTGTTGTCTAAGTAACCCTGTGATTGGTTCTCGTTGTCTAAGTGGTCCTGTGATTGGTTCTCGTTGTCTAAGTGGCCCTGTGATTGGTTCTCGTTGTATTAGTGGCCCCAGTTTCAGTAGTCGCACTGTAAAAAATGTCACAAGACTCCAGGAAAAATAAGAAGTGTGTGTCTTACGGTGTCCTGTTACCTTTGATCATGTAAGTTTCCGCCTTGTTCTTTATCGCCGTCGTCATCTGCTTGACGGCCGTCAGATATTTGAGGATGAAAATGTTGGGTGCGAAGTTGACCATGTTTTGTTCGCCGCACCCGTAAGGCATGCGAATGAGATTATCCAGATTACTGAAGGACGAGCCCAGGATGTCACCTGAGTACACACACAGAAAAAAAGACAAACGGAAATAAACCCACACAGAAATAAAGACAAACGGAAATAAACCCACAAAGAAAAAAAAAAACGGGAATAAACCCACACAGAAATAAAGACAAACGGAAATAAACCCACACACAAATAAAGACAAACGGAAATAAACCCATACACAAATAAAGACAAACGGAAATAAACCCACACAAATAAAGACAAACGGAAATAAACCCACACACAAGTAAAGAAATAAAGTTCAATTGCGGGGAAACCCACAGAGAAATAAAGACAAACGGAAATAAACCCACACACAAGTAAAGAAATAAAGTTCAATTGCGGGGAAACCCACAGAGAAATAAAGACAAACGGAAATAAACCCACACACAAGTAAAGAAATAAAGTTCAATTGCGGGGAAACCCACAGAGAAATAAAGACAAACGGAAATAAACCCACACACAAGTAAAGAAATAAAGTTCAATTGCGGGGAAACCCACAGAGAAATAAAGACAAACGGAAATAAACCCACACACAAGTAAAGAAATAAAGTTCAATTGCGGGGAAACCCACAGAGAAATAAAGACAAACGGAAATAAACCCATACACAAATAAAGACAAACGGAAATAAACCCACACAAATAAAGAGAAACGGAAATAAACCCACACACAAGTAAAGAAATAAAGTTCAATTGCGGGGAAACCCACAGAGAAATAAAGACAAACGGAAATAAACCCACACACAAGTAAAGAAATAAAGTTCAATTGCGGGGAAACCCACAGAGAAATAAAGACAAACGGAAATAAACCCATACACAAATAAAGACAAACGGAAATAAACCCACACAAATAAAGAGAAACGGAAATAAACCCACACAAATAAAGAGAAACGGAAATAAACCCACACACAAGTAAAGAAATAAAGTTCAATTGCTGGGAAACCCACACAGAAATAAAGACAAACGGAAATAATCCCACACAATTAAAGACAAACGGAAATAGAACCACACACAAGTAAAGAAATAAAGTTCAATTGCGGGGAAACAACTGATCTTTGGATCACATATCTGGACTTTCCTCACATACGATTTTGGTCAAAATTAAATTTTAACTTCAAAAGTTAGAAATTAAAATATATTACTTTGTTAGTTTTCTATTGAATTTGCGAGTATCAGCTAATGAAATTGCGAGAGAGAAGAATAGAAAATTAACATATTTTACATTCCTTTGTCGTTCATGCTATCGCTCTTAGCCAGAGCATTACAAGGACCCGCATTACAAAAGGAAAGACCCTCCCCCTTCTCGCCCTCTTGGATTCTAAATATGAATTTCAAATTCATAACAGTCAAGCAAGTAAGCTAGTCTTCTCCTGTTAGAACACTAGATTGCTGGAGCTAAAATTAAAATAAGTCAAGAAAAAGTAAACAGCAGAAAGCTAGTTGCTCAGTTATGCCTGTCAATAGCGTTTTAGAACCGTTTACAAACTCTTTGGAGTATTTTAGACATTGAAGATTTAGATTTGAATTTCGCGCGATACCAAATGCCAGAGATCACTCAAGCGGAGTATCACATGTTGCCGCAGGGCTTTGAACAGAGATGTTCACTTGACAAAGGCTGATTGGTGTTTCAACCTGGTTGAAGCCCTTTGATAGTGCGGGTCATTGTTTTAAACTCAAGAGTTAGTTATGTCCATTTCAATAAAGAGACAAAGAAACTATAACTATAAATATTAAATATATATTTTTTAGATATATTTCTGATCGCGTGTTTGCACATCAGATACATTTTTCAGATGTCCCTTGGGTCAGGCCAACTGAAAAAAAAAATTAAAACAGGAAGTTCCGATATAAAAGGGTGAGCCCCTCGTCTTTTCACGCATGGCGATCTCGAAATTTGACATTCAAATTACAGAGCAGCGAGAAACGAAGGCGAGTGATCAGTAGGGAGCACTCAAGCAGCACGGAGATGACTGAGTGACAACTGAAGGTGTCACTGGATTGGGCCCTTTTATACCGGAATTTCCTATTTAAGAGATAACTATATAGCTCACTAGATGAACGGCAGAGTGATACATAGATAGATAGACAGACAGGCGGATAGTCAATAGAAAGATAGAGATAAATGGATGAATAATTAAAATGGAAATGTCAGCAAGTCAAGAAGTGTCTTACCTAAGACTGAGACTTTACCATGCGCTGATCCCTTGACGGCTGACTTGGGCAGTGCGAGCTCCAGAGATCTGTCAAATGTCGTTGCTGAAAAAATAACCGTGCTCATTGAAGGATTCTGTAAAACTGTAACTGTTGTGGCTCTCACGCATTCTACGCTCTCAAGTTGAAATAGTTAACTTGAGCATTTAATTTATCCTAAATGCGTTTCAGTTTCTTTCTTTCTGTGATGTTGTACTTACTTGAGTTAAGGTCGATGAACAAACTGTACGAGTATTCTTGTGGTACACCCTCGGGCTGTGGGAAAACAGGAAAAAAAAACAGTCACTCGCATTGAATTTGATTTTTTCCTCCTTCGTGGATTTAAAGGTGCACTGGCTATCAACCCCAAAAAAACTTGTTCAGATTAGCAGATTATGCTTTCCAGGTGAACTGGAGAAAATTGGAGACAATTTTGAGAAAGGATGACAAAGATTCGAGTGGATGAAAAATACTGCTTCAGAGCAACCGGATGGCGATATACAGTCTTACCTCGACTATGAGATTCCTCCTTACAGCGTCAGCTGCCACTACTGACTGTGCCTGGACCACAATAGGAATATTACCGAGGGTCTTAGGGATGACTGGAAAAGCAACAGCTTTGCCCTCGTTAGCTGGTACGGTCACGACGACTTTAATATCTTTCGGTTCTTCCTCATCCATCTTACCTCGTACGGTAAGTTCATTTATTACTTTCCAATCGTCTGATTCTTTCAGAGTAATGGTCACCTAAGAAAAACAAGAAACAAAAGCCGTTTGCTTTTAAAAGAATTGTGGAAAAAAATCCTATTTACTCTCAGGGATGACGCTGCAGAATTTGAAAACGTCGAAAGGATAGGAAACACTTAATTGACTGGTCCCGAGGGAAACAGCGTGTTTTGTTTCCCGAAATTTCGGTGTTCCCAATATCTCGATGTTTCCCGAGATAATGCCGAGGGAAATATCGAGATTCGAGGGTAACAAACTCACTGGTTTTCCGAGAGTCCAGTAATTAAGTGATTTGTTATTTAGCCTAAAGGTAAGGACACACGATGCAACACTGCGCGCAATATTGCCAGCAATTGTTGTTCACACGGTGCAATTTGTTGCGCGCAATATTGCCAGCAATTGTTGTTCACACGGTGCAATTTGTTGCACGCAATATTGCCAGCAATTGTTGTTCACACGGTGCAATTTGTTGCGCGCAGTATTGCCAGCAATTGTTGTTCACACGGTGCAATTTGTTGCGCGCAATATTGCCAGCAATTGTTGTTCACACGGTGCAATTTGTTGCGCGCAACGTTGTCGAAGTAGAACTCGATCCTACTTCTGCAATATTGCCGGCAGTTGGCGCAACGTTGCAGCGTGTATCCGTACCTTAAGAATTATAATCTATATTGTTGAGAGAAAAAAAGTAAACCAAACTTTTGAAAGCCAGGGCCGGGTTGTTCAAAGCCGGATTAGTGCTAATCCAGGGTTAATTTCCATGACAACCAATAGGTTCTGTGCAGAACTAATCCAGGATTAACACTAATCGGGCTTTGAACAACCCGGCCCTGGTAACCAAAACGCACGACATCACGCCACCTTCAGTCACGCTGTGATCACGTTCGTTAAATCTGGTGGGTCGCGCCAAGCGAAAAGACATATGACGTCATTTCGAGAAAAACGCGCAAAAAAAAAACCTTGAATTTAGTAGAGCGGAATGTGCACGATGCAAATTACCGCTGGTATATTGAGTGTCTGCCGTTGTTCACTGACTTTTATCCGTTGAATATTTCGCGATACAACTGCAATGGAACCCTTCTTGGTAGATGGGAGGAGTGATGAGGAGACAGTTGAACTGACAGAGCTTCTTGGAAGATTTTAAAGTGACGATTGCTAATTTTTAATGCTGCAGACGGCGAGTCGGCACTTTGAGTCGGACTGTGAGAGGAAGTTATGGGAAAGTTTACGTGATCTATTAACTCGAAAACATAGTTTAATATTTCCCTCTACTAATATAAATTTGCAAGCTACACAACAACTCCTGTAGAGATAAGATGGCGAGATCGCTATAAGTATTATATCTAGCTCATGTTTTCCCTTTTCAGGGGCGATCAAATGTCAACAAAATGAGAACGGGTCGTTCGAGTAGCAACTTTTGAACACGGATTTTTGTTCCACTTTAGGAACTGAATTTTGGCAATCATTACTTCCTTATCTAAATCAGTTGTCCAACTGTTCCAAACTTCCGTTAACTGAAAATCGGCAAAATCTGTCATAAGGTCGCTTTTCGCTTGGTGCGGCCCATATAACAACGACAGTTACTCGACACACACATGTACGAAGAAACCTCACAAACAGAGATAACAAATACTTTGAAATAAGTAGTTTGCAAGGGAACCAGTACGAATAATAAAATCTTAGGCATTCGGACTTTCAAGGGAAGCTACCCTTCATTTCAGTACTTTAACGAATCTTAAACTAAAACCTGTGCGACTGAAAGTCGTTGTATCTCGACACTATCCCATTAATAGTGTGATACACCTTTTGTAGGAAACAATCACGAGCTGATATAATAAGTAAGTAAGTAAGTAACTTTATTTAAGTGTCAAATGTATTTAGCTTTGCAACTAATTGGGGACACTAGTGCTACGATTTTACGTCCTTATCCGAGAAGGTCTAACCATTCGCAGTTGTTTCTACTCAGTTATTTTAAGACCCTGAGTGTTGGTCCGGCCGGGGTTTGAACCCGCGACCTCCCGCCCAACAGACCGGAGCTTAACCACTGAGCTAACCGGGAGGCGGTACAATATGAATTGAGCTCGTGTCCACATGGGAAAGGCGTTGCCATGGGTGCTGGAGGGCAAGCAATCTTAAAAACGCTTTAGAAATATCAGCAATCGATTAGAGGTGGGAAATAACATTTACAAACAGGTTTGCTAATAACACTACCGATCTCGTACAAGTACCTTTAACTATATGAATTAAGATTTGTTTTACCACCCAGTACAACACGTAATTGAATTCATGCAAAAGGATCATTACATTATTCATTTGTGTTACTTATAATATGGCTAGTTAACTTGGTGAGCTATGATTGGTTTGCGGTCCATAACGTCCTGTGCGGACCGCCGGCAAGATGGAAACAGAACTGGTTTGAAATACCTTTGAGCCATAATTATAATAAACATCTTATTGAACTTGGCCGAGAAATTCAAAGCAAAGGTTTATGTCAAGCAAGACGAATCTGTATCAGATTTACAGATCACTTACATGCATTACAAATTGATTTCCTTTGTTTGAGTTTGATAATCATTATTAAACTCATTATTAATTCATGAAGCAAAAACAGAGGAAATCAATGAGCGATAAGTGATCTGTAAATCTGATACAGATTTCGTCCTGATCAGTTTAAATCACAGGCAACCCAAGCTCTAATTGTGTGTATTTGTCAGTATAAATCGCTAATAAACGACAAACGTATGTTTATTTCAGTTGATTTTAACCCATCAATAGTGGTAAAATTCGTGTTTTTGCCGTTTAGTAGTTCCCATACAAAGCCTATATATACTGATAAATACACACAATTAGAGCTTGGGTTGCCTGTGTTTACATAAACTTTTGCTTCGATTTTCTCAGCCACAACAGGTCGTATCACCAAAAATAACTGAAAACACGACTATACATCTAGACGTTTGATTACAGAAATATGGTACAGCACAGGGAGAATTGGCAAAAACAAATCAGGGAGGAGGGTGAAATGTCCAGAAAAACTAGAGAGGAGGAAGAATTTAGCATACAGGGAGGAGGGAGAAAATGGGATCTACATACATGCTCTAGAGAGAAATTTTATAACTCACTAGGGAGGAGGGAGAAATGTCGGAAAAAAATAGGAAGGAGTGAGATTTCACTACCCGTTCCTCTCCACTCTATACAACTAGACGTCTGATAAGCCACACACACAATTCGTGTCCGTGCTTGATAAACCACGGCTATTCATTCTGTGTCTATTACTTAAATACTGAACAAGTGATTTTACCTCCTGTGGTTCTTCGAGATAGTTGAAGACGAGCGCTTTTATGGCGACTTCCTCTCCACGAGTTACCGAGTACGGCAAATCAAGAGTGATAAAAAATGGCTGGAACACACGCAGCTATTAAAATGACAAATAAAGAGAGACGTCAGTAGAAAAGACAACGAAATGAGCTGCTATTTTACAGTTAGAGGAGATACTGCTCCACGTGTTTCACAATGTCATCTTCCCCATAGGGAATGAACGGCTGATTACGTATGGAAAAGGGGTCGGGAATGTGGAGAATGAAGGGGAAAGGAAAGGAAGGAAAATGAAAGAAAAACGAAACTCTGATATAGGTACCATATTTGATTAAATTATTTTTAGTTTACATTTCTTTAACTGTGCAACTACTATAACCGGGGCCACTTAGACACTGAGAACCAATCACATTACAGAATAAAAACAAAGCATTTCAACGAGAACCAATCACATTACAGAATGAAAACAAAGCATTCCAACGAGAACCAATCACATTACAGAATGAAAACAAAGCATTCCAACGAGAACCAATCACATTACAGAATGAAAACGAAGCATTCCAACGAGAACCAATCACATTACAGAATGAAAACAAAGCATTCCAACGAGAACCAATCACATTACAGAATGAAAACAAAGCATTCCAACGAGAACCAATCACATTACAGAATGAAAACAAAGCATTCCAACGAGAACCAATCACATTACAGAATGAAAACAAAGCATTCCAACGAGAACCAATCACATTACAGAATGAAAACAAAGCATTCCAACGAGAACCAATCACATTACAGAATGAAAACAAAGCATTCCAACGAGAACCAATCACATTACAGAATGAAAACAAAGCATTCCAACGAGAGCCAATCACATTACAGAATGAAAACAAAGCATTCCAACAAGAACGAATCACATTACAGAATGAAAACAAAGCATTCCAACTTACGGTTACTTGAGCCAATCAGTGTCGAGTACAAGACAATAGCATTTCAACTTGCTCGAGCTTCGATCAGCTTAAAGGCAAATTTGGTGGAGTAATTTTGAAGTCGAAGTCTTTTGAATGAAGAAAATCGCGTGGATATGTTAGTAATAGTAAGTTGGAATGCTTTATAAGTGCCCTCCCTCGATGCTTGACTACGCAATATTTCCCTTGAAGACTACGTTTACACACAGTTCGTTTGTCATGTTTTGCATATTTGCATTGCTTTTAACCATCCCTATGTGCACGAGGTTCGTGAGGTCATGTGACAATTGCTGAAAATAACTGTATCCAGCCCGGAGTGCGAATACAAAGACCTCTCGCCGTGACACAAATAAACAATGAGCTGTATATAAGGAAATACTAAGGTGAATAAAGTTCTAGTCAGAATAATACTGATACAGATATTCCACATTGTTTTTCTATGCAGTGGGCATTCTAGGCTGTGCCCTTGCGGTATTAACGCAAAAAGATCCACAAAGCCGCATTCCCAGAGAAGACGTGCGTTCGTGGACCGCAAGAAAATGAGAAAAAACGCAAAATAACAATCAAATAGCGTCCACGAATTGTGAAAATATTTTCTCGCTAAGAATTCGTCTCAAATTTCCTCTTAACAATTGACCTGTCTTGTCGGTGTGTAAAAAAAATTATGCGGAAAGTTTTGTTTCTCGTTTTCTTCATTGTTCAGTTCAGGGCATTCGTGGAAACAGGCCGCCATTTTGTCTACAAACTAATGGATATAAGACCCACTCTGATTGGATAATAAATTTGCTCATTGAAAGCGTGCGTATGTACTTTCAAGATGGCGTTCCAAAAACTGGGCCAGAGTTCCTAAGGAGAGGAATCGCTCACTCATTCTGATTGGCTAAAAATATATAGATTAGCAGCGGTTTTAAAATGTAAAAATTTGACAGCAATTGAGTGACGATGGTTGTTTAGTGTATTGGTTGCGAGTAGCAGAGCGGCCGGGTTCGAGTTCCAGAAAATCTCAAATTATTTTACCTCACCATTTTCTTGATAAGTTTTTCTTGAGAACCCTAGCTCTAGGTGGGTAAGCTCTTGGTTTACTGCCCGGTTAGGTTTTTTTTATGATTTTTAAAAGTTTATATTGTCATTTCATGAAGTGAGCGAGTCCTCTCCTTAGTAGCTCGTAACTGGACTAAGCTCCTCACAGCCTAATGAGGGACCCATTTTAAACATACGAAGGTCGCTGGACCTATTATATTGAAATCCTAGAATGAACACTACTATGGTATTGCAAAAGCTCACCTTTGCACGTTGGCATGCAACTCCAAACCCAGTGATAGGTGATATGGCAAACGCACTCGCCACCCACGACGTGATTGTGTCAGGAACAGAGGTAGAGATCTCAGCCTCACCAGTCGCACTGAGCCAAAAAATAATAGAAAAAGAAGTAACATGATCAGACTTACCAACCCCTCAATTTGATTGATGGCACAGAGCAGTTTTCAGTTGAGTGTAGTAAAACCAAAACCAAAGTAATTACATAGCCAATCACAGGAGCAAGTGAAAACACAATGAGCCAATCACGAACTGAAGTAATTCACGATTGGTTTTATTTGAACCAACCACGAGGCAAAGTAAACGCAGTCGTCAATGCTGTCGCTAAAACAAAACCGTAGCGGACTACTACGGTGAGATGTAAGCCAGGTTTACACGACGAGCATTGTGGGCCCGGCCACACAGCGGCAAAACGTCACGCGCATGCGTATTTGCACATGCCGTCATTTTAAAATTTCTGCTTAAAAGTATGCATTTGTGAACTGTTTTGTCAAAAAAATAAGAAAACTACTTAAAAGATAAGCCTAAGACTTTAACAGGTTGAAGTTTTCTTAATTTGTAATTCACTATGAGTTCACTAAGTTATAAAATTATTTACAAAAAAAGTTTAAGCCCTCGGTAACTTGTATTTGATAGCAGAGCCTTCGTTCTTTCGGCCAGCGGAGCATACCGTTTTGCCGCGGTGTGGGGCCCGGCACTCCAAACAGGTATAGACCTCATTCATAATGGCCGCCACCTAATTTGCATAAATTGGAAGCTTAATGTGTATAGAGAAAATATTGCTACCACATGAAAGGTCGTACCTAAATTAGTAATTGACCACAGTTTGAAAGCAATGTTTCAAATTGCTGTTGAGTTATTGGCATTTTAAATGTAGAAAATACATGAAAGCGAGGCTGTAAAGGGCTACATGGTTTTTCTCATACAAATCTCTCTAATTTCAAATCGCTGTAACTTTACAGCCTTTTATGCTACAACACTCAAATTCTACAGAATCACCAATGTTGATATGCTATTTCGCATGGCAAGGATGATGTTTATCATACATTGAACATGTGGCTAAACTGTTAAACTACAGAGACCACGCCCTTATGACTGAGGTGTATTCATATTGTTCTCTCTACTTTCTCCAGGGACGAGACTACCTTTTCACAGGGTCTCAGAACCCCTGGATTTTCAGGCACGCGTACCCGGAAAACAACAAAGGGGGTCACACAACAAAGGGGGTCACACGACAAAGGGGGTCACACGACAAAGGGGGTCACACGACAAAGGGGGTCACACGACAAAGGGGGTCAGTAACAAAAAATATTTAGGAGCACCGTGCCCAAAATACATCCTACGTAAACTGGACCGTACCCACTTTACCAATTATTCATTTCGGTTCAGTTTCGCCACTGAATCGAAAACGCGGGAATATCACGTTCTTGAGCGTATACAGGGACGACTAGTGTTTTTTTTTTGCGGTATTTTCCCGGAATAACTGGGATGGTTGGTAGGTTGGAAGTGTGTGAATTTAGCCTCCTTTTCATGAAATTATTAATAATCATAGCTGGGCCGGAGATAAGCTACTGGTCAGCGGTTAGTTCTCCTTAGCACATGCACACTCCAGTTTGCCCTCATGGCCACTATTTGCGTTGCTTGCAGAGCTTGGCGAGTTTGCCCTTGTCAGTACTTGCGTTGCTTGCATATTTGCACCCAAGGTTGTCATGTTTTGACGAGTTGTCTTCGTGGTCAGTTCTTGCATTGGTAGCTTTGCGTTTGCTTGCGGGATTGCCCCACCCACCCACCGCTGGTGTTGGAGGTCGAAGACCTAGGTAAGTATTCTTCCACTGAGAATGATCAGTGGGTTGACCCGTGGCTAAGTTGCCATGGGTTACCTCCTTGGTTGCATTGCAAAATGGCACCCACCTTCCATACTTTGGTGGACGAGTTAGCCCAGAGTAAACCGTTTTTGAACGATTCAACTTGGGTTATATAATAATCGGTCCGACACGCACGCTCTGATAGGTCAATAGAGCCGGGATACACACATAGATGACGTCAAGGGTGCGCGCAACCAATTTCTCAACTTGTTTTGATTGGATATTTGCATAATTTTTAGTTTGCAATTATTATATAAATTCTGCCGTGCGTCTGTCCTCTTATAGATGCAGATGACGTCACAACGTGAAGAGAACATCAGTTACTCGGCTGCGTGTCGTGGCGCACTTCTTTGTTCTCTTCACGTTGTGACGTCATCTGTGCATCTATAAGAGGACAGACGCACGGCAGAATGGAATCTATTTGTTAGATAAACTCACCTCGCTTCCGTATCACTCCATATCCACGTTTCTGGGAAGAGTGAACGTACTTTAGTAACCGCAGCTAGTGGCCTATTTCCACCTCTCCTGTCGTAGGCTGCTATTTCGGGTCCTGATTTGCCTCTCTTCGGAGCACTCTCTGTGAAAGTAACATTGTCGTTTGACTGGGAGTAACAATAAACAAAGTTGCTGCAATATGTTGAGCACATTTACAACAGCTTTCTTTCCTTTCAAGTACCACCATATCCTTGGCCAAGACGTTAAATCATACGCCTCAGAATTACAATCAATCTCGGTCAATTAGCTGATATAATTAGACGACTAATAATCAAATCCGAGAATAAATAACCAACAACAGCAACTTCTATTCATACTTACGCTACTTTAAATTACATTATTTTGTCTATTATGTACATTTGATGATTGAAAGAACTTGGCAGAACTCCCAGCCTAGTCCCAGGTGTTCTGGTTGGTATTTTTTCTGATTGGGTTAATGGGATCCCTGTGGTTTGTACTGGTTTGTGACGTCACAGCTCATTGTTGCAGCCTAGTCCCAGGTGTTCTGGCTGGTAATTTTTCTGATTGTGTTAATGGGATCCCTGTGGTTTTTACTGGTTTGTGACGTCACAGCTCATTGTTGCAGACTAGTCCCAGACGTTCTGGCTGGTAATTTTTCTGATTGTGTTAATGGGATCCCTGTGGTTTGTGACGTCACAGCTCATCAAGTTCCAGAACAATGAGCTGTGACGTCACAAACCAGTAAAAACCACACGGATCCCATTAACCCAAGAGAGTCAATAACTAACCGGCATACATGACGGGGTAGGTTCTCCACTGCTGTTTGCGATACACCAGACAGTTGGAGAGTACAATTAGACCAGAATTCTGCAAATAGAAAAAATAAAGTCAGGACTGAAGGACTATTCTCTTACGTCACTTAAAGCTCGACCCATTTTATAGTTTCACGATAATTTGTAGAATCGCAGTCACAGCTGAGTCGCGTTTGCGAAATCAGACGCTGATTGGCTGAGATATTTCACTGTTGGCTACGCGCGCTATTGATAACTTAGCAAAATATCGATAAAAGTACTAAATCATCAAGTAATTCATCGGCCTATGCGATTCAAGGAAAATTACATACCTGACTCGGTAATTCACAGCAAATTGCATTCGAAAAACAAATAGCGAAGCGACTCGGACGATACCAGTTGTCTCGTGCAATTTTCGGTGGAATTACCGAGTCAGACATGCGATTTTCCATAGATCAGAACGCAATTTTCGGTGGAATTACCGAGTCAGACATGCGATTTTCCATAGATCAGAACGCAATTTTCGGTGGAATTACCGAGTCAGACATGCGATTTTCCATAGATCAGAACGCAATTTTCGGTGGAATTACCGAGTCAGACATGCGATTTTCCATAGATCAGAACGCAATTTTCCGTGGAATTACCGAGTCAGACATGCGATTTTCCATAGATCAGAACGCAATTTTCCGTGGAATTACCGAGTCAGACATGCGATTTTCCATAGATCAGAACGCACGCTCTGATTTGGTTAAACCCATGGCTTTCTCAAACTGTGAAAAAAACCACGTCATATCACAAGCGTGCGCTCATCTTGTTTAGCGACTATTCCCGCTATAGAAACTAGATTTTTACAACATAAAGAACACTGTCAGCTACGTTCTGTATTCTGTCAAAATTGCAACACAGGAAAACCTCCAAAAATCACAACAGACCGTCGCCTACCTTGAATACAGATTTCGCATCCACACCAGATACAGGAAAAGGCATGATCATACGACGGCGGCGTCGATCACGGCGGAACCAATTCCACTCCCACCAGGGGTACCCACCGTAAGAATTGCTATAGCCTTGAATGTCGCTCATTACCTAAAGTGAAGATTACGGTAACGGTAAATTCAAACAGAGAAAAGCATGGATGTTCCAAATGGAGAAATACAGAATAACGATAACTACGCTAATTTACCGGTGATTCATCCAACTCGCAAACTGGCAAATCACATTAAATTCAATGCTGTGGGTTGAACCCATACCGAATTATAATCTGAGCAATCTCACATATGAAAATGGTAATAAAAATACATGTAGTCTCCTTATCCATCCATCCCCCTCCAGGGGGGGGGGGGGGGTACTCCCATATAGGGACTATACGGGGATGATCCGCTGGACAGGGTCGGTATGGTTTTTCGAGATTCTGGTCTTAGACAGGGTATCCATTTTCACATCGACGTATCTTGAGCAGGGTAGTGCTTGATGAAGACTTATTTAGTTATGACACTCATTATATGAGATCACAAACACTGACATCCAAGTATAGATACTTTGTTATTTGTCTTATAGAGTGATATAACATTTTAACACTTTGTCTTAAACAGGGTAAGGGTTTCGTAGCCCCAACTTTGGGTAGGTGAATAAATCCCATACGCCCTCGCTTCCAGGCAGATAACCCTTACTATGCTGAATACGACCAATCGAACGCGCCCTAATCATCATCATCATTACCATCATAATCATCAGTATTTGTTACCATATTACATGTGACGTCATTATCTTTCTTCATAAGGAGTACACTCTGATCAACAACACGAAAGGCCACGCTAGAGCCAGGCGTTGCCTTGGCAATCAAGTTCACTTGGTCTCCTGGACGCGACGAGTTTCGCCCGAATGCCAGAGACACCTAAAATAAGACAAGAGCATAACATAATTACATTTGTATCTCTCTCGTTAGGGTCAAAGGCTTCGTAAGCTCCTTAAATACAAGTTCCTCTCTGCCACGGTCGCGTGTTACGAGTTACAGCGATAATATAGCATCCAAATATTTAAAAGTAGTTTCGTTATTCCCGCCTTATGGGCATAAGCCTTTGCCACTAACAATAGGTAGCTTTTTATGAAATTTCTTGATCTAGCTAGAGTTACTCTACTTAATTATACCCAAAGCAATTATGACATTATTACTTATAATTTTAAGTGATAATTCTTGTAAATTAGTCCCATCCAATTCATGTGAATTCAATCATTCAATTAACATAATTTTTCTTATTATTATTAGTTGTAAACATACTGTAATTCACATTATGTGCGATAATATGTTCAATAGACCCTTCCAGCTTGCCTCTTTGTTGCCCCATTTCAGACCTTCAGTAATATGTTTTTGTTTTTCTGCATCCTAAGAGGAAATGTACCAATTTCTATAATTGAAAACAAAGCACTGAATCCTCTGGAGAACTATCACGTGGTATGAATTGGGCAACAAACAGGCAAGCTGAAAGGGTCTATGAAATTTTTATTATCGTTATTATATAGCTGTCCTTCATAAAGGCTCGTTTTACAAGACTTGGTGCAAGCTAACTTCTTGTATGTAGATTTACTTCAGATTTAGTCGTACAATTCGTAGTTCTTGTCCGCCATTTTAAAAGATCATTTTGAAAGGGTGACATCGAGGCTGGAGGTGAGTCAGCTTAGTATCTAGTTAGCACGATAATCAAAATCTATCTATATTGATAGAAAGCGGGTCTGCATAAGTGCAGGGTCAACTCCATCGTCCATGGCTTGTATATAGCTAGCACGATAATCAAAATATATCCAATATTCATAGAAATAGGGTTTGTATCAGTGCAGGGTCAACTCCAGCCTCCATGGCTTGTATATAGCTAGCACGATAATCAAAATATATCCAATATTCATAGAAATAGGGTTTGTATCAGTGCAGGGTCAACTCCAGCCTCCATGGCTTGTATATAGCTAGCACGATAATCAAAATATATCCATATTCATAGAAATAGGGTTTGTATCGGTGCAGGGTCAATTCCAGCCTCCATGTGAGGCTAAGGCTTGGTTACCTTTCGAGAACTACACCTCAGCAACATATGGGTGTGGCACCATTAGTACTTTTCCATTTTACGAGTAAAGCGTAGTCCACACGAGCACGTTTTCCTTGACAAGTTTTATTTGCTCGTGTAGACGACGAAAAATTTCAAGTTTTTCCTTGACAAGTCTCCTTGTTGAAAAACTGGCGTGCCAGTTATTGAACAAGGCAACTTGTCAAGGAAAACTTGCTCGTGTAGACTACGCTTAAGTACAGACGTTCCTGAGTCACGGACGTCAACCGGAAGTAAATATTTCCCTGTTTGGCGCGCTCTGACGTCATCACGTCTGTAACGTAAAGTCACAAACGTCAAAACGAGGCTCTTTCCGTCCGTGGTGATCGGCCAGAAAGTAAGATTTTAACAAAACATTTATTCCAGTTTTCTCTCGGTCTTGTGACGTCACGTTGTCAAAATCGTCTTCAGAACTCAATAACGTGACGCGCGGGGACTAAGGACGACTGCAGCGTATACAAAAATGGCGGGCATTTTGCGAGTAACAAGAGTTTTATGGCAAGGACAAGCTTCAAATACTCAGAACACTTCCTTCAGAAGCTTACAAGACAAAACATGTTTTGAACAGTGTAGTTTAAGTTTTGAACACTGAGATAAAATTTACAACAAACACGAGACATTGACCGGTACAATAGTTTTTACAGTAAATTCTCGCCGATTTACGCGTCGTCTCGCGCATGCGCCCTAGATATTGAGCTCTGTCAAAAGCGTCTGGTGTTTAAGCTCTCTGTTATGTCACCATTAATAACACCAACCTTATTTTCAAAGGGATTTTCTATAGTGATAGTCAGGCTGTCGACTATCACCTCCCCACTCTGTCTGATAGTGTACACGAGAACCTGAGCCGACGGCGCCATGATGGACGATGCCGTGAGATGAAACTTAGTCGAGCCCCCGGACGCGATGTGTGTTGCCATTTCTCTTATTCTGCCTCGACCCATCACCTGAGAAGCAAATGCAAGGCATTGGCCTTAAGTTCCTAAAAAAACTCCAAAAATGTGGTTCAAATATAACGCATTTACACGCGCAAAAGATGGCGCGGCCCCCCATATTTTGGCACGGAACGGTTAGTTTTGCGGCACGGTACGGATAGTTTTGCGGCACGGCACTTCCTTTTTACACAGCTAATCACGAGAAACCAGACACAGTGCCTATAATTACACTGGCACCCCTAAATTTGCGCGTTTTCCCCGGCAAAGATGGCGGGAAACACTCAAAAAGGCGCTGCAAATAATGTAGCCAGCAACGCTTCGCTCTAAAGAAGGAAGTACAACTACACTGCCAACCAACAGGCGAGATAACAAAACGAGAAAAGACGAACATGTGTTTGTTTAGCACTAAGATGAACGTTGCCCAGAATAGATTCCTCGGCCCAGAACTGTAATAGAGTTGTACAGCTTCACTGCTCCAGGTGATGTGTTGTACAGCTTCACTGCTCCAGGTTATGTGTTGTTTCCAAAAGTGCACGTGTAGAGGTTTAAATTGTTACTCACAAAGACGGCACTTCGATACGTTGGCACGGACAAATTTATGGGCACGGCCGGTACCATATTTTATGGGCACCTTGTTACCCCTAAACTATGATTGCTGTAATGTATGTACAGAGCTCCCTTGTTTATCTTAGCTTTAATATATGTAACCGCCATCTCCTGTAATGTTTATTTAATTATTCGCAATCTCGTATGTAAGGGGAAGCCTGAACTTCCATAAGCCTTACGGTTTCTCGTTTAGGCTTCCTCGTCACTGTTTTCCCCCCACAAATTATACTGTTTATGTTATTGTACACTGTGGCAAACAAATAATAAATACTTAGATATATTAGATATATTTGGCACGTGGCGTCTTTTCTGTCCGTGTAAAAATGGAGTTATAGTGAGAGTTTCAATGTGCTATTTAAGAGAAGAGAAGTTGGTAACTTAAACGAGGTTTGCTCATGTGTTGTTTGGCTTATACACGACTTTCATAAATGTGACTTCCCGTTTCGGTAGTTTATCGGCATGTATAGAAAATATGAACATTGAAAGTTGAGTGCTGTAGCTTAAAGTGCCTATGAACAATACATTTTTATTTTAGATATCAATTCTAAATCAAGAGAATAGTAGAATGGTAAAATATATTTTGCTTTGAATGTTGTGCCGCTGAGTTAAGGAGGTTTTAATATCCAAAATGCTAATTACATAACGTCAGGGGAGGTATCTGCAATCACTTCTTAGTGGTTATGAATGGGCGTTTCTACTGACATTTCTAACATCATTCTATTTCAACCATGGGTATAACACTGATAATTTGAAAAATTTGTTTAATTGTAATTAGCATTGTGAATATTTAAAAAAAAACTCCTTAACTCAGCGGCACAGGATTCAAAGCAAGATATATTGTACCATTCTACTATTCACTTGATGTAGAATTGATATCTAAAATTAAAATAATAAGGTTCATAGACACTTTAAAAAGCAATGAAGTTACAGCCATTCGAAATTAGAGAGATTTCTATGAAAAAAAAACCAGAGGCCTTTATAGCCTCGCTTTCATGTTTTTCTGCATTAGAAATACTCATAACTCAACAGCAATTCTCCACATTGCTCTAAAACTCAAAACAATTACTGGTTTTATGTGATCTTTCATGTGGTAGCATTGGTTTCCCTCTACAGATCGATCTTCCAAATTATGCAAATTAGGAGGCGGCCATTAGGAAAGTCGTGTATGCAATGTGCTAAGCATATAAACAACTTTCGTTTTTCTGTAAAAGTACTCATATGGAAGAAGTAAGACTTACCAGATAGACAAAAGATGACATTGGAAAACTGCTGCGAACTGAACAGTGGATTTTATGTCCTGCCTAAAAAAAAAAACGTAAAAAACAAATAATTTAAAGCCGGGGCTACACATATATCCAAACCGTCAGGAGTCGGCTACCCATGCACATACAGAACTTATTAATCACCGACTCGCAATCGCCGACTTCCGGTTCCGCCACTCGGACACCAGACGGTGACTCTGTTGCGACTACACATACAATTAACCAGTCGATGACTCGACTGTGGCTCCGCCGAAAAACCTGGTGTCGAAAGAGCAGAGTGAACGTGGGTATATTACTTGGGCATATCCGATTCGATTTTCGCGTACTCCAAAACCAGTCCGAGATGAAAAACCGGTCGACGACGAGTTGTGGTTCAGGAGCAGTCACACATGCAACTAATTCGTCTTGGATCGGGCACATGTAATCCATGACCATCGGGAATCGGCCAAATAGCAGACTCGGGACGGTTTGGATGCATGTGTTGCCCTGGATTAAAAGAACGCGCGCGTGCGCAAACCACCGCACCGAAAAAGATGGCGGCTGTACACTGGACCACAATCCCTTGCGAACCTAACACAGTAAATCACACACGTAGAAATCCTCAGTTCTCTTCCATGACAGTGTGTTGGCAACAGCACTTGTACTGGCTTGTTATTAAGATAACACGTAGAAATCCTCAGTTCTCTTCCATGACAGTGTGTTGGCAACAGCACTTGTACTGGCTTGTTCCGAAGATTTCCAACCTCTCTCCCGCGATTTTCTAACGGATTGAAAGTTTTTCGCGTGCAAAGGATTGTAGGTAAAGTTTATTTTTTTTACGAACTTTGTAGCTCTTACATTTAAGTTTAACATTTATGTGCTTGACTTGAATCTCTAGCGTAAGCAGTCAGTAGGGAGCTCGAACCCCCTCCCACCGAGTTACGTTTTTCACGATAAAAATGAAAAAAACAAAAGCTCATAAAAAGTGGTTTTAAATGGTTTTTCACGTATAAAAAAAGCATTTTGATTCCAGGTCCTCTCATCAAAAGCACGAGATTGAGGCAAACAAGAATTGTTTTTCCCGCGCCTGTGTTTTGCTCGGTATACAGATTGGAAATCAACTCGAGCTGTAAGGTGTTCAAAAACGAACCCCCCTCCCCTTCAGAATTCTGGCCTGGGAACATCACACAGACGTTCACTCCACAAAGGCTGAGTAGCCTGGCCTTTTATACCGGAACTTCCTGTTTTTTAAAAACCCTGTTATTTCTTCTTCTGCTGACCTTCACAGATGGAGTGGTGGTAGAGAGCTGTATGTACGAGTTACTCGGTGATTCAGCCTTGTTTGCAGTGAATGTCGCTTGCTCCTTGTGTTTATCATCCACATTGTACCAAGCCTGAAAATGAACAGAAACTTTAATCATTTCTTGGGAACTCTTCGCAGCATATGAACATAAAAAAATATGTTTGTTATATATACCGGAGAGAGAGTGCTACATTGCTAAAGGTGAAGTTGTGAGTATTTGGGAAGAATTCACTGGAAAATATGGCTCCCATCTTGTTCCACAAGCTCGCCAAAAAGACTATGAAACCACAAAGTGAGATATTCTCAAAGATTAACGAAATTCAGTGAAAGGTTGGGAATCGGTATTTCATTGGGAATGTTAAGAAAGCTAATGCCAAATACAGCCTCTTCGAGCCATCATTGATTTAGATATATCTAGATAAAAGTCGACAGCCTGTATGACATAGCATAGCTCTGGAAGAATCCTTATTGAAGGAGCATTTACTGCTGAAAATTAAAATACTAAGAATCAGCGAGTGGAAGACTTGTTAACAGAGAAATAAAGAGTTCTTTATTTTCCATCCTACAGATACTCCGCTACACCGACAATTGCTGGTTTTTAGCGATAAAAAATTGAACTCTACCAGGAAAAAGTGAGGCTACACCGATAACATTTCACGCTTGACGACCATTCGCAAACGTTATTTTGCAAAGTTATTTTCGTGTACTGTACTTTAGGCAATGGCTATATTAGACCTTTTGTCTTAGTTTGGACATTTTAACAAACATTTTCCAACGTGCTCCGTGTAATGCCTCAAACACAGAATTTGTTTATTCGTTACTATTAATCCATGGAATGGCTCGGGGGGGGGGGGATTTTGTAAATGACCCTAAAAGGTATACATCAATTAAAGGAGGAAAAACCATACTGATTTTGACCCCTAAAAGGTACGCAAACATACCGATACAGCTGTCAAGAAGTCAAGCTTCAAGAAGCTCGAGACCTCTCTTGCAAAACAGAACTTTAATTGTGATATCTTAAAATAAATAATTCTGAACCCCTAAAAGGTACGATTCGGGTTTCGTAACTAACTCGTGCGAACAGGACCCCATAAAAGGAGCGCCGAGCACCCCCCAGCCAACCGACAGTCACCCGACACACACCAGATTTGTTAACCTACCCGTAGATGAACAATAAGAGCGTTGGATGGTACATTCATATTGATCACGATAATACCATCGGAGGGCGGTGTGTAAGCATCGACAGACTCATTCCCACTCCACATGTACTTTTTAGCCACGATTATCTTCAAATCTTTCATCCTATCAGGGTGGATTGGTGTGCCGTCAGGCTGCGAGACTTTCAGCTGGAAAAAGTGATTTCAAATGTTAAACAATAATTTTATTTTACGATATATCAAGAAAGCATAAGCAAGAGAGGGAATCTTGTAGCGCGCGGTGTGCGATGATGTCGTCGAATAAAATCTATTTTTAGTAACCGGAAGCAGCTGAAGCAAAATGCGCGAGCGCGCGACAACAGTTTCATGGCGCGAAAATATTTTCCCGCCATGAGATTGTCGTGTTCTCAGCTGCTTCCGGTTACTAAAAATAGTTTTATTAGACATTATCATCGCACAAGCTCGTACTGCATACTAATATTGTTTTCGCAGCCCGCGTAGTACCATCTGCGGCCCGAGTGTAGCGATAAAAGTAGTTTTTACTATTATCAAACTACAAGGCCATTATGAATTCTGGCTATTTTTTGTCATCTTCAAAGTTTGCCATTTTCAGCTATATTCTCTTTTTGCGTATATTGCTTTGGGTGAGGTTCCGTGAGTGCTTCAAACTTTTCAAAATTACTCACTGGCGACTCGCTCTCAACGGCTTCCCGCATCAGCGCCAAAATCTGATTGGTCTAAATGGATAGTACTCTGATATATTAAGGCCTGGGTCAAGGAATATCACACTCCTAATAAGTATAGGGGTGGTCTACTTTAGTTTGGGTTTACTCGAAAACCTTGATTTCATGATATATAATGTAAACCCACCATTCGATTATTTTTGTAAAGATGATTGCCATGGCGACTGAATTTGTGACCTTTGAACTCATTTTTAAGAAAGTATAATATAATACTTCGGCAGGAGCCCATTACTAGGAGCGTCCATCTTCCCCATTGGTTCTGTTCCCAGCACAGGAGTAGATGTGGCTAAATTTAGAATTGCATTTCGCGCGAAATAAACAAAGGCCATGTTGTCTTAGCCAATCAGTCACTTCTCATTATTATTCATTATCATTCTTCTCACTTTCAACGCGGGAATTCAAATTCTAAATATAGCCACATCTACTGCTGGGGGCCCAGCCCATGACATAGGAACGCATATCAATAAAATACAAGCAAAAGTGTCGTTTTGAACTTCCCGCGCCCTCTTCCATGTTAGTAAAATTCTATATATGGGAAGAGCTGCCAGGACATTTAAAATGCCGGTTTCTAGGTCTCAGACCTCTAAATCGACACTCGTTGTTTGATATGCTCCTGGTAATGGGCTCCTGACTTCGGGAGGAATGTAAAGCGCACCAAAATCAGAAGTAAAGGCGGTGGATCTAATGCAGCTTACCTGAAATGTTTGCAATTCAGTACAAACTTGAGGGGTATCATATTTCATACTAGCCTTCCTTTAATAACCCATGCACTTCCCTAATTGCCGGAGCAGCGAAGGGAGCACTAACCTTGATCAGTCACTTGCATGAAAATACCCACTACATTAGAACCTTTTACGGTACTCCAGAAGGATTTTATAAAATTACTTTAAATGAAAGGTCAAAGGTCACATTCCATGCTTCCATGGAAACTATCATGCAAATGTGTTAAGGTTGTGACTTTATCGAATCTGTCAAAATGTCAAGAATATATCTTACAAACACGAAGAGATAGACCACCCCCTCTTGATTTGCGACGGCCATGTTGAGACCCATGTCTTAATGCCCCTGAGTAAGATGCAAGAGCATGAGGGCGGTTTTATATTTGGCCGAGTATTTTGATAATAATATAGCTTCCGCAAACTAAAAGAAGAAATGACGGTAAATGTCGCAATTCTTGGTGTGCAACCACGTGACTCGAATTGTTTTTGATTGCCAAATGAAATAAAATGTTTTTGAGCTTGAAGAGAAATCAAAACTACGTGTCTGAGCCGAATTTTGAAGCAGAAGAGCATTTCGTTTCAGAGTTATGGGCGAACAAATATGAGAGGTTGTTGATGTAAAATGTATGCCGCGGCCATGTTGGATGACAAGGATTATCATCCAACATGGCCGCCAAAACTTCAACATCTTAAACAAAGCGAACATTCCATCCATTTCAGTCGGTTTCACTATGAGTCCCATTAAGCATAACTTTTAGACATTTGTAAGGCCAAAAACCTTTAATTTGACGCAAATTTGTTGACTTTCGTGATTAATATAAACACCTGAAGGACTGTTGAGACATAATTCAAACCTCTGTATCTCGTGAACAAAACATCGTATTGAACTGAAATTTCGTCTGAGAACTTAAATCACAGACATCTACAAAATGTTAGAGAAACAATTTTATAGGATATATAGTTTATAAATTATTTTTTTTAAGACACCGTGATGACGTCACGTGCACGCCAAGAATAACACAAAACTCATGTTTTCTTTTAAGAGGGTATTTTTCTAATTGTCGCGTAATATTTGCAATAATACCATGATCACCTCAGTTTTCTATGTTTGTTCAGGGACATTTAATCCATAAATTCCCTCATCAGCATACATACTTTTTCTAATTTTCCCTCATTGACATGCAAGAGGGAAAATTAGAAGAGCATGCACGCCGATGAGGAACATTGGACTGTCCCTCGGCACACCGGGTTATGGCGTCGGGACTTCCACAAATCCTCCCTCGGCTCTCGGGAAAATTTAATCACTAATTTCCCTCATGTCATGCTATTAGACTAATTTGAAATCCATTTCTCGCTTTAGATTAACACTCTAATTACTATTTTATTAGTCACAAACAAACACAATAACATAAACTCTTGACTATGAACTGTTTAAGAGTAGCACAAAGTTAGTTTCTTGCTTTTCTTTGTAAATTTAGTCAGCCATTAAACCGCCTTAATAAGGTATGGGTATACGTTAGAGAGGTCTCCTGGGAAAAAAATTCGCGTCGCGCCACGATTTACCGTGCGGGGCACAGTTATATATCATTTTAAAGCTCTAAGATTGATTTATCTGATGAATGGTCCGTTTTGATTAAATTTTAGTTTGAGTTACGGTTTTTAGACCTCAAAGTGAAAACTACTGTGTTTACTATTTCAGTTCCTGTCCCTTTACGTGATTGTGCACACGTCCAGACTTTATCGTATTTCAGTTATGAATAGATGATCTAGCAAAATGTGTCAGCGATTTTTGATATATTGAATATTCTTAGAAATATCAATTGACAAAGTTGAAACTCGCATTTCTTACAAAACTAGGACACGAAATTTATTATAAAATCAGTTTGCGGAGGAAAATCGAAATTCGCTGACACGGTTTAGTAGATGACACAGTTTTCTATTATCACTGAAAATGTGAGGTTATTTGAACAAAACCAGTCGGGGCTAGAGCTTCGGGAAGCTCGATATTATTCCTGAAAATAAAGTCCTAAAAAAGCCGCTGTAAAGATTATGTGTGCACTTCACGGTTGGGTGACAAACTCCGCCTCCTACTTGAAAGCCAATTACGTTCAGCCAATCAGAAGCTACCGGAAGCTGAAAGCTGAACATTTTTGTCTGGCATGTCACTTGTAAGCTTAGTCCTGTACTTCGTGACAAGCTCAGACAGCGGGTCTCTTGTGATTGACCATAGTTATTATTATCGTCACAACACTTCGACTTCACAGCATTTTTATTGCCTTGTTTTTGGTGCCGCGGAAATGGGTAAAGCTCGCAAATCTCGGAAGAAATCAACGTGTTCGACAGAACAACAACCGCCTGTTTCGCTGGGAGAGGCGAAAACTGCCATAATAAATGAAATGCGACAGGAAGGGAAGTTGTTTTATGAATATTGTTTCAGAATGCTAGAACGTGACGCTTGGTAAATATGAGCTACTGCATGTAGCAAGTACAAATCAATTCTGGCAAAAAGCTGTTTCAGGAACTGCGATTATTCCAGTTAAATTTCATTTTCATTCGAACACACAAAGGTCAACTTTTTACCCAAGCCGTAGCGACTGCCATCTACTTCTTCACATGTTACTGGACAATGGCAGTCCTTGCAAACCATCGACTTATCAATCGCCCGATTCAAGAGTTCTCTGTCCACTACTATGTTATTCATTCTTTCCTCGGAAACCTCTTCCACGGGCTCGGTGTCCCAAAGTTTTCTCGCGCAGTGTTGTTGTGGTTTGTAACTATGCCGAGTTGGCGGCAACGCGGTGCGCCGACTACGTAATTATTCATGAGATGTCAATCACTTTTCGCGCGCTATTAATGGCGGGAAATCAAAAAGAGCGTTTAGCGGTATTAAAAAGCAGTGATCCTGTAATTTTAGTTTGTAAAAATAAAGTTCATGACCATATAATACTGATTTTTCGAAAAACACGAATTCCATGATGTTGAGCCATCTAACGTATACCCATACATAGTCAGGTCTAGCTCTCATAAGAGGACTTTGTTTTAAATTTTCGCTTTGGATTAACAAAGATGTTAACAATGACGTCAGCAAGGATTGGCCTATACCGGAACTTCATGTCTAAGGACAAAAACTGAAAACGACTGACTGAGATACAAAATAATTATGATTTTCTGTGGAGAGGGAAAGGGCAACATTGTACCTCACTCTGTGTGGCTTCAGGATTGTTAGTAACAAATGGAAATAAACATTAAAAGAAACTTACTGCTGCTTGGAACATGAGGCCAGGCTTGAATGTATTTGGGTTAAATGATGGGAATTCCAGTTTGACGTCAGAATAGTAGAACTTCGTATCGTCCTGACCACTAGCCTTCTTACTTGTTAAATCATCGTGGACTGTAGTGTTAACATAGAGCTGAACCCAGCCATTGAACAAGTAGTCCTCGCTGGCCCAACTGTAGGCTTGTTTGAATAGGCTTTTGACTTCTTTCATAGTGAATGTAAAAGACCCAGTGCCTTGAACCTCAATTTCAAATTAAAGAACATTTACATAAGTCAATGCTGCCCAAACAATTTTTTTTTTATTATTTAACATAAAGACCCCACATCATCATTAAGCTTTACGCGAGCCAAGCAATATGAAACACAGAGCTTGAAAGTGATCGGCTGGCCCTAAAGCATGATCGTAAAACAATTGCAATATAATTTGGTATTGTTTTTAGTATTCCCAAGGTATGCAAAAATGCCTGGTTTACATGACATGCATTTGGGGCATAGACCAAACAGGCGGGCCGAGACTACTGCCTTTTCACAGGATCTCAGGAACCATAGATTTTCGGGCATGCGTACCTGGAACACTGCCATTTACAAAACAAAAATCAGGGATGCCGTGGCGATCATTTTCAGCAGGCCTAATTCACCTCTCAAAACCTTGCATTTTATTGGACCCCATTTGGACTGCACTGACAAAGAATTCCATTGTTTTAGGGTTAGGGTTTGTATTGTTTGGATAGCCAGTACTATTCCAGGTTCCGAGAAGGTGAAGGCCGTCCCATAATTTTTGGCACGTGTACCTGAACTTTAGGAGTGCCGTGCCCAAAATGTTTGTATTGGATTTTTGTTTTGTAAATGGCAATGTTCCAGGTACGACCATGCCCGAAAATCTATGGTTCCTGAGATCCTGTGAAAAGGCAGTAGTCTACAACCTTGCAAAGCACAACTGTCAACATTAAGGTCCTTTAAGTTCACAATAAGATATCACTGTCAATGATTATGGTAAAAAGAATCCTCTTTACAAAGAAAACAACCACAGCCTATCTTTACTGTCAAGTACAGTTACATGTGATATCACTATCAAGTACAGTTACATGAAAATATGACTGGTTTTCAAAGATTTCTAACCTTTTTAGTAAGAGAAGATTGAAACTGATATTTCTTCGATAATGATATATTAAAGTGCATATAAGCCCTAGCCAGTTATCTTTGATATCGATTGTACATAAAGTGAATAGTCCAATGGTAGAATATTTCTTGATTTGGGTTTTGCGTCTACGAGACATCACTTATTATACAAAAGCATACTGGTATAGACAAATTACCTATTTTTAAATTCTAAGTTATATTTGAAGCTTATCAAAGTGATTTTACCAAACAAAAATTCTAAATTAGAAAATAGCTTAATTCACAAGCACAAAGAAATTCAGCAAATGTCGGTGATGACATCACATCATTAGCATATTGGAAATATAAACCTTTACATCTCGTAGACGCAACACCCAAATCAAGAAATATTCTACCGTTGGACTATCCACTTCATGTACAATCGATATCGAAGATAACTGGCTAGGGCTTATATGCACTTTAAACAGAACATTACATTGCCGCGCGGAGATACAGATTTTATCTTCTCCTGTTAATGAAATATCTTATTCGTTCGCTACGCTCACTCGTAAGATATTTCATCAACACTCGAAGATAAAATCTGTATCTCCGCGCAGCAATGTAATATCCTCTATATATCCTTTATATATCTTCACGTGTGAAGATAGCACTTATTAGAAAGAAATATACACTAGTATTTAAAATTATATATTAATATATAATACCTGTATAGTTTTTTCTAGATGTATAGGATTTGGAGTGTATCTACTTCTGCGGTGGAAGGAGATGTACACATCTGCTGAGCCTTTCACACCCTTCCCATATGTATATCTAGATGTAGAATGACGTATATCAATAAATCATATCATAATGTAGTATTGTAGTATTTCTCAGTATACTAGAATTAATTATCCAGAAATGGATTTTCTCTTAGCAAATTGAAATTTCCTATAATTATTGGCTATTGGAATGTGATTTTCTGTTTTGATGTGGTCTTCCAAAAACTAGAGTATATTTATAACAGAGAACTAAGACATGGAATAAAATTATAATGCAAGTTGTGTTATTTAGATGTATATGTTGCAGTTCATTATTTTTATTTGGTTCAATTCTATTAAACTTTTTATAACCTGGTTTATTTGCAATTTGCTTTTTTTTCTGTTGGCTGGGAAAATGTTTTAGTTGAAGTCAACCAATCACGTTCCAAACTAAAACCATTCACTTTTTGGTTTTGCATTTGCTCAGTTTCCCTGTTGGCTGTGGAAAATGTTTTGTGATTATCAGCCAATCAAGTGCTAAACTAAAACCAAACGTGTTTTGGTCCATCACGCCATCAACCATCACGCCATCCACGATTGCATTTACTTTTCCTTGTGATTGGTTCAAGTAAAACCAAACGTGAATTACTTCAGTTCGTGATTGCCTTATTGTGTTTTTACTTGCTCCAGACCAGTGATCACTGATGTTAAAGTTTGTTTAATGTTGTTGTATGGTTTTTGATTAGTTCACATGACTATTGAAGAAATGGTGCCTATTAACAGGGTTCCCACACATTTATGTGCAGAAAGAAATTCCTGGACATTTTCCTGACTTTTCACTGACCATGCAAGAAGCATTATTCACTAATCTCCAAAACAGGCTGGTACTTTTTCCAGATATTCAATCATTATTTTGAGACAAGTATGAGAAGCCTGAAAATAAAAATTCCCTGCCTTTTTCATTGAAATTTGTGATTTCCCTATAACTAAATCCTAAATTCCCTGACCTTGAATAATTTTAGCTTTTCCCTGACTTTTCCCTGACTGTGCAGGGAACCCTGTTTAAGGTGGACCATAAGTATACTGATACCAGAATGATATTGAAGAATAACTAGTATAAACACTTGCATTACATAAGTCCAAGACACATAATAATTTTTGAAATGTAAGTTCTTCTTTCGACTTCTTGTTTTTAATTAAAAATTATGAGGGGAAATGCATAACGAGAAAACATTTTTTTTAATTGCTATAGTAGATTAACTAACCATGAGCTTTGTTGGCAACATTAAGTTTCATTAAAATCAATGGAATGGTAACTTCTGCAGCAAAAGATATACAATGTACGCAAAATAAAATTATTATGTTTGCCAAATTCCATTCCATCAATCTTTATTTTGAGACTTGGTCCAAAAAATATCAATGATTGGCTAAAAATGTCCCGCTGAAAAGTGCAAATCTTTATGTTGCCCATAATTGGCTCTAACAATACCACAGACCATGCACCTTAATTACAAAGAACTCACGGTTTCTACAACAGACTTACTTTGCTGTGACAGAACCCTTGATGTCTACATTTTTCTTCTCCACAAAGGGGGGAAGCGTGACAGAAACTTTGAACTTTGGAAGTACTAAGTTGAGAGGGAAGATCACAAAATGGAAAATAAAATTATACCAAATGAATCAACATGAGGTTATTTTAATACTTTCATTTTCTTTTTAAATATTATTACATACCATATTCCTTGACTTCAAAAGGCCGCTCATACTTTTGAGTCTATGAAAACAAAAAAGAGAGAGTTCTCAGAAAAAATATATTTATCTTCCTTTAACTACAAATACGGTAATACATGTATGTGTACAGTTGTGTGTACAATTTAAGATGGCATGTTCCTTTGATATTTTGTTCAGTAACTTTTTTTCCAATTTCGATCTGTGACATATATAATTAATATTATCATATAATCCATATGGCCTATCCTTTCAAAACCATTTATAAAAGTCATGTGAGAGGCTGTACATGTTTGATGTGAGTGGGCCGGAAAAAGCTCGATTTTATGCTTGTTGTTTTGCCGTTATTAAAACAAAGTGGTCATATGATAAAAACCTAGTTATTGCCTGAGTTAGGTCGGGCCGAATGAGAACATATTTTAGTAGGGACCTCACTGCACTCAGTCTGTACGCCATGACCTCCAAATATTTTCCTGTCCAGCCCTCCCACTCAGTCGATAATTATAAGTACATACAATTTAAATCACATCAGTTAAGTTAACTCAAAATTGTAATAATATTTGTACCTTTGCAAGGACCTGAACTTTCCAAATTCCCAAAACAGGCTGAGATGACAATGGAAAGTCCTTCTTGATAACGCCTGAAAGTATAAAAAGTCATGTCAAAATGAACAGCAAGACGTGAGCTGAGATATGAGTCATGAGCCTCAAAAATTGAAGGCACAGCCAAGGGAGGCCACTTTCAAAAGGGTAAAGGTATTCATTTAAATAGCGCAAATTCTATATGGATATGTTCAATTGCACTTCACAAGGTTATTTTTGTGATATGGACTGCTATCGTGGTGCAATGTGCTGCTGTTTACAATCATGAGTGATTCAGGGTTATGCACACAAGAAAGTTATAATGAATTCCATGACTTTTCCATGACTAAATTAAAAAATCAAGGACTTTATTAGATTATGGAGGAGACAAGAAAAACTAGAAAACGTTATTTAACTGGGCCTGTCCACCCACTTTAATATTGCTTGAAATCTTTTACAAAGGAAGGAATACTACCAATGGAGCACATCCTTATTTCAACATACATTGTAACAATATATTTAGCATGTATCCAGGACTCCGCCGGTTTTTAAACAACCAAGTCAAAATCATCAAGTAGCAGATGGATAATGATGAAGAGTGCTGAAAGAGAATCTACATGTACTAATCTATCAAGACTTCTGTGGGGAAAGTCCTGAAACATCAAAACATTCCAATGGTCAATGATAAAATCCCATGACTTTTCCATGACTTTTGACATTTTTGCAAATTTCCATAACTTTTCCAGACCTGGAAAATTATTTTTGAAATTCCACAACTTTCTATGACTTTCCATGACTGTGTGAACCCTGTGATTGTTATATATTAGTATCTCAGAGTATCAGGCTGTTGTGCTGGGTGACAATTCCTTACTCTTCCTTGAAATAACACAACAGGTTCTTTTACACCTCCCTCGTAAAGATTAGAAGAGAAAGGACACAAGACCAATGGGCTATACCTCCCTGCCCAAGGGCATGGCCAGGATTCGAACCCCCGACTTCCTGCACTCTAAACCATGCTCTACCAACTGAGCCTACCCGAGTGAGGTGGTTAGTTCAATATAAAATGTAATATTAGGGCTTAAATTAATCATAAACGTTTCAACTATACAGTCAGTCTCCTTCAAGAGAAAATTTGTTTCCTATTTGCACACACTCTCAGACATTCAAACTGTTCATGTGAACATGCACAAATAGATCATGTATTTTCCCGTGAAGAAGGCTGTATACAGCCAAAACGTCAGGAATTTACAAGTAATTTAAGCCCTAATGTTAACACCTTATATTGTCCTACCTAGAGGAAGGGCTACAGTACCTTTTTGATAGGTGGTTACTTACTTCACCTAACGTCTGTGTTCTTTCCAGGGAGGGAAATGCACAGTAGTACTCCATACCTTTTAGGGGTGTCCTATTTGTTGAGTGAGTTACGTTCATCTTTGAATTTGGTACCTTTTCAGGGGTATTAGTTCTAATGCCAATTTAAGTATATTATACTTTTGGGGATCTTTTCGCAAATTTCTGCAGAGCACTGACTATTAGTTTTAAATACTGGTGCCCCTTTTCCAAGTGATAATTGATTCTCAGTGTTCTCACCAGACCACAGCATTGCGAGGTTCTCAATTATTTTCGAAATGGTGCACTAAAAACATACTTGAGGGCCCTTAATAAGGGTGCAAATTGGGAAAAAAGTAGCTGTTACAATATTATTACATGTAGTTCTGAAAGGAAAATGGAAAATAATTTGTGAAACCAAATAAAAATATTTTCGTTGCTAATGAAAATTATATATTGACCCATTATATCTCTGAAATGTCCCCACAGTTTGTCTTTGTGGGTCCTTGAAATTCTGGTAAGAACATTGATACTCAATTCCTTAATTTTAAGTAAAAGGTATAGATGGTTTAAGCTTGCAATTGTAAATATTTACTAACCAGATGGGTCCTTTAGGTCCTCCCAGTGACTCATTTTGTTGTCATGTGGATCCTTTTTCAAAATAAAAAATAATAAGTAAACCATTTACCTTATAAACACTTGAAATAAGTTGCAACGTTTGATCTAAAATCTGTTTCAAATTGGGGTCACTAAGGGCTTATCTACAAGAACATCTAGAAAAGAGCTTCCAGTATCCAGTTTTCTCTATTCCATAATGGATGAAAGTGTAATTTAAAAAGGTGTTTTTGATAACATACATGTATAAAATTGTACCTACAAAAACACCTGAATGAAAAATTCTGATAGAAAATACTGTGGAAAGATGCATCATGTGTCTTAATAGGTGACACGAAATACTATTTCAGCACTGAAATTACACTGAGGTATTTGACTTGACTTGTCTCATTGAGATCGAGCTTGATTAAAGTCACATGTACATTCGCAGTAAGGGTGTTTTGCAGAATGCTAAATGCAAAATAGAAAAGCTGTTCAGCGGAATACCATGAGCTGTGAAACATGCTCTAGCAACTAGCCCTAAACACCCTAAATTAGTGAACAATAAATTATTGGGCATACATTTGTAGTACTGAGTTTTTTAAATGTTGGGTTATGGATTAGTTCATGACTATTGACTACATGGTTCATGGGTCATGGTATTTCTGCTGAACGGATTTTCTAATTTGCATTCTAAAACTCATAAATAATTCATGAGGAAAAACAAAAGAATTTAATGTTTAATGAGTGTTTATAAAATAATGTGAAATAGAACTGGTCTCATTTACATAAACTTTAACTTTGATTTTCTCTGCCAAAATAAGTCATATCGCCAAAATAACTGAACAACATATGACTCTACATCTAGAGATTTTAGAAGTAATTTATAAAATTTGAGTCCATGTTGTATTGGAGATATAGATCCTCACCGAAGTGGCTCGTATCTACATTGTATACATGTATCTAATGATACAACTCTGCCTCTCATTTTATAAATAGTACTTCAGAATTCTGCAAACACCCCCACTGCCATACAGGAGCTTGTATAAATTGAAGTAAGATTTATCACTCAACACAATCATACATGCCAGACACTTCCAACTCAATCAGTTGAGGTCAAATTAAGTAAATCTTTTAATCATGTCTTCATTCATGTATAAAAAGATTGGGGATGCTTAATAGAAGTGCACAAGTGTAAAAAGCTGGCTTGCAGAGAATAAAATTAATGACACTGAAGCTATACTATACTTGGCTTGATCCTACATGTGTACATCCGAACAGTTAAAAAATGTATTGCATATTTCATAAAATTAAATAAGCTTGTCAACCTACCAAGATATCCACAACCATCTTCATGTCACCAAAGAAAAAAGGAAAAGGAATAAAAGTTAAGAAAGAAGGCCTTGAGTACATTAATTAGTGCAATTCCTAAATTATGCCTAAATATATAATTTGTTTGTATGCTATTAACAAGGCTCAGTCAATCAATTATTGTTTTTGGGGTGTATCATCTTATTACCTGGGGGGAGGGGGTGGTGGAGTTGCCATTTCTTAAGAGGCGGACAATTTTTAGTATCAACATAGGATGCAAAAACAATAGACGAGACCAAACTAGAAATGACCAAATTGCTAGACTACTATAAAGAGTTATTATCTTTTACTTCAAAGGAGATATATAATTTGTATACATACGGTATGTGTGTAATATTTTTCTCAATCAAAGTACATTGCATTATAATAAAAATTATGGGAGCATCCTAAGAATATGCAATTCATTTGCTGCCGATCAGTGTGCTTGATTTTCTTAACTACAAGGCACACTCTAATTTATTTCTGCATAGATAGAGTTTTATATTATAAAACAAATATATGATGGCTCCCCTATGTCCTGTAACAAAATAAAACACTTTTGAGGTCTGGAAAAGATGCTAAATACACTCAAGACCTCAAGCCTGCATTATTTAAAAACTAAAACATGGAGAACCATCTGCTATTTGTTAACTATAAGACTTTTAACAAGTTTGATTTAGTTACATTGAATTTGACCTTACCTTGCCCATATATGGCATGAGGTTAGGCAGCAAAGCAAAAATCCTCATGCGCACTGAAAAAAAAAAACAATTCCTAAGTTTCTTGCAGGGCCTTCTGTAAACTGCTGTAGCAGTTTTTTTAAATACAATGGTCATCCAGTGACATCTCTTTTCTTACTGTAAGTTACAATTCAACAGGTGCATTGTTTCTCAAATTGGCTTCCTCAATTTATTTTCGGTAACTTGCAATAATTTGATCGACATATTCTGATCCTACAAAAATCTACCATTAAGATGCACCCAGGGTGGAGGAAAGGGGGGTGGGGTATTCCCTAGAATGGAGGGGCTATTCCCTAGGGTGGAGGGGCTATTCCCTGGAATGGAGGGGGATATTTCCTAGGGTGGAGGGGGATATTCCCTAGGGTGGAGGGGATTTTCCCTAGGGTGGAGGGGGGTATTCCCTAGGGTGGAGGGGGGTATTCCCTGGAAATTTGGGCAGAGGTGTACCACACAGGTCTCAAAACCCCGACACTATTTCAGAACAAAATATATGATTTTCCATACCCTTTATCAGACCTGACAACAAAAATCCGTACCCTATTTCATACATGTACACCACTCAAGCAGCCTTTAATCATATGTTATCATCACATAAGAAGCTAAGAGACACAAATGACCATGCAATTGTGGTCATACTTTCATGTTAAAATCATATATACAAATGTACATGTATATGCACCCTATTCCAGACTAAAAGAGGCAACATTTATAACCCCATTACACACTAAAACAGGTGGCATATACCTATATATTCATTACAATGTGCTTGGTCTAAATGTGTCTTAAACTATTGTTTTCAAGTTCTTTTGGTTTTCAGATTTTGTGGTATCAGATTGGCTGAGAGCGAAACAAAAGCGCTATATAAACAAAAGACTAGTGGGAATTTCAAATTCCCATAAGCAATACAACACTGACAAAAAATCGGCATGGGAGCAAAATCAGAGCTATCTGTTTTAACTTTCCTTTCTATATAACAAAGGGCTTAATTGAACAACAGATTTTGGGAATTTGAATTTGCCTCCTTGGCATTATCAATGGATATAGAGCACACATTTGTCAAACATCTCCAAATAAACTTCTCAACTGAGATCTGGGCCTCTAAAATGGCCATTTGCGTGTTTAAACTGATCACTAGAACAACAAATGCTTCGGAATAAACTTCTTGAGATGTTAAACCAAGGAGACAGATTGTGTAAGACAAGTGTTTTAAAACAACTAAATACAAACAGTATGTGTAAAATGTTTGAAATGTTTGAAATGTTTTACTCATTCAGCCGGTTTCTCTCTGGCCAGCACAGCTCATTACGTGCTCAAATAAACCTGTCTGTCAAATTAAACTTGTCCTATTCATTTAGACCCTCTTGGAACTAGGAGTGACTCCATTCTGCCCTTTTGAATATATATATATATAAATTTTATATATTTTATTTAAACAATATTTATGCTTTACATAATTCCAAAAGCTGGGTAGCTTATCTTATGTAAAATAGTTATTGCATGAGAATACATAAATACATGAGGACATATTAGCTTTTATAACCCAAATATTTTCTCTTGCACATAATTGGTTGAATACGTCAAGTGGCCCAATATTTCCTCTCCACGAGCGGGAAATATCAGCGAATACACCCCCTCTGAGCATATAAATGCGCTTCAAAGAAAATATTTGAAGGATGATGATAACAATAACCAACATTGTGACATCGAAATATGCCCTGATATTGATCCTTGGGCATTATCTGATCCTTGAAGCTTCACTTGAGAGAACTCTTCTCTTGTTGGTCTGCAGACGAAATATCAGGGCATATTTCGACACCACAAAATTAATAGGTTATTGTATTTATTATATGGGAATACCTCCTCCCCTCCCCCCATGGGAGATGCACCAATTACTGTACCTGTCTGGCCAGGCTTGTAAATTCCCTTATCTGTTTGTATGTTCATAGAAAACCCTTTCTGATTAAATGAAATGTAAGACTTCTGACTGAAGAGTAGCCCTCCACTGCCATTGACTGCAAGGAAATAACTTTGCCGTAATACCGCCTTATCGTATGGTACCTAGAGGAGTAATCAAAAGTATTGCAATAGTTGGTGGAGCACTCTGAGCTCTTATCAATTTGCAGTACATGTAGACACTACTTGCACGATATATGTGACCGAACACAGGAAAACATACATTAACGCTTTTCCGTTTAACGCTCCAAGTCGTTAGCTTCCTGTTTAAACGGCTTCTAAAGTCGTTTAGCTCATCAACTAAAGCGTTAGAAAATTCTCCTTGCCCGTTTAAACGAGTTGAGAAGTCGTTAGCTCAGCAAGAGAACCCGTTTAAACGACTTTGCAACTCGTTAAAAAATTTCGGCTGCCCGTTTAAACGACTTGGAAAGTCGTTAGAAATATTTCACTGCCCATTTAAACGACTTGCAAAGTCATTAGGAATATTTCGCTACCCATTAAACGACTTGGAAAGTCGTTAGCTCAAACATTATAAGCCGTTTAGTTAGTCCGGTTGTTGCATTTTTTTCTACGTACGTAAAAATAACGAACTTTAAATATGACAGTGAGATTATTTATGGTCGTTTTCTTGACACGCGTTTTACGTCCTACCCTGGGTACCAGAGGTTCTACTGCCTCCCTTCGTGGAAGTTAGGCGCGAAGCGCCTCTATCGAAGAGCGAAACGACGAGTGTCTAGGAGCGAAGTGACGGTTTGAAAATTTTCACTTCATTTAGGTATCTGAACAGTTTCCACATGATGCGAAAAATGGTTTGAGTCCATAGTTCTCGATATTCAGTTTTAATTTGTCTTTTCAAGTTTAGCGTGAGATCAGATCGCACGAACCGTATCGAATCTTTTGGAGTTTTGATTTCAGCATTTTTACTTCATCACTTTGTGAGGAGTTAATAAAACATCCAAACCTGCAGGAATGTCGGCATGTATCTCGTTTTATAGCGTTCGGAAAAGCATAATAAAGGCGATCGCGCGTAATCCGAGTTTCTAAACTCGTTGTGTGACTTGTATGCATGTAGCTAACAGATGATCGTATTGAATCCTTTGCCTGTAGTGCAGCGTGGGTCTACCGCCATTCGGAATGCGACTATTGTTTATATTCTTGACTGGTTTTAAGAGTAATGATTACTTGTCAAATCGCTTTAAAAGTAACGATAATGAAATCATTACTGCGGATATTACCTATACCCAGGTATCACAGCGTGCGAGGGACAGGACTAGAAGCCGTTCGCATCAAGTGTTTCTTGGACGTGTGATATTGCATTGATTTGTTATCTTGGGGGTTCAAGGCGTGGAAAAAGCAGAAATTAAATTGGATAGACACCAATGGTTCCTGCTGGTCTTTTATCCTCACGGATACCAAATCGAGACATTGCAACTCTTCCAGAGGGCGCGTGTTCGGATAGCGATACGACCTTAGCCACAAGCTTAGCCAGGGTTCCGCAAGGTAACCCGTTGAAGTTTTTTTGCTAAGAATTTAAACGACTTTTGTAACCGTTTAAACGACTTGGAAAGTCGTTAGGAATTTTTCACTACCCGTTTAAATGACTTGTAAAGCCGTTAGGAATTTTTCACTACCCGTTTAAACGACTTGCAAAGACGTTAGGAATATTTTATTACCCGTTTAAACGACTTTCAAAGTCGTTAGCTCCTTGAAGCAAAGCGTTTAAACAATTTGGCAAGTCATTTGAATTTTCTCCTTGCCCGTTTAACGACCTTGTAAAGTCGTTTAAACGGCTTTAAAACCCGTTAGCAAGCTGTTTATATTTGCCCGTTTAACGCTTTCCCGTTAATGTATGTTTTCCCGTGTTCGGTCACATATGCTTTATTCATGTTATTTTTCAACTTGATTTGTAACTATATAATGATAAATGGATCCATTCGTATCTATTTACATGAACCTGTGTCAGTACATGCATTAATGTTTCCATGATTTAATGTGTGTATATGTTGTAAATCAAATTGACCCTTCAGGTCAAATTGATCCGAGTCGATTTAACCTGAGTCAATATTTTTGGGGGGGGGGTTGTTTTTAATCCCATCCCCCATCCCCCCTCCCCCCCCCTCCAAAAATAAATAAACCTGTTTTTTTATGAATCCCAAAAAGTAATAAATCCCTTTTTAGAATCATTGATAGCCAAACCCGGCTACATGTACCTACATGTACATGTGTGTAATATGAACCCTGGGTTGTCAGAATGTTCATTTTAAGTAAGGGTTAGTTCCTCATTCCTCAGTTTTCAAAATCAGTTAGTCACACAGAGGAACGATCGAGTAACAGGCTTAGTTCATTGTTAAGAAGGTTATCTAAACAATAAATAAAGAATGCATACAATGAGCTCAATCCCAACCATTGTTGATCATGATTCCCTTAGTGAAATGCAAAACAAGAGCTGTTTGAAAGGTCCATTGCTAATTCTTTATTGCAAGGATTTTGGTTGTTACTAACAGTAGTTATTAGTTTGTTCAAACATTTCTAATGATTGTTGCAATAAAATAGTTAGGAAAGGGAAGTGACAGAATTCCAGATGTCTACGGTTCGTCAGTCCAGTTAAGTGCTACTAAACAATAATTATTTTATATGTAGCTTGTTCCCATCTATAATTTCAAGAATGAACTGTAATAAACTAATAAATTATATAACATGTTATATAACATCCCAGGGATGCCACATTCTATAAGATTGATTTCTGTAAGACACTTGGGATCATGTGTACTGTATGCAATGTTGGCCGATGTATTGGCCGACCCTCTGGCCAACAATATGTTGGTTCCTCAACCAAGATAACTGTGGAGGATCAGCCATTAGGTGGTTTAGGGTCAGCCGAGAGTGACAGTCGAATATTGACCGCTACTCGGCCAACACTTAACTACTCTGTATGTCAGCCAACATGGTTGATGATTAATCAACAATTGGCCGATTGATCACCGACACTCTACCGATAGTTAATACCAACAGTCAACCATGGTATCGGTGACCCTGACATTTTCAGCCAACATATATGTACTTCATTAATAGTTTCAACATTCAAGTTCCGAAAGTAACCGATTCCCAAAGTAACAATAAAATTTGATGCTTATTAATAAATCGCAAAGTAGCGACCCCAATATTTGCAAATGGTGAGTTTTATTATTGTATGACAAATACTGGAAGTCATTGCCTGAGACTCCCCAGCACGTGACAAAAAATCACACGTGCTTTTTATGAGCCCATCGCACACGCGTCTCTCCAGTTTCCCGCCGAAACTAAATGACAACAGAGGCAATCACCCATTTCTAATTTTAAGTACCGTATTCACTCACGGATAAGCCACACCTTTTTACCCAAAATCTTCGTTTAAAATCGGGGGTGCTGCTTATCTGCGAGAACATCCACCGAAGATACACATGTAAGGTCCGGAAATTTCCATAAATTAACATTTAAAAGAAATACTAAGCTATTCGTCTAATAAATACCACACCAAACCAAAAGAAAGTAAGCACTGGCCATTGCTTTTGCAAGTTTGGTGGCTTCTAACAGATCCGTTTATGTTGCACTTTAACAGCAAATTTGTCGAACAGATCTTCCACCTCTCTTTGAGTAACAAGTTTTTCTCCAATAGATTGGCTTCTGGATATCCTTTTAGGCATGATTAAGCAACAGACAGCTGATGAAAAAGCAAACTACTCCATTGTCCAGGTTGTTTTGACTTTGTTCAGCGAAAACAAAACTTTTAGTGTCCTGCCAGTTCTCTCTCTTCCAACAGGTGCCTGGTTACAAAGCTACGGACGAACGTGAGCACGTTGTTGGCTTCGTTGACATGTAAAATTCGATCTAAAAGGTGACCTGAATGAACAGATCCTGGTAAACAAACACTATGGAAAGATAAATCATATATAATAATTATATCTTTAGAAGTATGTAGACATGAAGTTTATACTATTTCAGAGCTGAAATTACAGGTACAACTTTGGAGTTTTCTCCAGTTTGAAAGTCCGATGAAGATTTATACAATGTACATGTACATGTATGTTTGATATTCTTCCAAAAAACTTTCTTTCCTTTAATCAAGCTTCTAAACTTGGGGTGCGGCTTATCCGCGAGTGCGGCTTATCCATGAGTAAATTCGGTATATGTGTATATAAAAAATTATGTGATATGTTTCGTGAAAAACAAGAAAACTACTAAAAAGCTACTGGTAAGCCTAATAAGACTTTAACGTAACAGGTTGAAGCTTACTTAATTTGTAATTCACTGTGAGTTCACTAAGTTATAAAACTATTTACTAAATAAGTTAAAGCCATTGGAAACATGTATTTGAAACCAGAGCCTTCATTCTTTTGGCCAGTGGAGCACAACATTTTGCCATGGTGGCTCCCTAGCCAGGGTATAACCGTTAAAGTATCTATGAATTCCAGGTGAATTGGATTTTAGGTTGGTGTTTGAGGAGGGAGAAAAACCGAAGAACCTGGAGTAAAACCCTCGAAGCAAGGGTGAGATACATGTACCAACAAACTCTTTTGCTACCCTATTCCAGCCTACAAATGTATATGTAGTAAAAAGATACCCTATTCCAGACTCAAGCCAATATCTTCCCTCTGGAACAGCGTGAGGTTATCAATTTTCCAATATCTGGACCAAAACAGTGGGATATATAGCAATTTATATACCCTATTCCAGACACACATACTTGAAAACCATTAACCCTGTCCATTATGGCATGTCCCTGTATACATATAAAGGTGAGTCAACTGGGGGGATTTTACTGCATGCTAATGCCCCAAAAGTGGTTGGGTTGCTTACAATAATGGTTGTTTACCAGATATTTTAAATGTTGTTTGATGGGATTTCAGATCACCAAGAGAACTGACACCTTACTGGTATACCGCCAACCCACTATTGGCCAACAGATAAAAACCAGGTAGGAAAAAGTTGATTGACATGTCACTGCCACAGACACATGGCTGACTGTCGACCAACACGTCAGCCAACCCTCAACCGACCTGTGCCCAACAGTTGGTCGACTGTTGACCAATATAATTATCAGCTGATATGTTGGCTAACCCTCGACTAACAGTCGGCTGACATTGCGTACATACACATGATCCGACACTTGATGTTCGGGTAATTCAACTGGATTGATGACCAACGATGTCACATCAAAGATAGCCAACCTAACTATGAACTAAATCGTTTTAATCTCTTCAACCTTGGGTAAAATATGCATGCACTCAGTGTTTGTATCTCTGATTCTAGAACATGGATGTAATCTATCATCATTTGACAAAGGACACACAAGATGACCATAAATGGTCAACAAACATGTAAGTCCCACTTCAGTTAAAAATAACTGTATGTGACTATATTAATTCAGGGCTATCATTAGAAGCCAGCTACTTAAAAAAACTTAAGCCAAAGTTGTAGCTAATATTGCACGAATAACTGGCTATTTTTCACAATTGTCCAGCAGCTTAAAAACTTAACGACTGCCCTGATTAATTGCAGGGTGTTCAACCTCTGCATCACATAATAATAATAATTATCTAAAGTAGGATATCAAACTTTAGCCAGTCTTTTGGTTATTATATATAAGTATTAAAGTATATTTGAGGGGCTGTGTGCAAAAATGGTGTAAGTGACTCTTGATCATGTTCTAAATTCTCCCTTAGGCAACAAAGAAATTGAAGGAGAATTTAGAATGTGGCAGGAGGCACTTGCACCCTTTTTGCACACAGCCCTTCAATATTTTAAAGAATGGTTTGATGTGTTATAAATACAATCATCTCAGTATAATACCGTGCAACAATTATAATTATTATGTACAACTTATTAAATCATGGACCCTCATCTAATTATTGAAAATGCCATGCAATTCACCATTATAAAAAAATCCCTATACATGTAATAGTGTATGGTGTAAGCTTGTCATGACTGCATGCTTTTGAAGTCTGATCATTATATAATATAATTAAACTAATATTTACCATGAGCTGCAGATCTCCAGTATTCCCTGTTGAGATAATTTGTAAGATAAAACTATATTTCTGATGAAACTGACAGACCTAACGTAAACAAATTATTCACTGATTTTCAACTCATGTCAACTATATTGTATCACAGTACAATGTTTTTACTCTATGTCATCCAGTGTTCATTCTAGAAAACAAATGAAGTGGCAAACGTGTCCCATATTGCTTTTTAAATTTTGGGTTTTTTTTATGTCAAATTTCTCCCAAACTTAATGTTTTGGGGACCATTTTCCCCCAATTACTTTGATTCAGCTTTACTATCTGAAAAAGAATTGAAATAGAACAGGAAATATATAATTCTAATGTACAGTACTGTTCGAAAATATTACAAAGGGGCAAGTGAAATTTCACTTGTTCTAACGGACAAAATTGAACACAACAATTTTGCATTTGAGAAAATTGTCACATACTTAATTATAATTGAAAGTGGTTATACTTAATGTCTCTGTAGCATTTTATGTTCACTAAAACAAATATTATAAATTTTCACTGGAGCAAAATTCCTTCTACAAGAATCAAAAAATACTTATCATGGCAGATAATAGAGTTTACAAAATAAATATAATGGCATGCTGGATTTAGTACAGATGTAAACAAGTGTCCCACCTAAACTTATCTTTTGTGAAGGTAATAAAACCATGATAGTGTGAAAATATTGCTGAAATTGAACCCAAGAATGAGCACAGCCATGCATGCAAAGTGTTCCCAGCTTAGTGTCTAGTATATTAGCACCCAGTCCCTCAAATTACAGATTTAATAACCCAGAACTTCAAATAAAAAATAAATTATATCTCCTTGCACACCTTCAGTGAACGTGCCAGTGTTCTCAACAATGGTCTGTCTTGATGACTGTATAGCAGCTACCACTGTGACTGGTGATGCAGATTTCAAAATGGTAACCTTGAGTGAAAAAGCCATTCCTGGTCGAAAACCCTTGGGGGCTAAGATAATGTAAGTACTGCAAGAGAAATGAGAGAAAAAGAGCTCACAATAATATTACTACATTATATTACCGGTAATTTACTACATATTGAACTGTGACCAAGGGTGCCACCGACTTCCCCCAATCTACGATTCATTTGTCCGGTTATGACAGCAACAATTAACACGTCCAGTGTTAACACGTCATGTGTACATGTGCGGCTGTTACATGACCAACCTTCATGCACTGATGAAAGATAGCGGATGCAAGCTACAAGTTTCTCTCAAGCTTCAAATTGTGTTGTGTGAAACTGTTAAATGTCTTAAAGTCATTAATAATTGTTATTATTAATTACTGCACAATTTATGTTTTTTGGGGTAGGTGTAGCCTCCTCCGCAGGTATCTCTAATTTTCTTAGAAATGAGATTATGGGCTATAACTATCTTATCCAGACCACAGAACTCTGCAACTTAAAGGGGCCGTGTCACGGTAATAGGCTTCACGTTCCGGGCCAGAATCGAAACAGCAATTTCCACCGTTTTTGATATGACCTACCGAACTTCTCGGCCATGTGGGATGCTTTAAAATCAAAACAAATACAGTCGAAGCGATCGTAAGCGACCACCTCGGGAATCTAAAATTTTGGTAGTTAACGGAGCTGGTCGCTTACGAGAATGCCCTCTCGTAGGCGACCACGCATGCAAACAATAGATGTTGGTCGCTTACGAGAGCTTTTTACATTAAAGAAAATCGTTAACCGATGTCAATACCATGGCTGAGATAAAAAATTGAGAGTTTAAACTATGACATTGTTTAGTGAGTCAACGACAATTTATTGTTTCTTGTTACTGCCGACAGGACACTTGATATCCGCTACATGTGCAACTAGTTTTATAAATAGGACGCTAATTGTAGTGTATTCTCATGTCAAAAGGATTACTCTTGCTAGTAAATGGCACGGAATGTAAGTTTTATCAGGTGTTGACCGATGTTTTGAAGACGCATTTCAGACTGGTCGCTTACGAGAGCTTAAAAACAAAGGAAAATCACGTTTGATGATCTCCAAAATTGGTCGCTAATGGAACTGGTCGCTTCTGAGACTAATGGTCGCTTACGAGAGCTTTTCATTACAGAGTTTGAGTGACAATTCAAACGGGAATTCAAAATCTTGGTCGTTATCGGAGCTGGTCGCTTACGAGAGCGGTCGCTCATAGAGCTTCGACTGTATGCACAAATCACCAACAAACAGTGTATATAAACAGTCTCCAGGGAATATATTGAAAATCCTTTCAATCAAGCATTGAAGGAGGGATGTTTAATTGTTTGTATCCAATTAAAACCACCAACCAAGCGATTACTCGATACATGCGCAGTACCATGACATAGCCCCTTTAAGCATTATTAGTTCAAACATTGAATTTCTGCCGTGTTTAATTATTATTATTATTATTATTAGGGTAGAATAGCATAGTTATAAGCATGACCACATCAGCAACGCTGTAAATTTATCGTGGGTAAATAAATATTATTATTATTATTATTATTATAATTCATTTAAATTCAGCAGAAATGCAACAGTTGATTCATACATCAAATTTAATAATTCACTTTTTTGCCAAACTAAAAATTTGATGTACGAATCAACTGTTGCATTTCTGCCAACTTAATTGACGGCAGAAATACAATGTTTGAACTGGGCTTTATTCAGTGTTGCCACCACATGCACTGTTATATAAAACATTTTAAGTTTCTCATTTAAATGTTCTATTATTACCATGCAAATACATTTTTAAAATACACCAGTTTGTTACCCTGAAGCTCTGACAATTATAGTTATTTTGGGTAACTATTAGTACCTCATTTTTGTCAATTTATACTTTAATCTATGTTTTTTTTGTATGGTAATAATAAAGTTATTATTATAGAAGTTCTCAAGGTAATTTTCTGAAAATTATCTCACTTTATCAAGACTCGATAATTTAACTTTCTAAATTTATTATAATAATAAGCCGACAAAACCCAGGCAGGATAGAAAAATGAAAATAAAATGAAAAATAAAATTCCATAAAATTTGAATGTGCACATGAACTACAATACGATAGACTGGAAAAACATTTTGCTTCAGTTGATTCAAGTACTCGGGGCCGGAAGTCACGTTTCACTGCTCTCTAATTTAGAATTCATGAATCTATAATTTTGATGTAATGTATTCATAGGCATTGCTGCTGTATTCATTATATGCTCTGTTAATCCCAGTCAAACACTGTTACACATGAAAAGTAGAATTGTTTTAAATTTATTTCAGAATTTATTCAATATTTAGAAATTGGTCACTTCACTGATAATTTACAAAATCAAACTGGTTCAATATAATTATAATAACTTAGTCACTGTGCCTACCCGACGAGGGGGCCAAAAGGCCCCCGAGTCGGAACCGGCTCGAGTTCCCCAGTGCTTGCCAAAATATATTTTTTTTCTCCCATCTACGTAGCTTATAGTCACTGTGCCTATCCGACGATGCGCCTGCTTCAGCATTTCACTTCTTCTTTCTTGCAGACTTCTTTCTCGGAAGTGACATCACTGGAAATCACGTCAAATGACACCAAGGGAGGTCTGAGTAATTCAATTCCCACTTCTGGCCCCGAGTACTTGAATTGCACCAAATATTTTTCTTTCCAGAGTAGCTATATTATTCATGTGCCAGTGGTTGGACTACTTGACATTAGTTTATTATTGAGCCATAAATGGTCCATCACGATTTTCCCTTGTCAATTAACTATAAGTATAAATCATCTGTTGCAGACCGTCTCAGAAAATCATATGCAATACACGTTAAAAAATGTATAAGAAGCTACATTTGGAACTCCTTCTACTTTAATAGATCTTATCATAATCAGAATTAGAACACTTCATTCAAAGGTTTCTAAATCTTGCATATTTGTCAGTCTTTTTTCAGCTGTAAACTGAGAGCTAGACTAGTAAACGTAAAATTCTATTAAAGATATACATTATAATTTTATGTAAATGAAATAAAACGAAGAAGTCTGTGCCATTTCTACTTGATTTTCATCGGCGAGAAACTCTAAATGGATTAGTGATAGTTTTTAGCGGCATGCATGCTGCCAGTGTAGTAGTTAGTACACATTATGTTGTACTTGTAGACTGTAGTGACTTCACACAAACACACAAATCATCATGCCATCTTCAAAACTGTTCGATAGCTTTGAGCATTTATGAGCTTATAATGCCGGAAAGCTATATGAATAATGCTAAGCAGGAATTAAAAATATACGGCCACTCTCTACTTACTTGTTTTCTTGTGGTTTTTCTGCCAGAACGGTTTTCGAACCAAGCATTAGCAACGCGACAAGAACTAGCAGTAGCATCTTGGAGCGAGGTACAATCAACTTCGTAGTACGTACTCTATTTTATCGTAACCTCAAGTCTGCCGCTTCCTCTCAAATGTGAAAGCCACACAAGTGTGGTAGCGATTTAAGAGTTTCCCAATCTCGATAGAACAAGTTTATGCTGTCACAAGCAATGCAATTATTAAAGTGTTTCAGGGCATTCGAAAACTGCGATACTTCAAAACACAATACGATTATCGATTAGTTCTGACGTCAGGCGATCTATTATTGATTACAAGACACGCCTGAAGCCCGCTGGGCGACGCGACGGACCACTAGGCGAAAAGTACCGTAATTTTTGATCTTTTCCGCTCGTTTTGGAAGAACAGGTTCTATTTCTCAAAGGCGTGAAAAGTTCCACTTCACCAGTCAAGTCCGCAGTAGTGATCAGTCTCTACTTTGTCTACACATCTACATTGGTAGTCTGCAACACCTGCAAGTCTGCAAGTCTGCAACACCTGCAAGTCTGCAATTCTCTATTGTATGGGATTCCAAAATACCAATCTGACCGTCTACAGAAAGTGCTTAATGCGGCAGCTCGAGTCGTTTGTCTTGTACCTAAATTTGCTCACATTACTCCAACACTGATGAAACTCCACTGGTTATCTGTAAGAGAACGTGTGACTTTCAAGATCCTTTTGATTGTTTACAAGGCTCTTCATGGGCTAGCTCCACAATACATCTGTGAACTCTTAAATCGAAAAAAAGATGATCGCTACGCGCTGAGATCCGCCAAGCAGGATCTCCTTGCTGTACCTACGACACACCGGAAGACGTTTGGTGATCGTGCTTTTGCTAGGGCCGGCCCCATCCTATGGAACTCCCTCCCACAGCAGATCCGCAGCGCATCTAGTATAGACTGTTTTAAAAGTCGCCTTAAGACATACTTGTTCAAGAATGCTTATATTACATAGTGTCGCATTCATAGCTGCTTTAACTATTGGTCGTTTTTAATTTTATTTATACATTCTTACAAGTTTTACCTTCTGCATAGTATTAGTATAGTAATTTATTACTTTATTTTAGAATTTTGTTAGTAGTTTATAGTTATTTTATTATAGTATTTACCATTAGTATTTTTTAGTATTGATATATATATATTAACGATTTTAACAGCGCTTTAGAATATTTATAGTTTTAGCGCTATATAAATACTATAATTATTATTATTATTATTTATTGTGGGTACTACGCAGAGGGAAACTAAGGAAAAAACTTTTGGAATAAAAATATATAGAATGTATAAATAAATAATTAAGTTTGACTGGAGTTGCATACCCAGATAAGGATGATGTTCGACGGGTTTTAATTCTTTTCCACAGAGTGAATAATGAAAATTCACCTGCGACAGTTTTTTTTTTGCGGTGAATACTAAGAATATAGCACTTTGAGGCGTTAAATTCCATCTGCCAGGACTCAGACCACTTAAATAGTCTATTCAGTTCTTCTTGCAACTTTAGTGTATCGTTCTTATCGGCTTCAATGTCCCTAAATAGTAAACAGTCGTATGTCAATAGAACCGAAATAGCTAGGGTACAATAAATAACATAGTACAGCCATCTTCATTCAATCCTTCTGCTGATCCTGATCTCCACAGATCCGGAAACACTTTTGTTTGTAACAGCGGTCCTTGCATGCAGCCTTTTTTGTGATTTAAAAGGCTTTATTGACTTTACGGTCTTTATCTCGTCAGAGATATCAGTAAAAGAAAAAAAGAACTAATAGCTACAATAATCAACACTAACCAATGAAGATGGGTTTCAAGATGAAATATCTTTGCACAGGGGCGTAGGGAGGTCCTGAGACATTTTCATTGATGATTTCTGTCAATCTCTCTTCTGTAACTTTTGTTTTTCAGTGCCTCTCCGAGTTGTTTTGTTTGTATAACTAGATAAAAAACTATGATTACAGGACCTAAATAAAGTCAGAATGCAACCGAAACGGTAGACTTTCTCAAAGTCCTTCTTAGCCCTTCAAACTTCAAACTTCAAACTTCAAACTTCAAACTTCAAACTTCAAACTTCAAACTTCAAACTTCAAACTTCAAACTTCAAACTTCAAACTTCAAACTTCAAACTTCGAACTTCGAACTTCGAACTTCGAAATTCGAAATTCGAACTTCGAACTTCTCGCATGAATGGAAAAGCCAAATGGCTTGAGTTTGTCCCAGCCGTCTATATCAGTGCCAGAGGAAATTTGGCCCCGGATTAACATATTTTCTTCTTGCAAAAACCGTATACGACAATTCTGTCGGTGCATGGTACGTTGGATCTTGCGGAGAGATCTGATCAGCCAAAAATACTAATATAATTCTATATACGTTGTTCGATCAGCTTTTCTGTAGTCCTTGGACTTGTTTACTTATCGTTTAAGAGTACGCAACTCTCATAGGCAAATTATGAATGGTTGCCAGAAACCCGAGAATTTCCACGTTACTTAGGCCTTGTAGGAAGTATTTTTGTATTATCTCTTGAATACTTCCTCCATTACCACTTAAAGCGGGAGTGTACTGCGGTAAAACACAGCCACGTAGCTGTATCAGCACTGTTAAAGATAATAGAAACAACAACACTTTGTACAAACCATCCGCCATCTTGTGTTCTTTTCCTAATGAGCATGGTCTGGGTACGAGAAGTTTGAAGTTTGAAAGTTCGAAGTTTGAAGTTTGAAGTTTGATTTTTCAGTCTCCAAAAAGGAACGTAAGTTTATAAAAATTAAAAACAAAAACAAAAATTGAAGTAAGTTACGACGTTTTCCAATCATTCAGCCCTCTACTTTTTAGTTAGTTCGTATTTTCCAGTGTTGATACGAACTAGGAAGTTTGAAGTTTGAAGTGGCCCTTCTCGTCCACCGTACTTTTCCCACTTGCAGCGCGTCAAATTTACCGGTTGATTTTTCACTCAACCGAAGGCGTGGCTTATGACGTACTAAGATTTGCCCAATCACAAAGCGTCAATTCTTCAGGCATTGTATGTTGACGTGTCTAGTTATGGTATTTACAATTTCATTGTGCTCAGAAAGAGTTTGTCAAAGGCGCGAAATGTAAGCTCCGCCCCTGAAACGTGTTTTCGCGCCAATACATAAACCCCCGAAACAAGTCGAACTCGCCTCTCGCTTCGATTCTCGCGCTCGATTTTTGACCCAGTAATCGCTAGCAAGTCTACCGAAATGGTAGCTTGCAGTAAAACCGACTATAGGGGCCTATTAATTTTACAGCCTATACTTGTCTTATTACAAATGAATGTTGGGCTTGAGGAGCTGTTGAAATACACAAAACATGACCTGGAAGTGCAGAAAAAGGCATTTGCGAAAGTCTAAATCTAAAACTTTCACGGGGGAGCTTACAGGCTTACAGCTTACACGTGTATTTTACTAGTTTGGCCATTGTTTTTTGACGTTTAAATGTAACTGAAACTACACGGGTAAAAGTTTTGTTGCATTAGCCCCTGGATACCTGGATACGCCCCTGTCTGTAGATTGTAAAAAACTGTTTTGACTGGGATAGAATATTTTGTATATGTTTCTTGGTAGTAAGTAAGCTACAAGAGCCAAAACCTCACACAAATATTCCTCGACTCCGAATTTATTGTCTCGAAATAGGTTATGTTTTACTTTCCTGCTTCATAAATTTTCGTGCCAACTCCTATTCACCGCTACCCGGTGAATATAGCGACATAGTTAAAATTCTCGACCAGTTATAACGCATGGAATCACAGTATGTTCATTAGTGAAATTAGTTATAAGGCAAAAAGAAACCAAAAAGCGTTTGAGAATCACACACGATCAAGAAGACTGAAGAGAAGCTCCACGGACTGTACACAAAATTCTCCTGACTCCAAAATTGACGCTGAACGAAGATCCGGTACTCAAAAGACTTGTTGTGAAATACTGTGCGACAAGCTAAAAAAATCATCACTCCAACGGAAATAAAGAAAGGCTACGGTTACGGTAATGCTACGAACATGCCGTATAGTTGGTTCCACTCATACAAAATCTGCTCTAATATATGACTTTCTCTAAGAGGCCACGTCAGGACTAAGGATTTTAGTTACTTAACCTTTGAAAGTAGCCCATGCATCAAAGTTTTCTTGTTGGTGCGTTGTGGACTTTGTGAAGCTTTTCTTTTCCGACTGTGGATGAGAAACCCCTCTTAGTAACCACTTTCTTCAGGCGTGAGCTCTGACATAGTATGCCTTGGCCTATTCTTTGGGCTTGGAGTCATTAACACCGGCATCACTGCCGGGCATCACTGATTCCCGCGTCAGAACTGTTATTTCCAGTCAGTTTTTCACACAATGGCAAAGCTTCAAAGACAGAACTGACCAAATGCATGCTGACAATTTTTGTCTAGGAAGCCCCATGCGATGCACGCGTAGTGTAACGGTGCCGTAGTCAGTGCTGTAGCTTGTCCTACTCATACGAAATCGAATAATTTGTTATTCGATCGAACGAACAAAGAACAGCAGTTGTTAATCAGATTGTATGATACCGGTCAGTCGAATCATGGTTAACTAAGATGGTTTATTACTTGTGTCAAGAGTAGCCTGCACAACAGGCGCTTTGAGGAGAGACAGCGAGCAAAAAGTAGTGAGCCGGAGCAAGCCGCGAAAAAATAGGCCCTTCTTCTTCTCTCTCGTGCCAGTCTCCTTTTTCCGTTTTCGCTCGGCCAAAATCATTTTATCACTTTCTTTGCATTTAAATAACATCGAGGGCTTTCTTCAGTGAACTCGTAACCTGGATGAGGCTCGACACAAGATGGAAGTTACAGTACTTGGTTTATTGTAGTGCAATGACGGATACTGAATTACCAGTCAGGATATTCGTTCGATATTTAGTAGTGTTTACAACATGAGTAGGGGTGTTGTATCAGCCTTTACAATTTCGAGAAATTGTAAGTAAGAGTTTCATACCGAGAACCCAGGTTCTAAGCTCTAAATATTAGGGGATTAGAACCGAAGGTTCGAGGTGTGAAACTGACTTATATCACATTTGGCGAGGTTTAAAACTGAGTTATAAACCTCCCTGCAAGAGTCTATTGTTCAACGGGTTTATACCAGAGTTCACCCCTATGAAGAACAAAGAAAACCGTGTTAAGTGTGATATAAAGGCTGAATGTTGTAAACTACTTGTGAAATGAATAGATAACTAAAATCCATTGGGATGCTTCGAGGCTTTGCATCGCACAAACGCAAAACAATGTGATGTCATTTTACAATACACCGTATTTATATTAACTTGAAATGAATGAATGAATGAATGAATACATCTTTGCGGAATGGAACTTAAGTTCCAGTCAGGTTGCTGGTGTATATTATTGCATTTTTGTTCTAACTTTAGAGAAACTGGGTTTATGAATATTGATAATTAGCTAGTTACAACCACTGTGAAGTGATCGTATACTCTTCTGATACAACGACTAGTAGTTTGTAATGGTTTACAGGGGTATGCACGTGACCTGAACTGCGCATTTGGATAGGCTAACACCCTTATGAATTATTAATGAATTTTACAATGTCCTTTACAAACATTAATTACTGAGAACAGCATAGGTGTATTTACGATATTCTAAAGATAAAGTTGCGGTTTACAGATTTCGTATGAGTTGAGTAGGTTCCGCACGAGGGCGCAGAATATATCCCATACCTCGAGCGAAAGGTCAATACAATGCTTATTTCCACAATGGCGAGGTTTTCTCGTGATACACAATAACAACATCTCTTTTCGTAAATCATTAGGATCATTGTTTGCTAGTCATAGTTGCATAAAATTACTGTTCACAAGCCTTCGTATTGTTTTATTTTTAAATTGTCTCGATTCTTTTAACCAACATAGCTTGTTGTGTAGTGGAATATGACAGAGGACAAGAATCCAGAAGAGCGAGCTAGGGTTCGAGTTCGATTCTCGGCGGTCGTCACACATTCTGTTTTTTCCATCTTCATCTTTCAAGTTACTTCTCTGTAGGTAAAAAGTAAATCAGTAGTTCTAAGTTACTAGGAGATGCGCTAGGGAATAAGTGGAGAGGAATATACATTAAAATGCAAGGAATATGTGTTAAAGAATAGACCCTTTCAGCTTGTGCCCCATTTCAGACCACGTGACTTTTCCCTTGAGTAATATATTTTTGTTTTTCTGTATCCCAAGAGGAAATGTACCAGTTTCTATAATTAGAAAACAAAGCACTGAATCCTTCTGGAGAACTGTCACGTGGTCTGAAATGTGGCAACAAACAGGCAAGCTGAAAGTGTCTATTTGCAATATGCAAGGGGAATATATGTTAAAGAATTGATAATATACAAAGGGAATATATATAGTCTCCCGCAAAGGACAAAGAAAGTGAGGGGGTATGGGATATATTGGTGTTAGTAGAAGAAAGGAAACAGAGCCAAAGTAACAATAAGACACGGTTACTCTGTACGGCATTAAAATGGTTTCCCTATTCTTTTTGTCATGTTGATCCAATCCAGAAGCCTGTCCAATCAAATTACAGAGTTACGGTACAGCACGGTTACGGCACAGCTATGGTAAGGCTACGGACATGCCGTAGTTTGTCCCACTCACACGAAATCTGCTCTATTGTCATTAAGGACGTGACCTTATTAACTGAAACTGACCTTCAAAAGAAAGCTTGTTTAAACCAATGATAATATAGATGGAGAAAATCAAAGGTGAAACTAACGGTTAAATGCTTTGTTTTGAGCGTAAAACATACTATAAGTCTTTAGAGATTTTCCGTAGAAATCTAACTCAAAGTTCGTAACTGTTCTGAATTCGGAGAGATCAACAGATGGCTCTTTCAAAACAACTTAATTAAAACCAATAGTCGGCCAGGAATAGGATTGATTACATCTTAGCTCAATTTGTATAGTACCATTAACGTACAGGACTGTAATTAAAATACTCAAATCTTACTCGTTGTTGTTTTGATCAATATATAGATAGCAATAAGCTAAAGAGATGTAAAATGTAAAGAGGTAAAGTAAAATTCTATATGAATATATTCAAATGCACTTCACAAGGTTATTTTTGTGGCGCAATGTGCTGTCGTGCAGTTTACAATCATGAGTGATTGTTAGTACCTCAGAATATATACCAGACTTTTGTAATAACTATTTTTCAAACGTATGTTCTATTCAATCTTTTGTCATCTCATAGATACACAAGACCAGGCCGAACTATTCTTATACAAAACAAAACTAACTAAATAGAATGAAGGTTTGATTAAACAAAGGGTCGTGTGTTCCAAACAAAAGTGTGACTTTTCCTAAATTTAAGTAAACTGTATATATTATTGTATGTTTTCCCTGAAGTAGAATTTTGTCTAAAATTCTGAAATACATTATCCTAACACTTCGGAAGGCAAGCTATAATGTATATAAGCGTAAACATGAGGCGATGACATTTTCTGCTTCAAGCCTATGCCTATATATATATATGTCTTGCTTTCTTTAAGGTTACCGTATACCTTCGCGGATGTGTCTCGCAAATAAAATCGTACGCGCATCGTTTCTAAGGAAACTATAGAAACCTATATATCACTGGAAAGATTATACAATGTAGAATGCGCTGAAATGGTTTCTTCGCACAAATATTACATTTTCAGAAAATGCTAAGGCAACAAACGCAAAAAGGACGAGTCTCAAATAAGTGAATTTATGTGCCTCTGCGTTTGCGCCTACGAACGATTCAGCTGCATAATGTCAATCAGCACATGATAGCCTGTCAAAGTGTGTGAGCGTTTTGTTATATTTTACTTTGTTCAAATGCAATTCATCTTCAAAGTTTCAATCGAAATAATTTCTGTGTTTCATCGCGAAAAGTACTCGTATAAGAAAACTAATTAAAATAACGCTAAACGCTCACACACTTTGGTTCGTAAGTAGCTCCTCTAACTTCAGGCCAAGTTTCATCAAGATCTCACAAGTCTTCATACCCTATAAATTCATCCAAAGACAGCGAGTACTCATAAAAATCTATCGGAGTTTTTGGCTCTGAAGAGTTAGTAAACACATCACACCTCATCAAAGCAAACGTCAACACTAAAACCAACTAGCCAATTATATGTAAGGACCCCCGGAGCTTATGAATAGGCCAGAAATTCGCGGGAAATTAGTAAGTAGCTCAAATTGCATAAGAAACCTGCATTCCGCTCTCGCGTACTAGTGTAGTTTCACAAATATTCGACAGAGCATTGTGTTATGGCCAAAACTGGAGATAATGCACAAAAAAAGAAAAATAACGGTAGATCAACGGGTTGTACCAATAAGGGAGAGGGCCGGATAGCGAAAATAAAACCGCGTCGAAAGGCAATTGAAAAGCGAGTTGTAAGTAACCTCGTGCTCCGAACGTTAACGTTGACCCTAAACCTGCTATGTTAGCGGCGATGAGATCTCTTGGGTATGTATAGCTTTTAGTTTCTACTCAAGCACATATCTTCCCGTGTTGATGTTCTTATAAACGGCTAACGGAATAATTGTTACATATTTGATGGCGACTTATTCGCAGATAAGCGAATGCCTGTGGTACGTACATGTAATGGGATTAGAGGGATTTATAACGCCTAAGCGATTTATTTACTTTCCTTCAAAATACGTTTTTTTCTAATATCTCTCAAACTATTGCATGTTTTAAATATTTTTTTTCGGAAAATTGAAGATCAATCCATCAACTTCAAAAGAATTTAAAAAAAGTTTTTTTGAAGAAAACGTGCCGCGAAGGTATACGGTAACCTTAAATCACGTTTTTCATAGTATGGCCGTGTCACGATCTTAAGTCCAATTCAGTGGCAATCATGGCCCTAGTCCTCTTCAAATTCTCTGTAATGCCTCATTGGCTTCCAGTCTATGGATTTCAAAAATGTTCAGTTGTCACTTCTCGTCATATTTTGCCACGAAATGATGTTCAGGAGGAGGGGGGGGGTACTCCTGTTTGTGACGTATTATGTATGTGCCGCCCGGGTGGGTCAGGGTTTTGAGGTTGGTTTGAGCAGGTAGGGTCAGGGTTTTGACCTGATTTGGGCAGATCAGGGTCAGGATTTGAGTATAATTTTGGTTCAGTCAGGGTCGGGGTTCAGGTTTTTCTAGGCAGTTAGGGTTCAGTTTTTTTTAGCTACTATGTCAAAAAAAAGACATTCTGTACCGTGTTTTGAAAACAAATTAAAGAAGGAGCAATCAGGTTTTTTTTCCCCAAAAAGGGGGCAATCAGGGTTTTGGAGCTCGGATTAGGTCAAACAGGGTCAGGGTTTGAGCCTCTTGGCCTCACATACATACCCATTTTTCATGTAAGTACCTCCCCCCCCCCCCCCCCCCCCCCCGGGCTGTCTGGGTCGTTTTCTTCGAGTTAAACAGCAATCGACAAGAGGCTTGAGCTAGCAGTCTGAAAAAGTGTTTTTCTATCTGTTCTCGGTCTTGTTTAAGTTGCTCCAAACTGAACAAGCTCTCTGCCAACGTAGCAGTGCTCGAAGCTAAGGATAAATGATGCGCACACGTGTATTCCTAAAATCCGACTTCGCGCCCTGCTCATTCCATGTCTGCTATCTTGAACTCCGGATTTAAAAGATAAGCCTAAGACTTTAACAGGTTCAAGTTTTCTTAATTTGTAATTTACTGTGAGTTTACTAGCTAAAGTTAGAAAATTATTTACTAAAAAGTTTAAGACCTCGGAAACTAGTATTTGAACTCCAGAGCCTTCGTTCTTTCGGCCAGCGGAGCATAACGTTTTTCCATGGGGTGTGGCGCTTACCCCAGGGTTAAATCACCAGCCCGAGGTTAAACTGTACAGATTACAATTACAGATTTAGCGCTATCCTAGGGATAAAGCTACCCTCGCTTTGAACAACCGGGCCTGGGTCTTTTTCTAGAACGTTGTTCATGTCTGTCCTGGGTCTTCAATAAAGAGGTCGAGCAGTTTGCAGCGACTGTAGTGTGAACTAGCAATCAATGGGCGGGGTGCATGGTCTAATATAGAGAACGATCTAGAGAATCAGTTGTTGCACCGAATATAATCTATTTGATTGTTTTATGGAATATTATATATCAGTGATATAGTAATGACATTTCCATGCAATTTCCTATTTGCAGGTTATACGTGTATAATATCTAGACAGAGAATAAACCCAAACAGCAGAAGCTTTGTTTTAGCTCTTGAATTTTGATCCAAATTTTCTCGTAGCCCGATTCGATATGGTTTGTCGTCCTGCCCTTTTGAAATTGGAATTCTGTGTTTCCTAGAATTGCTCTCCATTCCCAAACCCATACCGTTTTATAAATGACCAGCTCTTAAAGAGCTTTAGAAACCGCAATATATTTGGACGATGGAAGAATTCCTACTCGTCTGAAATTCATTCGCGAGTGGAAAACGTCCACGAAAGCGGGGAAAACCACTAGAAACGTCTGTATTGTAGGCTAAAAGAGCTTCTACGGTTGTGAACAGCAACATTTTTTTCCCTTCATGTCGCGTCGGTCAACAGGTTTGTGCGCCTTGACGTGGGGCAAACTTTCCGTGCTGCGTATTTCGTTAGCGGATGATTCACTCGTATCCGTCTGATTTTTCTCGAGAAGACGTGGAACTACCAGAAAGCCTAGAGCGGATACTCTGGGTGCCAGAAGTCCTTCTCGCTAGGTTTACCAAGAGCGCCGGAATAACCACTGGAACCCATGCAAGCGTAACATTTCGATTGACACAATCTAAGCCAATAAAAAAAGCAGTAATTACACTTGTGTCAGTCGTGTGCCTCGTGGCAGTTTCAGCGTGGGATGACATTCTAAAGTTGTCAACTGTAAAACGGACCAGGCGGGAAATAAACAGAGTTTCAAGTCGCGGGTTTATGGCGACTACAACACCGGTGAAGAAGCTTATCTTTAATACCATCGTTCAAGAGCCGTTTATGTTGTAGAGCTTGTGAGTGGGACAAACCGGCTACGGCATGCCCGTAGCCTTACCGTAACCGTAACCGTCAGTACTGTAGAGCAGATTTCGATTAGACTGAGCGGATTTCGTATGAGTGGGACAAAAATACGGCATGTCCGTACTGTAAAGTACTGTATCATAACTCTGAGATTTGATTGGAAACCAATTCAATGTCAGTAACCGTACAGTAACCGTACAGTAACCGTACAGTAACCGTGCTATGCCTATAGTCAGTACCGTAGTTTGTTTGTCCCACTTGTCACGGGGCGGTCACGTCTTCTCGGATTAGGACGTAAAATTGTAGGGCCACGTCCCAGAGAGTAATTATAAAAGGCGAGCCAAAATACGAATGACTCGTCAAAATACACAGCTGTATTTTTGCTTAGCCGACTAATAAGTTGTTTATTATATAAATTATGTCAAGAAACGAAATGTATTTTTTATATATCAGTAACCAAAAACCACTGCGTGCTCGCAGTCGAGTATTTACCATATATGGTGATGGTTTACCATATATGGTGATAGATTTACCGTGACGGGAAGCCATTTGACTGTAACTACCCGAATTTGGTGCCTTCCTGTGCATATTTCGTGCGTTATTGGCAGAATTATGTAATAATAAAATATACTGGCGTTGCAGGGCTTTAAAGGTACGGACGCAAGCTGCAACATTTCCGGCAATAGAAATTGCAACGTGTGTCATCTTTGAAATTGTTGCGCGTCTTCCCCTTTTCAACACGCTTGCAGGAAATATTGCGCGCAAATTTGCAGCGTGCGTCTCTTACCTTTCCATATATAGCTATGATACATGCGTGGCATTCAAATGAGCTTATATTAAAACGCGTATTTAATCTGCGTATCACCGATCTCCAGAAAGATCACTCCAATTTGGCATGTTTTGTCTGTAATCTTTCCCCTCAAGATAGAATTTATCCATAGCGAAACATCAGCATCCAGACATAATTCTTTTGGGAAGCCAACACTCAGTAATCGTAGCTGCGTATTGAATGAGTTAAGCTTTGAGACACAATAATCCATGTAATCCATAATGAGTTACTCTCATGTGGTTAAGACCTCTGAATCTGTCGCAGAAATCCCTGGACTTCTTCTTCAACTCCTTCATATGAAACAACTGACAAACTGGACTCTGATCATAGTTTCACAGATAGCGTAGTCTCTATACTTTTAGAAACCGCATGTGCTGAAACGGCGTTGGCTAAACGCCGTCTCATGATAAGACTTGACTTCAGAAGCCATGCCACCTACGAATTGAAGAAGTTTTTTGTTCTTTTGTTTTGGGATGAATACTAAATATTATTCCTTTAAATAGCTATTTCTTAGCTTTGTTTACAGCATTCTCACAGCCGGGTTCATTTATAATGAAAAAATCATACGATTTAAAATAAGCAATTTTACAATTGATCGTATGAACAGTAATTACAAAGATGATAAGATAGATTTGACATTTGACTTTTTCGAAAATCCAGCTTGCATGTGAATAATTGTATATTCTTTGGAGAAATACTCTTTTAGAATTGTTGCACTATTTTGTATAGAAAATCGAAAAGTATAAGGTTCAAGTTAGTTAGCGACTTAGTGAAATCTCTAGTTGGAACGTTTTTTTGAGATATTTACTTTATATCTGGTTACATATCATGCCATACTGCTAATATCTTTCTGCTTTACTGTAAACTCAATATCAATAGACCACACTCAAAAACAGTCCAGGGATCGATTCCTCACTCCTGTGGGGAACGCTCGTTTTAATTACTACTAAATTCTGTGTTTAAAAGGATCCATTAAAAACAGATTATACGCAATCGCCGTAATGACGTTTTCATGGTGCCAAGATTATTCTAGTCGGTTGCAACTTTTGGGATTAATCTGAAATTCTACTCTGTGGCTCTTACTCGTTAACACAACATCCTGCGTGGCCATCTAAAATTATCCTACACTAGAGATACCGCTTTAATTGGACTTCGCAGGACGGAAAACAGCCCCATAGGGGGCGCTTTCACTTTTTGTTTGAGTATATATTTCTTTCTTTTTTCACAGTTGCTATGTTTTCTATCAGTGTTTATCATAAGACGGAAGCTTACTGTAAATCGAACCGACATTTCTAATTAAAACTCTGCTCTGAACGTTATTACTCCTTTTGTTCCTCCGCACGTAATTAGTTGTTGTCGAATTCGTTCCCCCAAAGGGACCTGTAACTTTTGAGCCGGTCTGAGGATGAAAATTCGAAGTGTGACCATTCATATAAGGCCTGTTTTGTGATTTTTTTTCTCGTTCGGTTTCCTCTGTCATTGATCATAATTAATATTTTCAAACAGGCGTCAGGAATTACTTTGAGGGTTTTTGAAATCAAGAATTCATTAGAGACACCCGCAGAAGTTTGGTATAGAATACAAACCCCAGCAAGGAAATGCATTCCATAAATTCAAACAATACTATATTCACACCTGTGAGCTCAACAGTTCGTTAAATTAATCGAGCAGAACCATAATAACTAATAAGCCGGTATTTCAAAGAGTAAAATAAGATAAGGACAAACAAGTATCCTAGCTCTTTTTAACGTTCTTAAAATGTTGCGTTACTCCGTGATGAGTGCAGTGGTCAACTCGAAAGCCCTAATGCTACTTTGACCACTGCGCACGATTGATTAATTATATTTTTTCTCACTTATATTTACTTCTCATATTCCCTTTATAATACTCATAAACTGTAATATTATCTTTTCGAACATGTGCAAAATAAATCTGAACTGAACTGAACTGATGACACAAGCACAAAGCTTGATGTTCTAACGTCACGCAAGAATTGAATAATAGGGATTTCGTGTTTCCTCGTATATTAAATTGAGAAAACAGCGACGGGATCTCCAGAATACACTACAGGAGCCAAGCCGCCACAACTTGTACTCTCTGCTCTCAATCACGGTTCTTAAATCTGAGCAAGCTTTTTATGGACAACGTTGCTTTTTAGCCTGCGCTTTTGAAAGACTATTTAAGTATTTCTTATTGGTCGTATCTCCGAATCCTGTGGTTTAAAAACTAATTTCAGCGTAAAGTCAGGTGACGAGGTTTACTGCCTTGATTAGCAAACAATAGTCAACATTGTATTGGAGTTTTATGAATTTTAAGAAAGATTTTCTCGGAAATTCCAAGGCGTGTTACCTTTGCAATGGATGATACAGTTGATGTTAACTTTGATATTGTCGACTTGGGGTGTTCTCTACTTCTTCACAAAACACGAGAACAGTTTCTAGAAGCGTCGGCTTATGGCCACGATGATGAAGACGAGCCACTTAGTAAAGCTGCCGAACTTTGGGGAAAATGGGGTGAAGATTTGTACCACGGGTTTTTGCTGCTTAACGAGGGGATTTCCATGTTAAACGAAGCCATAAAGGATAATGGAGACGATGAAGCGGATCAATGGACTTCGACTGAGGCAAACGGCAGGGCGAGCGATGAGGAGGAAATAGACAGAGAATTAATTGATGGAACCAAAGCACTAATAACTTCGCATCAGGAGAGAACATCGAGCTATGGTTCTGCAATGTGCTGCAGTCATAAGCAAGGTGGATCCTATCGCAAAAACACAAATTCCTACGCTGGATTTTCAATGAAAAACAAGAGCACAGAAAGAGTTGAAACTGGAGAGGAGATAGAAATGTCCATTCGAAATCAAGCTACGAAAACACCAAACAACACGGTGCGACGACAACGCGAGTTCGAAGGCTCTGTTGATGGCTTGGATTTTTTTCACGAGGGCTTTCGAGTTACGATGTGCACACCGGAGCGAGATCTTACAACCGAGGAAGAAGATGAGGACCCTCGTCAAATCAAAAGTAACCACACCGTAAGCGAAGTGGCTCAAACGGAATCGAACGCGGCCGAACCCCTAGCGAGCAATCTCAAGTCGATTCCCCAAGCAAGATTTTTACAAGCTAAATTAAAATTCCAAGAAGCAGAAAGTTTCCTTAAATCTCTCCCACCTGAAAACACCAGTGTTGATGTTTCTCTTAGCAAGAGCATTCGCCGTGCTCGGCTTGTGTTATCGTGCGCGATGATGAGATATTTGGATTCACCTCACCTCGCGGTGACTGACTGCAAGGACTGTGTTTCACGGCTGAATTCGCTTGAACTCGTCAAATGGGTTTTTGCAAAAAGGCTGGAGTCACCAAATGGCTTGAGACCACGGGTAGCAAGGAAAATGAACAGTTCTAAATGGCGCAAAGTTTTGGAGAAGGTCCACTTTATTAATTACATAGTTTGGAAATGGCTAATGCTAACTCAGGGCAAACTGGCAACAGGTGAAGAGCTAGGGATTCCGTTCATCAGTACCGAAATAGGAGACATCCATCCGACGGATGATTGGCGCTTGCGAGACAAGTGTCAAACGTGTGTTGAATTTGAGCGCAGGACGCCATACTCATGTACAATGGTTGTAAACAGCAAGGATCAAATTTTGGTGATCGACGCTAGAAACGAAGTCACAACGTTCAGCTCTGATGGGAAGCCGCTGTCATCGTTCAGCGTTTCAACGGTAAGGCATCCTCACACGCGTTGGATGATAGGAATCGACCAGGAGGATAGGATTTATATCGGCAGCTTACTCGGCATCGGCTCTGAGCCGTCTCGCCCGCTGTCAATCTTCAGCCTTCAGGGGGAGTTAATCAGCGAGCCAGAGCTCAGTGGATACTGGGGACAGTACCATTTGTATGCGGTTAACAGAAAGGGGATCATCCTATGCTTGACAGCCGGTACTCAACTTGGGAACAGAATCTCTGTGTACGAATCCAGTGGTAAGCATATTACTTCCTTCCCAGCGCACGAGATAGAATATCCGAGGCACCTGGCTTCTGGACGAAATGGGAACATAATAGTCAGTGGTACCAGCTCCATGCAATCTGATGATCTTGCTTTTCAAACTTTTGACGAAACTGGACAGCAGCTTTTTTACTTCAAGCCTGAGGTTGAGTTCCAGAGGTGTGCCGTGGACCCCCTGAGCGGCAATATATTGGTAGTAGGCATCCACTTACTGTATGATTACCGGTATTTATTGTGCGACACGGTCATATTGACTGGAGAACTGAATATCTTCGGTCTCGATGGGCAAATCGTGCAGTCTAAAGTGAAGTTAAGGTGGCCCTTTAGAGTAATCTCTGGACTGGCCGTGCTGAGAAGTGGACTCGTTGCCATGGTAACGGTAGACGAGCCCTACTGTGCAATACACATCATTTAGGCTCGAGAACGCTGATGTTTAAATAAAGTCGGTTTGTTAATGCACTTATCATCGTGGATTTCGAGTGAAACTGCGGATCGATCACAGTCTTGGATCAGTTTTAAAAGGTGCTATGTCGATCGAACCAGGGAACTTTCAAGTTTCTAATAAAATTTCTAATAAAATTGAGAAAACTACGAAAATAACACCCTGATATATAAGAAGAGAAATACCATGTGTGTCCTGATATCGCTTTTCAAACTTTTTCGTTAGAGGATGGCAAAGATTAATGTGGATTACGAAAGTTTATTCTAGAAACTTGATTTCGGTTTACAGTGAACCGATTTCAAGTTGCTCTGAATTTCTATTAAAAGCCGTATTTTTCATCTACATATTCTAAAGGAGAAGCTATATAGTCTGATAAGAGTTTGATTAAGCTTATTGGAAAATTGTAAATTCCAGAACTTTTGTTTGAGTCGAGGTTACATAAAAAATCTTTGATTTCACAGGATGTGGTAGGATTTACAAAAAAACGTGTCGTTTGTACATTTTGTAGATACTCTTTATGGGATTTTTTTGCAGGTTTCATTTTAGATACTAAGTTAGAGGCAACTTTGTTAAAGTATATGTTGAATTTGTCTGCAATTTTATTTGGGTTTGTAATCAAACTGTTGCCATCTTGGCCGAGGGAATAGCCTTTGGACTTTGGTGTAGAAATGTTAAAGGAGAACTGAACCCTAAATCAATCCGACGACTATACAAACTTGTATTCAAGAGAAATAAGGTCTGCTTTTTGATTTCTTTGTGGTGTACGTCTAAAAAGAGGAAATACGTTTCGAAGGTCGAAAAATAGCCAATTCTCCGCTGATAAAGCTACTTTGCGTGGCGGCTCAATTCAGTGCTTCTTCTCCCGTATAGTACGTCATGCATACCAAATCAAAGCTACCACACCTTCAACACAAAGAAAGCACAATAGTTAGTCCATCTATTCAAAGCCGAGAACATGACAAAACTAATTTATTCCCCGTATTATTGTAGGTCACAGATTACAGAAATTGAGCCGTCTGTACTTAGCGGCGGTTGGGAGGAAGATGTGCCAATTTTCTTTCCTTTGACGCAAAACACAGTAAAATAAATTTTGGTATGAGTCTTTTCATGTTTAGATCTACCCATGCATTGAGCTAAAGTTGATTTTAGGGTTCAGTTCTCCTTTAACAAGGTTCTTGATACCTAGCCATGTTTTCCTCATGTTTAACTTGAATTTGTCAAATTAGTTAAACTGTAATATTTCTTCTTGGAGAATCGTATTAGATAATTTATTTTATGTCTGTATAATTTATATTTAATATAATATTCACTTTTTTTTTACTTCATAAATTTGCCATATAATTTATTTTTAATAGTAATTGATTTTCTTATGGCTTTGGTTATCCAAGGTTTATGTAACTGCTTTAGTTTTCTTTTTTTCGATAGCTTTTTTAGAGGTACATGTTTATCTATAACTTTTAAGAGGTTTTCATGAAAATAAAAATAAGTGTATTTTGAGTTTGTTGAGGGTAATAGGGAGATATTAATTTAAAGGTTTAGGTCTTGTACATCTTTTATAAAATGGTCTTTATTAAAGTGTTGATAGTCCCTTTTATAGCAGTTGTTTAAGGAAATAAGTGTTAAATTAATGTCAGTTAATATGATAAAGTACGGTTCTATAGACGATGTTGCGCACGCATCAGTAGAACAATAGACTCGAGCTGCTAAGACTCGTTCTGCACCTTTGGACATGACTCTTGCAACACTAATCCTTTAATTGTTATGGACCAGAAGCAGCACGCAACCCTGAAGTTCCTCTCTCCCCCTTTCCACCCCCCATTCAATGTTGGGGAAAAAAAGTGACCAAACCAGTACGAAAGTTTATCCAACATTGAAATGAGGGGGTGCGGGGGACGTGTTCCAACTATTCATGTCCAAAGCTGTGGTTCACCAGCCTTTTGTCATTAAAAACAGATAGCCATTGTTCTAGCTGCGCGCGAAATATCGTCAAAATGGTCTATTTCCTCCCTCCGCGAAAGCTTTCTGGCTAGCAAGTACTAGTGTAACCAGAGTAAATTGTGTCTGGTTCGGACTGCGCGGAATATGAAGATCTCTCACTGTGCCCTGTTAAAAAGATTAACGTAGAAGAAACTGTGGAGTGCTGTATGCACAACATGCGAAAGAGTATCTTCTCAGCAACAGGACTCTGCGTGGCTCAAGAATGCGTGAGAATCTGCATGTGAATGAATGAGTGAACATTATCAAAGGTGCTTGGTGTTTGTGTGTTGGAATCTTAATTTTCGGGAAAATGACAGTATTACGTAGTTGTTAAATTAGCTGTAGTGATATTTGGATAAGCAATGCAAAAAATATCTCTTGATGCAGATATTACGTGATATAGTATACCGGCTGATAGCAAAATCGGCGTAAAAACATTTTTCGTACTGCCTCCAGCGAAGATCTCATTAGCAACACATTTGCGATATCATTCCCCAGTCCAAAACCTGTATATCGGTGTGGTGTCGATGGTATATCGGTGAGGTGTCGGTGGTATATCGCCGGGTGATGTGTCGGTGGTATATCGGTGAGGTGCGGTGGTATGGTGTCAGCGTAACCTGCGGCCTGAATGATAGAGTAATCTGATAGAGTAACATTGCATGTCGAGAGATTCCATTGGCTCACAAATAAAAGCCAGTGCTCTCTCCGGTATCTGAATTGAATTGTTTTGGATTTCATGAAGAATGGCTTATTTTTCCTTCTTTACATATTAACAGCCGAGAGAAATTAATTGCGAAAACGTGAGATTTCAGTTTTTGGATATCTTATGTGACTAGTTCGTCTCATGGAGTTTATAGAGAACCTTGTTTTAACAATGTCAGTATATATCGCTCATGAAGTCTGAGGAAACGCATAGGTGTTCACTGGTTCTTTATAAAGAAAAACGAAAAGAAATAAAGAACTATTATCTGTCGGTCGACATAGGTTCCCGGGGCGGGGGGTTACTCCCTATGATGGACTATACGGGAGAGGCTCCGCCCAAAAGGGGTACCTTTTCAGGCTGAAGGTATATAAATGGTAGGGATTTCACGAGTTGAAGTATTGAAAATGGAAGGAAAACTGTCATTTAGGTATTTAAAAGGGCCGAAATATCTCGAACAGACGCACCAAGAGCCCATAACCAAGAGTGTCCATATCTCTTATATAGATACTGCGGCGTTTTCACAAGTTGGGCTATTTTTAGACTATTTTTGCGGCCAATTAGTGGGTTACACCAGTGGCGAAACAAAAGATGCCCCATTAGCTACTTTTGTTATACCAAACAACATGGCTGCTACGCTTTTGTGATTTGATTCCCTTAGGAATAATTGCAACTCAACAATAGCGGGAAACCGTTCTAAAAATAACCCAACTTGTGAAAACGCTGTGACATAGGCCTAGTATGCGGGATGGCTGCTCCTGGTTATGGGCTCCTGGTATGGGAGATTCTCGCTCTTGGTTATGCGCTCTTGACGCACCTAACGGCTGATTCATCCAAGTATTTAAGGGGTTATTCAAGTGAAAAGTTTAGTAAAAGGTATATGAAAGGGTTACCTTTTCTGTCAAAAATGGTGTATAAAAGGGTAAGAGTTTGGACCTCGGGGCGGAGCCTCCCCGTATATAACTTTGTTGAGTACCCCCCCCCCCCCCCCCCGGGTTAGGTTCTATCAACTTTCGGGCGAGACTCGGTACAGTGGAGACCAAATGTCAGTCGAGATGTCGGGCGACAGTCAGGACGGCAACACTGACCGATACTTGGCCGCGTGTCCTGTCTATAGCATACATGATCTACCAAACCACTGTCTCTACCATTTCATATATAGGTAACGTTTTACTCAAATTCAAACAGTCCTTCTGTTACGAATCTCCCCGGCTTAATAGGCCCTTTGCAGCTAACAAATCACGTGGTCGTACTGGAGAGCAAAAAATATCTGACTTCATTTATTTAAAGGCCTTGTACGAGATCGGTAGTGTTATTAGCAAAACCTGTTTGTAAATGCTATTTTCCACCTCCAATCGATTTACGATCTTTCTAAAACTGCGTTTTTGAAGATAGCTTGCTCTCCAGTATTCATGGCAACGCCTTTCCCATGGGGATCATGAGCTCAGTTCATTCGGTGATGAAGTATTATATCAGCACGTGACTGTTAGCTGCAAAGGGCCTATTGTTGATTTTCATTTGACGTAGCCGAAACTCTACACTTCAACGTAGCCTTACTGATAAAATTCTGTTTATGGGGTTTGTGGGAATGTTTAAATCCCATGGGAATATTTAAATCTAGCTTTTCGATAAATGTACTGTAATAAAATTTACCTGTGTCTTGGCTGTGTCTGTACGTCATTTCAGCGAATTTGGGCCAATTTTCAATCCCTTACACTACATGCTTGGGATTCCTGTGGGCAAACGTCCGATCGGTACGTACACCGAGTATCTTTTTGAATTTGAGCACACAAACTTGGCGATCTGGCTGTGGCTGAACATTTTGAGGTAAGGGGTTGTTTAAGGGTTGAAAATGTGGGGAATTTATTGAAGAACTGTTATCCAGTAGTTAAATCACTGTGAGTTTTAAATTATTCGATTTATGGCAGGTTGAATGGATTCAGCCGTGTTCAAGGTCTCCTACCTTTAACTTCTTCTAAGAGGGAGAAAATCGAGAATTCAAAAACCACCCTAAATCAAAGTTAAACGGCCCAAGAATCGCCATGGACACGAAAGGTAATGACTACAAGGGAAAGCGAAGGTTTTGATTTTTTTTTAGAGGTAAGAGCATTACAACGATAATAGTGAAATTTCCATACATTCTTTGTAATCGCTCATACAAATCGTAAGCTTGGGCAACCTGTGGTTATACCACAGGCTACCCAAGCGTAAGGTTTTTGATTAACCGTTTATTTTACAAGACTTGACTGGGAATTTATAGAGTTTAATTCTGTAAATATTGAAATAAGAGAAACAAGACTTTACCATTTTTGACGTCATATTGTTTGCATAGCCTGGAGACAAATCACAAAATGGAGAATATCTCTGCAAGTATTGAATAAAAATTACTGAAACTTTGCACGTATGACACTATGAAAAGTACACATCATTGTGCAAATTATGGTGTTGCCATGGAAACTCTCATGGCCACACGCACCTTTCACCTTGAACATACAATTCCAATTTCTTTCCTTTGTAGTGGAAGCCTGGGGCCAGAGTGTTTCCATGGCAACATCATAATTTGCACAATGATGTGTATTTTCCATAGTACCGCATATTTTATTTGCAAAGTTTCAACAGTTTTTATCCAATACTTGTAGAGATATTATTCATTTTGTGATTTGTCTCCAGGCTGTGCAAACAAAATGACGTCACAGGTCACCTCATTTGCATATTACAAAAACCTCATCGCGCAGAATTCTATTGTTCTCGGCGACATGTACTTACGGCCGAGAGGTTAAAGTGAGGACGGAATAATTATAACAGTGCTAATTAATTCTGCGGGAGAGCGATTGTGATTGGCTTTTGACAAATTGGTTTGGGAATACTCTACTCCCACATCACATGAAGCACATGTCAATTACTGTCAACTGCTCGCTTCATGGGAATACTGGACTCCCAAAGCTCGTTAAAGTTCATCACACTAACTAATGTTGTTATATCAGAAGCCCATTTGTCATTACCGCCCCTGAAGTTCAAATGGAAAGCCTTTCGTCTGTTCGATCTTGTTATTTCCTTGGTGGGCCAATTACACAGATACAGACTTAAAACTTATCAATTCAAAGTTTAAGATGCCTTGTCTTTGTAAAAGTTTCGAGTTAAATCCATGATTCGAATCGCTCCTTAGTTTATTTCTGAGAAATTAAAGAATCATGTTGGTTTACTTTTTTTTTTATGAATCGTATAAAACGGAGAAAGTTATAACTTTGAGATCGCCGGTGCGATATCTTTAGCTTTTAAATACTTCTAGAGCACGTACGTACATGAGCAACGTCTCAATCTGAAGTTTGAATTATTCTGAAACAACGTTTATACGCTCTAAGTTTATAGTTTTTATTTAATGCTCTCTAAGATATATTTTGTCGCGTTTGCCTTTACTCAGCTTCAGATTGAATGGACTTTGCCGCCAACTCCGCCGGGGAGATTTTTTAGCGTTTAAGTACTTGTAGAGCACGTACGAACATGAGCAACGTCTCAATTCGAAGCTTGGATTATTCTGAATACAACGTTATGATTTGATTTTGACGCGCTAAGTTTGTAGTTTTTATTTAATGCTCTCTAAGATTTGTTTTGTCGCGTTTGCTTTAGATTGAATGCACTTTGCCGCCAACTCCGCCGGGGAGATCTTTTTAGCGTTTAAGTACTTCTAGAGCACGTATGAACATGAGCACGGTCTCAATTTGAAGCTTGAATTATTCTGAATGCAACGTTATGATTTACTTTTGACGCGCTAAGTTTATATATTTTATTTGATGCTCACTAAGATTTGTTTTGTCGCGGTTGCCTTGTACTAAGCTTTAGTTTGACAGTACTTTGCGGCCAACTCGGCTGAGCGATGTTTTTTAACTTTTAAATACTTCTAGAGCACGTACGAACACGAGCAACGTCTCAATTTGAAGCTTGAATTATTCTGAATACAACGTTATGATTTGCTTTTGACGCGCTAGATGAATGACCAGTCAGTTCCAAATGCATCAGTGAGATATTAACATATCGTCTTTAGGAGGCGGAGCCTACAACTGAAGGAGGCGGAGGCAGACTAACTGAAGCGTAGAAGCGTGCATATTCAAATGAGATTTCAGCAGCAATCTTTGAGAGATTTCATGAAGGTGAAATGAAACCTTCAAAACATATTACTAATCATGGTCGGTTGGCGCTGAAACTTGGCATTAAAGGCCTTCAGGATATGTTCATGATTTTGCGCCCTTTTGGTTTTTAGAAGAGGTTTTTATTTGTTCGTAAATCGCTCTCGCATATCACTAGTAATACATTTTCCCTTTAAAACACATGAAAAACCCTGAGGTTCCGTGTCATTTTCATACTCGTAAAATATGTGTTACGTGAAATATTTTGGCGGAATGATGAAGTTAATTATCTTATCTACATTTTGCTCCCTTTTGGTTTTTTGTAGCGATTTTCTTTCCTGTCGAAAAGAAAACAAATCTCAAGCCACTATCGCCATTTTTTCCTGTTTCCTTTGTAAATTGGCCGCCCTGTTCAAATTAATTTTCGAATTTGGCGGCGTACTGTAATTTTTAAGACCCGGATGTGTCGCGCCATTCTGCCCGATGTGAATATCTCTGAAACGAGATGAGATGTTGACAAACGGAAAATGTCTTTATTCCTCATTTGGAACGCATTTTAACATTAGCTCAACTTAATTTTCGCTTCATAGGCACTTTAATAAGTGGAATTGACAAAGAACAGAGCAAAATGAACTATAATTAATAATTTATATAATTAGGTTATAATAAGGTGAACTATAATCAGGTTTTGATAAGTAGAATTGACATACGGAACAGAGCAAAATGAAATATAATTAAGTTATCCTTCAATGACGTCATTGAAACTTGATTCGTTAATAAATGAAAGTGACAGACTATAATTATTATATTTTCTATCAGTAATTTGTTTTCCAGTTTGATTTTTAAATCAAAGATAAATTTGCTAGGGCTTATAGGCACTTTAACGAATGGCGGTCGTGCTTTCACTCTACTACTTCTCCAGGGGGGTACTCCTGTTTGTGACGTATTATGTATGTGCCGTGAGGGTGGGTCAGGGTTTTGACCTGATTTGGGCAGATCAGGGTCAGGATTTGAGTTTAATTCCTTTTCAGGCGAACAATTTATTTCACAGGGCCTATTTGTATTTTTATAAAGAAGGAACAATCAGTGTTTTTTTTTTCAAAAAGGGGGCAATCAGGGTTTTGGAGCTCGGATTTTGGGTCAAACAGGGTCAGGGTTTGAGCCTCTTGGCCTCACATACATACCCGTTTTTCATGTAAGCCCCCCCCCCCCCCCCCCGGTATTTCTGAGGAACGAAAAACTCATTATTTATTCTTGTTCTTGTTCACATTCAAACTGACAGGAAACCAATTTTAATTATCTTGTGGACATTTGGTCAGACGATGCAGGAACATTTCGTGCTGCTCGTGGACTTTGTCCCATTTAGGCTGGGTTTTGACTTTATTGAACCAAGCGAATACTCTTGGCCATAATCGGCCAAACTCGAAATTCAGCCATTCCGCCTGGCACAAAACCGATGCGACATAACTGTCTGCAATGGTGCGTTCTTTACCGCAAAGGTACGGGTTTCTTTTGAGATAGAAATTCTCCAGCACTTCGAGCTGTTTACTAAGTTCTTTTGCGCCCTTTTCGACCATGACCTCCGTATCCTCGTGTGACTTGAGATGATATTTTTCCAAGAAATGTGGGTAGACGTGCCTGTAGCCTAGAGTTCTGGAACGAATAAAATGATATGGGGTTACTGAATATTTATCATGAATTTCACTGGTCTTCATTCTGAAATGGTGAGGGTGAATTGGCTGAGGCAGGACTGTAAGTACTAGTTAACGGATGTATTCGTTCTCTTTTCCTAAGACGGGAGACGTTGGGATCCCCTAATCCTAATGTTTTCTTCACTAGAACTACTGACAACAAACAGTCTCACAGTGAATTCGGCTGCATATAGTTGAGCCACAAAGGCCCACATGGTTCATAGCTTCCACTCATCTTATAATTTTCTAGTGCTGACGAGCTCAAAGAAGCCGAAAGCCTGTTGCAGCTAACAGTGACGTGCTGATATATATCACTATGGAAAGGCTTAGGTTACTGGATGGCAAATAAACTTCAAAATGCCGTTTTAGAAAGATTGACAATCGATTGGAGGTGGAAAATAGCGTTTACAAACAGGTTTTGCTAATAACACTACCGATCTTGTACAAGTGCTTTTAAATAAATGAAGTCGGATATTTTTGCTATCCAATACAACCACGTGATCGTATCCGTCAAAAGGCCATTGCTCAGGTATTTTTTTGAACAGAGCCCCAAAGCTGCTTTAGCATACAGAAGTTTTATGTCGAGGCTCTGGAGAATTATTTCAGTTCTCCCCTGAAACTCGACTTGGAAATTTCGTTCCTTGAGCAGTTCAAGGGTCAATTGTCGACCCACAAATGATAAACTTTCACACAAGACAAAAATAACTACTCAGATTAGCAGAGTAATTTCCAGATATACTAGAGAAAATGTGAGATAATTTGATGAAGAATGGAAAGGATTCGAGAGAATGTAAAATACTAATTTTAAGAGAAATTTAGAGTAACTTGAAATCGGGTCACTGTAACCGAAATCAAGTTTCTAGAAAAGGCTTTTGTAATCCACTTTCATCTTTGCCATCCTCTATCGCGGAACAAGTTTGAAAGCATATCAGGACATTCACATGGTATTTCTTTTCCGTATCTCAGGGCGTTATGTAGTCTTTTAATTATAAAGAAACCTGAGCTCCGGTTAAATTCGATTGACAATGCCCCTTTAAGTGTAATACACAAGTAGTTAATCGCAAGCCATTCACGACATTTCGTTTGATTATTTAGTCGATTGTCGTACCTGTGAAGATCGCAGTTCGCCCAGTTTAAGACCGACAGTACTTTGCTCCTTTCTTCCAACGTTTCTCCCCAGCCAGCATAGTTGGTGTATTTTTGAGCCACGTACCTGAGAATTGCTATCCTGCGAAAGAAACAGTATAAATTCGTTTTAATAAAAGATAACAATAGAATATCACAGTCCCTTCATTACATGCCAAAGTGACGCCAAAGGTAAAAATACCTAGCTCCGCAATTATTGGTTTTTATGCCGTGACACCATCCATATCAAAATCATTGCACACAGAAGAGGACATTTGGTATTGGTCATCGCTTTGAAGTAAATGCGATTTTATTTGAGAGAGATAACAACTTCAGTCGCATTACAAGTTCAGTTATAATATAGCTTACCTGATGATACCAGAACTATACGAAGGAGAATTCTCTGCTTTCGTTTTGACCGCTCCAAAATCTCTCCTACTGCAGCTCCCGCCATTACAAAGGTCACACAAGAAAAAATAGCACGAGATGGAACTTTAACAGCGATTTATTGCACTCTAAACTCGAGAAACCTCGATGTTCTATACATCAAAACACTGGAAATTTATTCTCCTATCTGAATTCAGCGGTAGAAAGTCAGTTTAGACATGCGTATTCAAGCTAAATGCAGTTTTCTTCTGCTTGGTCGTCCATAAACGAGTAACGCCTTGTAAAAATTCACTTCACTCGCGAAAGCAAATTCAAATTTATTCAGTCGAAATCTTAATATAATCACTTCAAACAGTTACTAGTTGCATATTAGATGTTACTTAACTTTGATTTGAAGGTAGAAATTTTTCATAAATCATTTTATTTGTTTTAGAAGGCAAAATAGCTCCCCAAACCATGTATTTTCGAGTGATTTGACTGGGCCGATACCGGAAGTGAGTCACCGTGGGCGCTTTTTCGAGGGGGGCGCTTATTTCAAATTTCATTCAACCAGCTTTATTGCTAAAACCAAAACAAACCAGAAGCAACAGTAACATTCATATTGTTCTCGTAGTTCTCCTTGATAATCGCATAGTTTAGGTTAAACATAACCCTGGCTTTAATCCCCTTAATAGCCCGACTGGAAAAGTGACGGGGAGGGGAGGGGGGCGCTTGTTCGACGGGCGCACTTATTTCAAATTTTGGCTAAAAGGGTGGGCGCTTATTAGAGGGTGGGCGCTTATTCGAGGAAATACGGTATTCCCTTATTGGTGAGTGTTTGCTCCATTTAATAACAAAAAACGACTCTAAGTGTCTTAAGAAGCACCTGCCGACTTACGCGTATAAACTCGTCTTCTAACTTTTGTTGTTGGAGGTAAATATAGTCCGAGGAAAGGAAACACCGTTAATTGAATTTTCCAGCAGGGGTGACAACATGGTGACAAGAAAGATTAAAGATAAACACTCTCCTTTGTTGCTTGGCTGATAGATTCTAATATATTGGTCCAGATAAGCTTCAAGTCTTTTTCAGTTTAATTTGTATGCCGTCATAGAAGACTTAACTTAAATCAAAAGAAAGTTCATTCACAGAGGTCCGTATTCTAGTCAGGGGTATTAAATGCTTCCCACGCGGTTTCTCGGCTTCTCTCGGAACCAAGGAAAGTTCTGAATGCAGGAAGGCGGGCATATATTTATCTAGCCAAATTAAAGAACCCCGCAATAGGAAGCCTCTAGGCATCATATTTTTGACAACTTGTATTATTTACACAAAGATTTATGGTGTTTTGAGGGGGAGGGGGTAAGGTGGACAATAATATGATCACACCGCGTTAAATAATAAAAAAAAAAAATTTAGTATCATTATAAAACCGCCTGTAGTTATTGCTAATCAGACAATTCAAATCGGTATTTTATAATAAGCCTGGTTTTATTCCATTCTGTTCCTGAGCTTATAAGTCTCCAGCGATCAATGATCAATAAATCCCCTCCACAGAATATCAACATAATTCAAAAACAAAATCTGGCATACAAACCCTTCAAAAACTGTTGTACTTCCATCCAGCAATACCGGCACTTCCTGATGGGGATTCATTGATATAAATTTCGGATCTCTATGTTCTCCTTCAAACACATCCACATCTGTCAGTTCGACTGGTATTTCATTCTAATATGTGAGAAGAAAATCTTACTGAACAGTATACAATAGGGTCATATACCAAATAACTGTATTTTATTCATCACAGATGATCTTAAATATCAAAGGCTCTACTTTATCCAACAGAGCCCAGAACTGATATATTATGCGTCATTGTGCGACGGAGAAAATTTGAGCTTCTTCGTAAGTGACCCGTTAAAATCGTATGCCAAAAATAATATTGATAAATAACCTGCACGCATAGCGCATGCATGTTACTTGAAGATGTATATTTATTATTCAAAATAACAAAAATTATCAATATAAATGTAAATTCAAAACATTGGCCAGTGTTTTATGTTGCTCTTGTTTTAATATTAGCGTCCAAGTAGCGGTCGTGAACGATTAGATTGGCGGAATAAGAACCCCGGTAAGAACCTTTTAATTTGAAAGTCATAAAGAACTCATTAGCCTAGCTTTCATGCAAATGAAAGGCTAAAAACATGCAGTTATCCTTACTGAAGAGGAGACGACATCCCCTGAACTTCGATTTAAGCCCAAGTAAAAACGCTTTGTATAACTGAAATTCAATTAACCTAGAGGTTTTCACTTCTTTATTTGTGCCTGATGGCCCGCATAGAGACCGCTCATGTCATTGTTATGCTGTAACTGTGATCCAAATGATCAAGAGGGAAGGTGTTTCGAAATATTATTGTGACGAAAATATTGCCCTTGAGTTTGACCGTAATTTGTACTTCTTCATACTAGCGACTTACTTAGTATTTCCATGGAAGTCTTGGACAGTCGTACGTTTTCATGGTACTCTATGCGGTACAACTTCTAAGAATGCGTTTGTACCTTACCTGAAGTAAATACAGCCACACGGCACGGCAACACGGTGAAATACGGACTAGAAATAATTTAAGCGGGGCCTTTTTGTTTTCCTCCATCGAAGCGGCTTCCCTCGAACTCAGATCTATAATAATTCACATAAATACTGTCGGATATTAGGATATTAAGTTCTTCGTCAAGTTTTGAGAAGCGGAAGCCGTGTCGAACCGACGACCCGAGTGTCGCCAAGGTCTTTCTCCGAATATATTGGTCTGACAGATTAAGTTCTGTGGCATTGAATAACAAATCAAACCATCGTTTTTCACACTTCACCTGTTTTATACTCAATCGTATTCACAAAGCAAATAGTTTAAAACAATGCAAACATGACATCCCTTAAAGTCGTAAACTATAAACATTTTGGACAATAGTATGAAGTACGTACAATACAAACTGAATGTATACTATGGATCAAGAGAAAGGTCATCATTGTTCTGTTATATAATCGATCTGACCTGAGATGGAAAATATGTTAACTACTAGCACTTGGTGACTGACAGATATAACACAACTCAATCCAAATTACTAACTTCGAGAGTCCAACTTGGAGTGAACAACCTCGAAGACATTTTATAACTTCTCACTTGCAAATATTTGAAATACCATAATCACAGTCACACAATGGAGACCACATCACTGAAATTTTGTAAGTTTTTTAAATAGAATAATTACCGCAAAAGTTAACAAAGCGGCTGTTTTCGCAGACAACGCGGTTAGCGTTAATTATATTGAATACGATATTTCGGCTGGCCAAACCAGCCTTCTTCAGCTACTTGATGTGAAAGTGCACCCAACGTATTTGAAAAAAAACATAAATATCGATTTTGAGTACTTCCGTGAAGAATGTTTTGCTTTTACAGAGAATACTCAGTGTTCTACGCTTGTTTGAAATCACAAAAAAATTACCTTTCTGACCCATGACCGCGTCAAACCTGGGTCGATTCCTAGGTAGACGTCATCTAATCATTGGTTGAAAAGAGTCAGAAACCTACGCAAACCTCCCTGGATGTCCTCTTCTATCTCTAGCTGCATGAAAACTAGAGAGGCTCCTCAAACAAGCCTATCAGACAAAATGATCCATCTAACTGGAAAGTTATATAAAGAGGCAAGAAATAAAGTAGCCTGGATAATCATGAGGAAAGCCAAACGGGACTACTATGTTGAATGTCTTGAGGAAACTAAACCAGACCCTCGAGATATGTGGTCACACATGAGAACTCTTCTTCCAGACAAAAACGAAATTGGTCCAAAACTACTCAAAAGCTCCAGCTCCAACTGATATTAGTGCTAAATCTATGGCAGAAAATTTCAACAAATATTTCTGCAATGTTGCGTAGTCTGGACTTTACCAAGTTGAAGTACTTTACTGAGTCAAATTAAAGCTGGGAGCATATATACTAAATTTACTATTCCACCTGTGTCTCTATCTTTTTAGATCAGTTCACCAAACTCTGTCCAAGGAAAGCTACAGGCCTTACATACAAACATATATACACTTTATGTATACACGAGTAAACATCAGTAATAGCATAAAACAAATTTTAAAGATACAGAGATTGTAAAAAAATAAAATATGCCTACTGTTTTACATGAATGTTGTGTGTTTTAAGTATGATAGTTTAAAATAGGGAAGTTAGGTTACAATATTGATATTTTTTTCTTAAAAATATTTATTTTATCGGAGGCTCTGACATCCTCGGGCAGTGCATTCCATATCTTTGCCCCGTCAAAACGAAAGCATTTTTTACCAAAGTTTGTGCGCGGATGAGGAAAGGAGATTTTAGTCGACGAGCCTCTGAGATTATATTGGATAGCTTCGGTTCTTCTTGCTGGTACATATTTTTTTTCTAGGAGTTTACTTATGACAGGAAAGAACATTTCTCTGAAAAACAACAACTCTGAATTCAGCTTTGCGGATGGGCATTACCTTTCTAGTTTCCATTCAGCGGACAATATTCCTGTTCTTATAATCTAAGGGCTAAAGAACTGGCAATGATTGGCGCAGCTTCTTTGATAATTTTAGCGGGTATTTCATCTATTCCTGTGGCCTTAGAGGCAGATAGGCCCTTAATGAGAATAAAAAAAATTATCTAAAAAGTATACGTATATATATATATATATAATTATACAAAAAGTATACGCGTTGGGCACGCTGTGGTACAAATCAAGCGCTCTCGATCTAGATCTGGGCACTAATGACTGGTTACCAAGGCCTGGTGAACATAGCAACAACATAACCAAGATGGAGGAACGAACGAGATGAGAATGCTTGTTTGATGAAGAGAAAACACTTTAGATCGTAATACTAAGAAGAAAGTATGTCACATACCAGACTACCACCTATTCCACCGTAAGTAGCACGAGTCATATGCCAGAATAATGAGCAAATTACGCCAAAATTCTCATTTCCAGATTGCCCGGGAGATTGGGTTCGTGAGTTATGACTTATAGAGTATGGTTAAAAACTTTAGTCAAAGTAGTGACTTTCATGTTTTATTTTGGCACAACTGCAGAATACCCCGGAGCAACTATAGAATACCCGTCCATTTTTAAGGCACTTTACTGTAAGTGCGTGGTCCGCGGTCCGCAGTCGAAAATAAGACTCTAGAACGACGAAACACTGAATAGCAGTCGGCTCTTGGAAAGCATAAGAGTGACTGCCACCGCGGTCCGCAGTCGGCTGTTGAATATTAATAGTCGAATCATGAATATGAATGCCTCTAAGACATATAACTAAGTGCTACCGTGGTCCGCAGTCCCGCAGTCGAATCATGAATATTAATGACTGCAAGACATATAACTAAGTGCCACCGCGGTCCGCAGTCCCGCAGTCGATTGTTGAATATTGATAGATCGCCCGAGTGGATTTAAGAACGACAAATACTCCAATTAAGCCATGTAACTGAGTGCCACCGCGGTCCGCGGTCCCGAAGTGCTGAATAATAATTTTGCTAATGCTACCGCGGTCCGAAGTGACTGAATAATAATTACTGCTAAATTATTCAAGCTGACTGCGGACCGCGGTGGCAGTGTTTCTGATACTTAGTTGGAGTGGACAGGTATTCTATACTTTAGCCAATACCCCCTCCCAGATGTGTGTGTATCAAGATCCCGGGGGGGTGACTCCCTTAAGTGAGGGGTACATGGATGCTCGTCGTAGCTTTTAGGGGTCGAAATCAGGAGTTTTGCTTTTGGTTGGTACCACTTAGGGTATCCACGATCAAACACAGACATTTCTATGTAAAGCGGTACCTTTTAGGGGTCGGGTGTCAATTTGTTGCTGTTAAAGAGTGTCACCGAATGCTAGAGAATGACAGCGCTTTTGAAAACAACAAGGAAGAATGTGCTTGATGATACGTACAACATGTTAATAGCAATAAAAGGCATCGAAAGTTTAAAATGTTGGCATGTTTCTATCGGTACCTTTTAGGGGTAAAAATAGACTTGAGGCATGCCCACTTTAGTACCTCTTAGGGGTCCGACGAGCATTCCTACCCCTTTTATATGGGAGTCCCCCCCCCCCCCCCCCCCCCTGGTATCAAGATACGATTTCACTTTCATGTGAGCACTTTTTACGTGTGAAATCTAACCTGAGAACTTCTTTACAGTAAAGAAGTGGGTAAGCTGATGTATTATGATAAACTAGCAGGGACCCGCGGAACTTACATGAATTCAACAAATATGATCAATTATAGTAACATAGTCTAGCCGGCTGACTGACTCCTGACACAATGTTGTGTATTGGAGGTTTTTATAGGTCGACTGCGAACAGTCCCTTGTCTTGGTCTCTAGTCATGAAATACTCGAAGTCTAAGGTTTTTAGCGTGTTGATGTTTTCAAAGTTGTATTTTGATTTAAAAAAAAGGCAATAATATCTTACGGATCTCAGTTCATTTCTCAAACCGATGAGCACAATTATACCTATTGTCGAAAAGGTGCCAAAACTGACGGTCACAGGCAGCTCGAGACGTGAATTTGTATGACGAAAACAAATATGGTCGCCGAAAGAGCATTGAACGAAGCAGGAAAAAGGAATAAATACAATAATCAAAAGCCAAGTTATTTGAATGTCTGGTGGTAGTGAGTTTATGGTCTGAAGAGCCTACAATAGTTGGGCGAGGAAACAGTTGTTTTTATATATCTAAGAACACAGGAAACTACAGAAAACAGACATGGACAAAATATCTTACTCTTAACACATCATAGAGTTGTAAGATAAAAAAATAATTAACAGCCTTTTCCACGGATAACATTTCTAACTGTGTTTGAATACCTGGTCTTACCTCGTTCGATCATTTGACTTCGGCCGCTTCGCCTGGTGATAGGTTTTCCCTAAAACAGATGGCTTGCTCGCCCAACTAAGTGTAGAACTTGAGAAAACTCATTTCTTTTTAACATTATTTCCTCAAATGCAACCAAGACCAATAGACAGAGAGCAACTTTTCACATGATTCATCGTCTTCGTTGGGATACCTGTGGTCGTCACTTTTTGCCGCCATTTTCGGACGCGCGCATCCTCCATATTAGGATATCGATCTGGCGAGGGAGCCTGGGAAAGAGCGTTACACACACACACACTTAGCGTATTATTACTCGGGCTGCCTGTGGCAGCGACGAGTCTTAAAATGCAAGTCGTTATTATTATTTATTTATTTTTTATTTCATGTTGCACGGGTTCTGCGCATGCGTTAAAGGTCAAATTCAAACCAATCAGATTGCACTGTGCTGGTAACGCAACAATCGCCAGGTTAATGTATTTACATAATTAAATACAGTAAATCAAGATGGTGGACGACGGCGCGAGGAATTTTCTCTCAAATTTGGAGTCCCATCTCTCAAATGTAAGCAGTTTAATGTTTTATTTAAGTTCACTCGTGCGAAAGCCTTCCAACACTCCCAACAGGCTCAGGATATTTCAACTGGCGCTCTTGTTTGGGGTACGTTTCGTAGGTAATAAACACTCACTCGGCACAGAATATGATGACCGAAGCAGTTATTCAACTCTCACGGTAAACAAGACTCCTCTCACGTACGGCCGAGATTTTGGTTCGAGAAATTAAAGGCTTCCAACAGTTCCCTTTATAGTTCTGTAACATAATGAGCAGACTGCAGTTTTGGGAAGGAGGGTAAAAGCTTTTAAATAGAGATAAACAAAACGGGCATTTCAGTTAATAATCTTTAGTCCAACAAATACCGATATGGACGCGATCAAAGAGCCGCAGGGTAGAAAGAACAGTAGAGAAATACAGTGATAGCTCCATCATAGGTGGACAGGATACAACTTATAATATGGGACAAATATAAACATACATTTGAGACACTCATCTATTAGTACTCAGAACCTGCAGAACAGCAGACTAAATTAGGACCGAATTCGTATTTTTTTCGATAAAAAAAAAGAATCAATGCCTTCAGCTGCTTCAGTAAGATTCCTAGTCATATCAGTAATGGTGACTATACCAAGCATTGTTGCTGGGGGAGATGTAAGAGTGAATCCGGCGCTCAAAGAGATATGTCTCGGAGAATGAAGCATCGATCGGTACACCGCTAGTAGATCAGGTTTCTCATCTTTTCTCGGCCTTTTTGATCACTCACAGGAGGAGCTTTTCTGTTCCAAAACCTTTACAGCAAATTCAGTGAGAAATGTCAGCATTGGATAAATGTTTGTACAAGAGACCTTAAAAGCACAGAACAACGAGACTAGGTCTGGCAATGAAACGTAAGTGGCTATAAATTACTGAAACCCTGACTATGTATCCACCAGTAAACAATGAGAAGGAACTACTGTTCAACCATTAAGTTTACTTGAATTTATCAGTGGATTCTAAATAAATTTTGGAAGCAAAGCCTACATCTACAATTAATGCTTTGATTTATTTTCTGAGCACAAATGAAGTTAATTTCTTTCGGAGCTGCAGGTATTAAATTTGAAAACTCGATAAATGCAAACAATAACATAATGGTTTGAAAGAGCACACCAACATAAGCAAGATTGCCGAATTTTAGGATGCTATCAGTTCATAGTTTAAATGTATATGCTCTTCCAGCCATAACAGCTTTGGTCTCCGATGAGTTTTATTGAAGAAGATGATTGCACTCGGCATGCGGCTACATTCTTTTGTTTTTGCCTTAATACAGGAAAACCTGACCTTTGTAACTTTTCAATGTTTAGGTGAAGTCTTACAACGATATTGCATGGGAAAAGATGAGTTTGGGATACAGTTTAAATAGGACTTGACAGTCTATATAGTAAGCATGTCTCGTTGGTTGGCCAGCGAAGATGCAAAACTCGCTTGACAAGATCAACGTTTGTCGCTTTGTTTCAATCCTCTGTATTTCAGCCAAAGTTTAAGCTGTTCGACAGTATAATCATCAGGTTCCCTTTCAAAATATGGTCCAGGAAAGCAGTCATTTCTGGTAGAATAGACAGAGGATGAACTGAAGTGCTAGTCAATTCTTGTAAGTTGATACAAGAAAAGCGGTTTGTTTGTCTGAGTCTTGGCGGGGGGTCTAGACTTGTGACGTAATTATCGCGCTCTGCTATAAGCGTGCGTAACATGAACATGAATATTAAAGTAGAGGTCAACTTCTTTAATTTGCATACACGAGAAAAACAAACATATTAAATTACATATATATATACATGTATATACTAGGGGAGCAGAGAATGAATGTCACCGCGCTACCAGCCACTCCTAAAGACTGCTAAATTCAGCTAATAATTCTTCCCTTCGGTTATTACTAGAGGATTTCAAATGAAAGTGTAATTTCATCTTCAATCTCATGTGGCTCTTTTTTTTATTTCATGTCGCACGGGTTCTGCGCATGCGTTAAAGGTCAAATTCAAACCAATCAGATTGCACTGTGCTGGTCACGCAACAATCGCCAGGTTAATGTATTTACATAAGTGAATACAGTAAATCAAAATGGTCGACCCGCGAGGGCGAAAGCCTTCCAACAGGCTCTGGATATTTCAACTGGCGCTCTTGTTGACCATAAAAATACATGAACAACCAGGAGCCGTAATACATTCGATCAGCGCTGTTTGGACAGATCCAATGTACATTTAGAAATGTAAGCGAAATACAATATCCAAACACGTTTGGATATCAACGGGTATCGAATTATAATCAAAGGTTAGATCTCGTCAGGCGCGCTCAGATAAGAAAGTTCAAAGCTCTCAGACTAGGCGAGACAAGGAGATATCACTTTCAATGAGTCATTGTCAGAAATCTATTCCATCGTGGGCGGTCTAGCTTGTACAGCTAAGGCATGTTTTACGACAGAATAACCAGAGTCTTTCTACTGGATTGAGAGCTCGAGACATTATACATGTCGGCTAATATGGGGAAAACTGAAACAAAAAATGAACTTTGACGGCAGAAACCCTCAATTGAGCCAAGCGGAATATTTACATGATCCGCTAAGATTGTTACAAATCTTAGTTAAGCAGATGTTTTCAGTGTATGCCAACTGAAATGCGGCAACTACACGAACAAGAAGCATGAACTGCCAGCAAAGAGAGAGGAAAAAGTATTTGAAATGCACAGCGCTAGCTGAAATAGGGCATATATATAATATCTGAGACGTTAAATTACGTTACTGTGAAGAGGATCAAAATTCAAGTTTTGTAGCTTGAGACTGTCTTCTGCCGTGACTCGTGAGAGAAATTGGAAAAGATCTAGCTGTTTCATTCAGACACTGGCAAATTTATTGAAAGCTATATACAGGCTTACTTTATGAGATTATTATTCATTGTGGAATGAAAGGAAACAGGTTAGCTGAAAGTTAAGTTCGAGGTAGGCTTCGACTTTCATTCCGATTCAGTGCATATGTGCACGAAGGTGGGTGCTGTCAACAACACTACCAAAAGATCCAAAACGAAAGTTCAGTTACGTAAGTACTGTAAGTAAACTCTTTTTGATTTGAATAAATTTCCTCTCAGTTTGTCTGTTAATGTACTTTTCTTCTAATTATCGCGTTATTTAACATCTGTGATTTAGAGTATGCGTACCTCAGAATAAATTATTTGAAAGGTCAACTGAATTCTTGTGTCGATAAGTGAAAATGTTTTTTGTGAAACAGTCTGTGTATATGAGAAGCGGCTTAATAGAAGAGCTTTCTCATTTATAGGAATTACAATTTTTTTTCTTGCTATGAAATTTATGTTTCATTTCACATTTATTCATACAGTTTTAGCCGGACATTTCCCCGAGTTTTTGATCTATTTTCAATCAAATTCAAAGTCTGAATATGTCATTGTATTGCATTTATACACTTGAATTGCCAGTATTCTGTTGTTCGAATCCTGCGTTATCATAGTCATGCCATAAAAGCGATTAATAGACCAGTCTGTTTTTTTGACGTTCTCACTGGCAAATTAAAGCATGACTTGATACTAAGAGGATTTCAAATGAAAGTGTATTTCATCTTCAATCTCATGTGGCCCGAGTGAAAGCCCAGATGGGCTCTTGTTATAGAAGATACACAAAAAAACGTCACTTGTTTACCTGTGATCTCGAATCACCAATTAGCCCTAAAACCTCAACGTTTACCTACATGTAGGAACTTCTTATCAGGCATATCATGTATATCAGGCATATCAGAGGTATCACATGTATCAGATGTATCAAGCATATCATGTGCAACAGACGTATTAGGTACTCACGTGTATCAGACGTGTATCAACAGGGGTGTCACATTTATCAGATATGTCAGGGATGTCTTGGGTGTCACGTTTATCAGACGTGTCAGTGGTATCTTTGTTTGTGAGGTTCATTATTCGGACGGGGTATTCTGCAGTTATTCCGACTTGTCAATAGCAAGACCTTTTTTTGAAATCAGTTATTCAGCATTTCTCCTTCAAATTATTCTGGCCATTATTATAATACCAGGTTTCGCTATCAATGATTCTAAAAAAGAAATATCACTCTCCCCTCCCTCCTCTCACTCCTCTCCCATATACTTACACTTACCTTTCATTCAGATGTAATACCACCTACTCAACTCAGAGGGATTTGAACTCAGTAGCTCTGCCTTGACACACCCAGTTTTCCACTGACTTAACACACTGCACCACACAAGCGCTTGTTGATTTGGAAGCAACATTTATTATATAAGTAACTTAAAGCAGAACCCAGATCCTCTCGGGTCAACAAGTCAACACTTACATGAAGTAGTAACCCACATGGAATCTGTCATGAAACTCCTATTTTTTTTTGCTTTAGTTTGCTTCAAACAATAAATAATCATGTGAACTAATCCAAATCCTACCCCTACATTTAAAAAACCCTAACCGTCAACAATGTGTGCTCACTAATTTGTTTGAGTCAAATTAAACTAGTTTGTTTTGACCATGGTCAATTTGAACTAGTTTGTTTTGACCGGGTCAAATTTACCTAGTTTGAATTGACCGGGTCAAATTGAACTGAATGGTAAATTTCAACTACAACATATATGTACAATGTTATTGTATCAGCAGGAGCTTAAAAAGTTGCCTCACTGAGGTCAGGCTAATATATGCCCCCCTCCCCCCATTTACACCACAAACACAGTGTTATTGTTCGTTTATGCATCCAAATTGTGCTGGTATTTCACAGAGTGAATGACATTAATGATATTTAGCATGTATCTTACATGGCCGAAGTTAATAAGTAAACAATAAATTAATTAATGTTCTCTTTATGTCAATATGTCTGCCTATCTTCAGATCCTTGTCAAACCAAAATCAACTTCACAACAGGATTTCAAAACAGTACAATGGGCTAAGTGGTCCAAGTTATTCCTTGTTATCAGCAACTGGTGCACAGAAGTATGCACTTCCCCCATCTGCTGTGCTGCAGGTAAGAAACAATTAAATGTAAAACCTATGGGTATTTATACTCCCATATATAAGCTAAATGCATATATATATACAGGTTTGTGCCACCTCAAAGGGTACGTTTTTTTGCTGTTTTAGTCTGCGGGGAAGATAAACACTAGTAAATAATCAACTAAAGTTGATAGAGGTATGCTAACTGACGTGGAAAGCGAGTAGCAGCTGATATTTCGAGTGCTAGCCCTACGTCAGAGCAAAAAAGGATTTTGAGACCTATGCGGCAACCCCCCCCCCCCCCCTCCCTCCCCCCTCCCTCCCTCTAGCTCCCCATCCAAAATTCTGGGGTGTATAGTACATGTAGGTTGTACTTTTCCCCTCTTATTTTCACTAACATTCCTCCAACTGTACTGATCAGTGAAATGTTTCTCAATCACCATTTTTCAGCCAAATGTTGACACTCGAGCAGGTACTCTAGACACGTGGCCAGCCCATGCTCTTGGTCCCAGTGCTCCTGACCTCAAACCAGGTGTTGTGAAACACAGTAATGAGTTCATGCCCAAGGGAGTTCACAAACCCAAATTTCTTGAACAACTTGAGGCCTTCCTACAAAAAGAACTCAGGTCCCTGGACTGTACAGAAATGGTTCCAAGTGAAAAGAGATTACAGGTTAGTAATTATAGTACTACTATAATGATCATATTATGGCCCTGTTTTAGCCACTATTGAGTGCTCATTTCTGCTCACTTCTATGAGAATATACAAATCTTACCTATTACAGATCGACATGCAACAAAAATTGTACAGTAATTTAGAATTAAAATAATATTCTGACAAACATTGATTTGGTTCTTGTTCAGAAACTCATTGGTCTGCAGCTGAGACTTGCATATTATGAGTCCTAAGGACTCATAAATTCATGCAATTTGTAACAAAGTCAATACAAGTATTTAACAATTATTCACCGAAGTGGAGGTGAATATATAGTGGTGGATATATTCACCAACACTGAGGTGAATAATTGTTTTAGTATATACTGTACCACACTCCAGGTGAATAGCCGGCACCAAATAGTTATTTTATTTTCTGTCAAGTGGACAAAAACTCACACGATCGCTGCTTTGCTCAGAGGTGAATATGAAATCATATTCACTGTTTGAGTAGCCAATCAGAGCACGTGAAAAGTGATATTCACTGGTAGGTATTATCCTATAAATACTATATTTCAGCCAATCAGAGCTCAGCTTTACTATGCAATACAGGGCGGTATTTCATGGTTTTTCTATGACATACAAATACAATTACTAACTTATTTATGGTGTTGAAATATGCCCTGAGATATTTCGTCCATGGACAGTGTCTGATCCAAGAAGAGAACACTCACTCTGTTCCCGAGAGCGAAGCTCGAGGGAAACTGTGAGCTTCAAGAATCAGATAATGTCCAAGGACAAATAATATCGGGCATATTTTGATGCCACAATGTAGGTTATTGTCGTTATTATCCTTCAAATATTTTCTTTGACGTGCGCTTATACGCTCACATGTACAGGGGATGTATTTACTGAATAGTGATATTTCCCACTCGTGGAGAGAAAATATATCGGTCACATGACACATTCAACCAATCATGCAAGAGAGAAAATATTTGATGGGATATAAAGAGCAGTATATATTTCATGGCTAGATCAGGTCAATCAAAATGCAGCAAAGTTTGTGCCCTTTCTTTATCAGCAAATAATAATTCAAGATTTTGAATACATAATTAGTCTGTAGATGCATTCACCACTTGAAACTTTTGTTTTCGGACGAGAAAATTTGCAGTCTATCATCCTGTAACTACGTGTAGTTGCTTTGTTTTCCTGAGAAATCTTCCCTTAAATTTGTTTTTATAGCTACATGTAGGATAATATGGTTATTTCATGGTTAATTTCTATAATGGAATACTTGCAAAAATTTCACAAGAACTTAATTGTGTTTAATTTGGTATACCAAAATTATATTATGAATTTTGAGTGAATTTTTTTGCCAGTATTCCATAGAAAACCATGAAATAACCAGTAAATATACACCTGTAGCTTTCTGTAAAGCAGTCTTTTCTGTTGTCAAATTGTCATTGGAATTTGTTTGTTTTAGGCCTTCAGGGAGGTGTTTGAATACCTAATAGAAGACTTCAAGACATACAAACCCCTGCTGTCTGCCATTAAACATGAGTACGAAATGATGCTAGTACACCAGCGAGAAAACATAAGGGAACTGGAGCCACTCAAGGTAGAAGATTTTTCCGTGTTACATAAAATATGATAATGTACATGTACCATGATATTCAATAATTTATAAGCACCCCCTGCTTGAATACAAAATTTGAAGCATCCTCCCTCAATAAGCTGATGAGAGAATGCAGGAATTAAAAGCAGAGCATTATGTCATGTTTATTAATACCCAGTAAAATAATATTAATATCTAAAAGTATAGTCTGTAGTATCATTATTATAAACACCCTGGGGGGGGGGGGGATGGTCCACCATTTTTTTTTTTCAGACCTAAAAAATCTATTTTTCCTACCCCATTTCTGATTTTGACAAAATATTTGGTAAAATCACTGACATAAACTTCAAATATAACATATTTTTTTATTATAAATTTGTAGATGTTTACAAAAGGTCATTATCTCTACCAGTATGTTTTTGAATAATAAATGAAGGCCGGTTTTACGTCCCCGGCTTGAATACTGGTATATATTATAAATACGTGTATAAACCTCTATAACTCATGGATGCAACACTCTAATCAAGAAATATTCTACTATTCAACTATTTGCTTGATCTAGAATTGATACTAATGATAAAAATGTTTGACCTGATATATAAATATACACTTTAAGTTTGGGTGACACTGGTCTCAACCCCATCTTAGACCTAGAAGGTTGAGAAACCGACTCCATGCATCCAGCGGCACATACCTGGGTTAGCACCCTTCCTCGATTATAGATGCTCAGGGTACCTCTTGAACATGAAATTTGAAATATTAGTGCTCAGGGCACTTAATTGAGGAAACATGATATGTTGTTTTATGACATAGCCATGCAAACTCTGATTAGCTAAAAAGCATGTTTTATCAGTGAGAGTATAATTTATCAACATACGTGAGTGTGTTTTGTTTTGAACTGCTTGTTTGCTTTCCTCACAGGCTTAAATCAATATCATATTAAAGCATTTATTAGTCATTTTACAGGAGTGCATCCAGGGAGAGGGTTCAGAGGGTTGCAAATCACTGGATCTGGTGGGCATGCCCCTATACCATCCTAGTTTTTTTCATGGCCTCTCCACTCAACCACCCTTTTCACAAACTCCTGCATCTGCCCCTGTTTGAGAACACTTGAATGAGAAATGCCAAAAGCATGTGCCTTCAGCTTGTTCAACATTTCCCTTATGTTCTCAAATGACCGTCGTGTTTTATGACAGCATATGAGCATAATACATGGTTTAGGCTTCTTTCCAGGACGGGGAACTCTGGTACCAAAATGACGGGGTGTTTGGTGGTCACTTTGAAAATGGCCCCTAAAATGTATATGCATAAATTAAAGGAAGTTTTAAAAGCCTTAATGAGTACTTTGACCCCTATAAGTTATATATGCATATGGGCCATTCCATATGAAATGAAAAAATATTGTGAATTTCAAAATTCAAGATATCATTAAAAGATTGGTATCTATTGATAGCTAATACATTGGGCTGTAAGAAACTAAAAAAAAATTTGTGACTTAAGGCCACGCCCACTATGTGGCGCAACTTTACTTCTAAGGCTTTGCAAAGTGAAAATTAAAGAGGTCTGAAGCATATATAACAAAAGTGGTATAATAAAAGAAATAGAAATAAGGCAAACTGTGTTTTGTGATGTATACATAGTGTTGGCCTATATCTATCATAAAACCCAATAAAAAAAATAAAAAAGTTGATTCCTCTTGAGATACGAGGCAACAAAAATCTGTTGCGGACATTACATTCATCTGCATAAAATATCACTATTAGTTAAAATTATTCATACATTTTGAAATTATTTAATGTGATGCTTGTGATGCTCTATTAATATAGTATGAAGATGATTTTGGCAAAAAAATAATTTTGGAAAAGCTTTTCGTTCGCTTGGAACTGCGTTGCGGACATTACGTTGCGGACATTACACTTTTCATATTCGCTTCAATTAGTGGATATTTTGATGGGAATTTCACCAAAATAAGTTTCTGGAAACACTTTCAATTTATTCAAGGTGAAATGATGACAATAAAAGCATTCAAATAGATATTGTGATAAACAAATCTCAAACTATTTGTCTATCTTTGAAGAACAAATGTTTCTTGCAACCATAGCTAATCATGTACAAGGCAAATCTATTACTAGATATTGCATGTGATACAGTTAAAATCTAAATGTCTTTATAATTAAAGCCAATGTCTGATTAAACAATCAGGGCTAGTATCAACGGATACAAATCAATGTATACTGAACAAAACAAAATGCAGTCATAACTATTGCACCAGATGTACAAATACAAAAACGTGCTGTGAATGTCTACTGTTACAATACAGAGTTCACCTAAAGTTTTCTCATAGTGCAACCCCATTCAGTTGCACTGTCTACAGAAGTGGGTTTACATGTATCTTGTTGCATTAAAGAGCTTCTCAATTTCTTGTTGTTGAGGTACATGTACACTAAAAGGCCCAACATTCTCAAGCATAACTGGGCCAAAAAAAATGCAAGATAGATGCACTTCATCAAAATCATCCCTCTTCGGCCAGTTGAACCTCTTAGCACCGACACTGTGCAAAAACTTAAACTTGACCAACTGGTTTGTCATGCTGATGGCTCTGCCAAGATAATATTTGTTCATATAATCCACAGCATAGTACTCTTCCATCCTGACAGCTGGCATTGGAATGGCTTGTAGGCACCCCCTGTGTTCACTGAAGATTATGCTTTTCCTGAATTCTGAAAAGCAGGCTTCTTCTACCATTGGACCAAGACCTGCCAAACATCTGGCATAATTAAAGGCAGGTATAAACACCACAGGCCTGTTTATTCAGTTGCTGAGGGATGTCTTCTTTTTTGTTGCAAGAAAAGACCCACTCATCCAGGTTGCAAGTAGCATCCACTTCCTTTAGAATGGTGGCCATTTTCATCAAAGCCTTCTCAACTGTGGGTTTGACAAAGTCACCTGCCCTGCTATCTAAGACGATAGACAATTTCTTCTGTGGAAACAGAGCCAGGAGAAACCAATGTTTGGAGTTCACTGGATTGCATGGTATGAGTAGCAGATCTTGTTCGAATAGAAACTTTTGCCGCAGGGACTTGGCTAACACACTTGGCTCTCCTTTTTCAAAATTCTCCCAAGCGAGCGTTATGACTTTCACGTTCTTGTCAGAGCTGGCACATGATTTTATCAGAGTCAGATACTTGTCAATCACGAAATTGCAGAGCCAATTTTCTTGGGGGTTAGAAGATTTGCCTGCCAGGCTCTTGATGTCGTTCATGTCAATGAGACCATCTCCACTGAAAGAAATTAGGCCATCTATAATTGCATTTACTTGAGATGCAACATAGTGTGGGAGGGAAAAGGATGCTGCCTGCTGGAACAAATGAAGGAGCTCGTTGGGGATACCCTCTTGGACTTGACAAGATAAGATACTGTTTGTAGGGTTGATGTTGTTATCATCATTGTTAGTACTTTGATCTTCCAATCCATCACTATTGTTGACATTGTCATCGTCATCATCGTCGCCATCATCATAATCATCATCACAGCTTTCAGCACTAATAACGACCTCCTCGTTACTTTTATATGACTCAGTATCAGAATCATCTGAATCAAAGGGAAGAACAGTAACTTCACTCTCAACCAAAGCCTGGTTAGAGTAGAGACGACATTCAACAAAGCCGTTTTCTTGTGGCTCGATGCAGTGGAACCTTGAAATTCCTGGAATGGGAGCAGCTTCATTGAAACATTTCTTGAGGCCAAGTGTAGCAGACATTTCACTGATTTCTTCTTTTTCTACAAGTGAGACAGTCACAGTTGAATTGAGCTTTCTGATGACTTCATGGAAGGATCTTGCATCCACGACAACAGCCACTTTTCTTGCTGCCACAGCATTCCACACAAGACGTTTAACTGTGCCACCAATCCCGTCTACAACTCCCTTCCCATGTGAGGTGGCGAAGTAGTTCCACTGGATGTGGACTATCTTGTCAAGTTTGTGAAGAAAACTCACAATGTATTTGTTCTTAAACTGAGAACTTGGACCATCAGAAAAAACAAAAACCTTTTTAACCTCAGCATGCTTTTCCTTGACAAATTTATCAAGAACAATAGACATCATTACTGAAACAGATGTCTTATCATGAGACATTTCATCAGACACAATGACATGTGACTCACAGACACGGTCACCCGAGGAATCCCTCGTCCAGATAGCAATTGTGAAGAGGGTAACCTGCTCCTGGTTCCAGTGAGCAGACTGGATCTTGTCTTGGTGCTTACACAAGTAGTTCTCTGCAAAATCTACTTGAACTACAGCCTCCTCCTTGTCTAGTTTTTCTAGCCTCTGTTCAAAGTACCTTGACTGCTGTCGCTTGATAAAGACGTGCCTTAAAAATGAAGGCATATCTGAATGAAGTAAGGCCAGCACATCTCTGATAGTGCCTTCTTTACAGATCTTTTTCATCTTCTTAACCACTTTCTTCCTGTGTAAGGCTTTCTTCCCGACTGGAACTCTTACTTCAACTCTCTCCCACTGATACCATAACGTCGTATCATCAAGGGAAACATCGCATTGCTCTGCAATAGCATCCAGCCACTTAGGGCAGCTACTACATTTACCAAACATACACATCTCTGAGTCAGGGTCACATACAAAGTTATTAACAAAGTCCCCAGAATAGTTTGGAAAATCAGTTATCTCTTTACTGAGACAGTCACAAATCAACCGAATATTCTCATGATATTGACAAAGGCATACATTCTGCGGCATATCAGACGAAAATAGAACATTCACTGGGCGAAGAGAACTGAACTTGCTCAGTCCAATCTTAACATCTGGGTTTTCTTTCATGAAAAGAGCATGAGCCTCTTTCAATGAGCACATCAGATGCCTCTTCTGGAAGTGTAATTTCTTTCCACTTTGCCAGCTGGTAACAAAATCTTTCTTTCCAGGAGCTTGTCGCGAAATAGAATCTTGCAAGTAAAAACTTGTGACTTTTGAAACTGTTGCAGCTGGAAGGCTCTTTCTGCTCGCTTTACTGGCTTTCTTCTTTTTAGGAGTATGAATTCCTGTGGCAGAAGCTAACTTTGCAATAACTGCTTTTCTTTTCCTTGGGCTTCTTGGAAGATGGGGCTTAACTTTACCCACTGCTTTTCCAAGTGCTTGAGGTGTATGGTACACAGCTTTTTCTTCACCATCAGCTTTCTTCATTTTCTCTGCTTCCTTAGAGTTCAGTCTAAATCTCTTTACTCTCTCTTCCTAGCAACCTCTGCTGAACTTTGAGTATTTGGCTTGGTTCTAACAAGTTTCTTTCGTTCTAGGTCCTTGTTTTTATAAACATTATACTTTTCAAAATCTTCTTTCAGCTTTTTTCTGAATATCCGTGACCTCTCAGCGCTTGTTTTTGGCATTTTGAAACGTGCACTTCAATCTTTACAGAGAATTTGAGGAAGGAATATATAACTGGTCAGTGGAATAAGTCACTCTGGGCATGCTCAACTTTTCTTCTGAGCATGCTCAATGAGTTATTTATAACTACTGACCCAAGTAATGCAGAAAAGTTTGCAATCATTTAAGCTGTATTATCATTCACTTTTACATGAAGTTAATATATAACAAAACCTATTCTAAAGGCATTTACTAGCAATGAAGTGCAAAAACTGTGTCACTGTGAATAAATTATACTTTTTTTTCCACTTCAGAGACACAAAGCATTGATTTTAACATGAAATTGTAACAATTCTGCAAAGATCCCAAAAATGTAATGTCCGCAACGTTTTTTGTGTAATGTCCGCAACAGATGTTTTTGCTTATAACTTTCATATTATTAGTAAACTTTGATTTTTTTTTTGATGTTTTGCAACTTCATTTATCATTAAGCATGGAAAATATTTTACTTTTTTTTCAACAAGTCACAACTCACAGGAAATGGAGTTTGAAAAACATTAGTCAACATGTGGTTGTTTTTGCTGTAATGTCCGCAACAGACTTTTGAAAATTAATTATGCAAAAAGTATAACAGGTAGGAATGTTTTTTTGATAGATAAAGAAAGAGCTCACTCTTGTTGTTAAGTAGTGTAAGTTTCATCAGCTCAACTGATTTATCTAAAAAGTTAGACAGGGTTATATATCAATTTCCATGCTCTGACTGTAATGTCCGCAACGTGGAATGGGCCATATACTGATAATTTCAAAATTATAAAGTGAATCAACCTTAAAATTCTAATACTGAACCCCTGAAAGGTGCAATCCAGGTTGCGTAACTAAGGCGTGCAAACAGAACCCCCTAAAAGGTACGGTTATGATAATTTTTACCCCTAAAAGGAGTGCCGAGCACCCCCATCAGTTCAATATAGTCCCCCTCCCCCCCCAGGGCTTCTTTATTTGTTAAATAATGTCCAGTGACCAACATATGGGTTAATTGTTAAAATAATATGGACATTGAAAACTTGTGATTATTTATTGGTAAAGGTTTCATTTGAATTTCCAGAGCATGTTGGTTACTGTCTCTGAACAGTGTGAAAAGAAACTTCTCGCTATGAAGCAAGAAGAAAAATCAGGTAACTTTTGCACTTTTATCTGCTTGTTGCTAAGCAACAATGATATTGATTGATTTTATTATTGAACGAGATAAGCAGTGTATTAAAATGTGTACGTATGAGATATGCTTTTAGCTGGATTGACTGTGTGCCATAAGGGACCAAGTGCCCTTTTCAGGACGTTTTTTCCTTCTGAAATTTCGATTAATAATACCAAAAGTGAGTTACACAGTAGCTTAAAAAAAATCCTCAAAAGGGCACTTGGTCCAGACTTTGTGGCACACAGCCATTCAATTATTTTCTAAAACACTTCAAAAGCAGTGCACAATTGCCATTAGTTTATACCGGTAGTTTTTTTTAAACGACAAATGTTCTCAAAGAGGTCACATTACTTGTGTTATATAATTTGGCTGTTCAGTTTGTACTAATTTTGACTTTTTTCCACATGAAATTGAATGTTTCTGTACACGTAACTCGCGGATATTGGTAAATTGAATATATTAAAATTCAAGTTTCAGGCTGGGGTGCTTATTAAATATATGAAATATAATGGGGGATATGGCATTGATTTTATTGGAATAGGGGCATTATTGGAATACATAAATTTGAAAGGGAGGCACTAAATATTAGTAGAGAGGAGGGCGCTAAATCGGATAATTATAATTTATTATACTTGGAAATTATGTTTCCAGATATGATTGATATGAAGAAAGAGAATAAGAGACTTCAAGGGACCATAGAAAAACTAAGGTAACTTCATACATCAGTCTCAACTGAGACTCATAATTATGAACATTGAATTTGAGAGTTTAACACTTTTTTTATGGGATTGTACACAACATCTTCATTACTAAGCTGAAATAAGGACAGATGAATCCTCTTCTACCAAGTTAAGATCTTGTTTGATAGTGTGAAGCTATTGTCAACAATAAGATTCTGCACAATAACTAATCATGCTACATGTACTATAGAGCATCAAAAAGTAATTAGGTGATTGCTTCCGAGTTTAATTGGTTAGTTATCCATAATTGCATTTACTTTGCCTCGTGATTGGTGGAAGTAAAACCAATCGTGAATGACTTCAGTTCGTGATTGGTTCATTGATTGTTTTACTTGCTCGTGATTGGTTCATTGATTGTTTTACTTGCTCCTGTGATTGGCTCTGGTTTTGGTTTTACGACACTCGACTGAAAACAGCTCGATAATATGTCTTGTTTTTACTTTAGGGAGGAACATGTATCACTTAAGGTACAGGTAGCAAAGGTGAGAAACTTTATGCCTATAAACACATGTTTACGCGGTAATAAAGAAAAGTTTAACTGACGAGAAAAGGTTAAAAGTTATGTGATGAACAAGTCTGAGGGTCCACGATAGGTTTTTCGGCTGATATTGAAATTAGCAGTAATTGTAGTAGATTTTCTCAAAGTCCATTTGTGAGATATGTTGTCTGGGCGATCGAGAAGCCGAAATAATATCCAATAAAAAAGTGGTCGACTTGTTCAAAATAGTAGGGTCATGGCTAGCAGTGTAATTACGATCTTGCATCATACTAGTAACGCACCCATACATGCCATATGGACTGGGCTGAATAACCACAGGCAGCCCAAGCTCAAAGTTTGAAATTATTTGACAGTTGAAGTACGAAGGTTCAAACATCCAGAATATCTGGTATTTTTTTCGCACTAAGTGGCAAATGAATAACACAATAAACTTGCTTTGATCGCAATCCGCTTGCCGGCCTTTTCTCTCTTTAGGTAGAGTGAATCCAGGTTTTCTAGAAACTCGTTAAATCGGCCCCCAAATTCAAGACACAACAACATAATCTTCATCAAAGCAAGTTTATTGTGTTATTCATTTGCCATTTAGTGCGATAAAATACCAGATATTCTGGATGTTTGAACCTTCGTACTTCAACTGTCAAATAATTTCAAACTTTGAGCTTGGGCTGCCTGCTCAAATTGGCGGGAATTTTACCGAAAACACTATCTGTTGGCGGTAAATATTTCGTGTTTGAAGCCAATTTTATCCCAGTGGCCCAAGCTTAAACCACATTGTCCAAAACATACGTTGTTTCTCAGTTTCTGGAGTAAATGGTCTGAGTATTTGAATCTTATCTTTCCAGCAAAACTCGCTAAATTTTGAAAATGTTGCATACGCTGCAGTCGTCCCTAGTGTACGCACATCACGTTATTCAGTAAATGGGGTCTGGGTACGAGATTGCTATTCAGCGCTGTCAGGGATATGATAAATTCCATGGTAATTGTGTCGAGGCCTATCGCAACTGCTGGAGTAAATTCCTTTAAGGTACAGGTTTACAGCTGTTCTTACCACAGACATAGTTTTATCAGGATCCGAGATCAAAACATTGCTGGATGGCGGGATTGGTGGAAAAAATACCGGGATTTGAGACACTGGCAAGCTAAGCTTTGGGATCACTTTGTGACAGTAACTGATCTTTGTAATTTCTGTTACAGCTCCAGGAGGAGTTAGGGGTAGAGTATCTACGCTACAGGAATGAATGTGATGCGAGGTTTGTTGGACATTCGTATCATTATTGTCTCAGACAGACAGACAGACAGAAGTATCACTTTTATTAGAATTTGCAAAGTACGCTTTACATCGGTGCGAATCCAATAATCATAGATGGGTTGGGAATAGGTATTTAGGTGTTACTGATTCAAAGTTTGCGATCTAATGCAAAGAGAGTCCGGCATAAATATATTTCGCTGCTATCTTCGCTATTTTGGGATGTGGGTTAAGAACTTTTGAAAGAAAATTATTTTCGGATATATTTCTTACACGTAGGGAAGCACATAATTCTTTCCTTAAAACCTGTCTCATGACACGGCGCAAAGCGCTGGGAAGTATGGCATAGAGTGCCTTACTTCGTGAGTTTTCCTGTGTCTGCATATGCCCGTTGAAATTTGGTGTAGTGGTGTTTATAATATAACCCAGATAGTACGAGCGCTCTGATTGGCTTATAGACTCCAAAATATATGGTCTATTGTGCTTGAAAATGCATCGAAATCGGCACGCCTGCTTGCGTTGTGTCATAGTTATATCATAAAAGCAATAGACCACACATGTCAATGTGTTTACTGGCGAAGTAAAGCACTTGGGGGTGTTGGGAGAACACTTGAAATGCTCAATCACGCTCCTTCGGCTTGTGATTTTCATGCATTTCTTGTGTTCTCCCAACATCCCAAGTGCTTTATTTCGCCGGTAAACACATTGAAATGTGTGGTCTATTACTTAAGTGGTTCATCTTTGGAAACAAAAGCTGATTGGTTAGATTCCTTCCTACAATTTCCGGGAATCCCTAGTATATTGATCCTGAAAACCGAGTGTTCTGATTGATCATACGATGGGTAGCTAGTTCCTGTAAAACCTAGTGTTGATCTACATGTACTACGATCACAACGACTGATCTTGTTGGTTGTAATAATGTTTCAACAGGAAAATGTTAATCGCTGACATCAATGAGCTGAAGTACCAACAAGAAGACTCCAAGAAGTCGAGCATGGAAGACGACGGGGAAGGCAAGGAGGACGTTACCTTCCTGAAACTTGCTCTCAAGTGAGAATCTAAATCTGATATATAGCGTTGTTTGTTTAAAAGGGCTATGTCGACTCCCAAATGATAAACATTCTCATGAGGAAATACAAAAAATACTACTCAGATTAGTAGAGTATGTTTTCCAGGTGAAATTGAAGACAATTTTGATAAAGGATGGCAAAGGTTAGAATGGATGAAAAATACTGCTTTTAAGAGAAATGTAGAGCAACTCGAAATCGGTTCACTGTAACCGAAATCAAGTTTCAAGAATAACTGCTTTTGTAATCCACTTTAATCTTTGCCATCCTCTATCGAAAACGTTTGAAAAGCAGATCAGGACATTCACATGGTATTTATCTTCTATCTCAGGGCGTTATTTTTGTAGTTTGTTTCGAAGAAACTTGAAGGTTTAATTCGATTGACACAATTACGCTACCCTGGGTATCAGAGGTTGAATATTTTGCGTTTTGTTAGTAAGTTGCAAGTGACGAAGGCCGTGAGATGTTACGGCAAACAAGACGGCAAATATGGTTAAATATTTAACCTCTGGTACCCGGGGTATGTTCAAGCTAAACACAGTAAGAATCCCAGTCAAAAATGAGGGTCAAAATCAACTGGCTGTTCATGAACATTTCGAGTTCACTACATGAATTAAGAACTGGTTTTTGTGACGTTTTGTTTTCCGTGTAACTAAACAGTTTGTGTGTAATGTACAGGAAGGCAAGAGAGGACCTCGATACCAAAAACCAAAAACTGGCCACGATGGAGGCAGACTACGGAGATGTCGTTCCACGCAGAGATTTTGAAAAACTGGAGGCGCAGGACATCGTAAGTAGAATCAAAGATAGGCCTGTTATTGGTCCGAATCTCGCATTTATATTATGTCAGTAAGAATGGATGGGATTTTGCGAGATTAGCTGGGCGAGAAAAAATGTCGTAAGATGAAGGACAGGCGGGAAATGGTGAGGAATAGCGAGATCAGGCAAGGTTTGACGCGACGTAAATTTTAGATGTCTAAAATTGGAGAGATAAGGCAAGATTCAAGCAAAATGTGGGGAGATTTAGTAAGTTTTGTACGTTAATTTAAAAAAGAAGTAGCCTGAATCTCAACTGTCCCAGCTCGCTCTCCCACACTTGGCAAAATGGAGATACATGAAGTATGTCATAAAATGTTGGCTAAATAATAGGGGGAGTGACTCGTTGCCTTTATGATATTTGTTAACGTGTAACCATAATGATTCCTTAGTTCTCTGGTAAGCTTGAATAGCTAGTTAAACGTCTGTACACCTTTAAATAGTTTTTTTTAAGGCATTCTGTCTTTGATCTTTTTGCACAGAAACTACAAAAGGACATGGAAAAAATGTCCGCAGACATTCAGAAGTTGATGCAAGAACACAAGTATGTTATAACAAGGCCACTTAATTACCCTATATCATTATGACGTCACGGCTTGTTTATGAGGGGGACAGAATCGACTTGAACAATAGAATTTTGAACTAAATCTGCTCTGCTGAGGAAAATTTAACTTCGAATTGTCTGGTTTCCAGATATCAGCTGTATCAATGTTTATCCCACAATATTTACCGTATTTGGTGGCTGTTACCGCTATTCTACGTTCTACAAAATGCATTTGATAGCTATTTCCTTTGTGTTGTTGCTGTTTTGTCCCCCTCTCACGACCGTGATCCTTAGCGTTTAAACAATAGATTGTTTTGATTTGACGTCATAATGATATAGGTCAATTGTATATCAGTAATCAGTATTAAAGCATTACTCAGATACTATTGTAAAGTGGAAACTGATGTCTAAGAAAGGAAAAAAATATTGTTGAGGAGAAACTCTTGTAATACATAATACATAATAGAGCTGATTTCGTAGGAGTGGGCAAGATACAACAATGACTTACAGCGCGGTTGCTTTCCGGCATGCCATGACATTGAAATGGTTCCCCATTGTTTTTGTTTCTGATCCAGTGAAATTACAGAGTTACGGTACAGTAAGTTACAGTACGGTTACGGTAAGACTACGGACATGCTACGTATATTTGCCTCACTCATACGAAAGCTGCTCTGTGTCATATATATATATATGTACCGTAATAAACGTGCCATTTACTAATTAAATCGTTTTGTTGTTTGTATTTTCAGTGCTTTGTTGGAGGTGCACAAGAAGGTTGTAGAGCAGCGTGATCAATTATGTGTCGATAATGACCAAATGAGACGCAGCGCTACTCCCAGGTAAAAACCCGATACCAGTTCAATAACACAATGTGTTACTGAGTACAATCGTAAGCCAAACACACGTTGTGATCCTGTACTCGCAGAGTACGTTTAAGCGTAATAAACTATATTTTAAAGTGATACAATGAAGGACCAACGTGTCGCGTTCATGTTGTTATTGCTGTGGATTTAAGAAAACTCTGAATTTTTAATGGGACCTAAAACAACCATAGAGGCTGATCAACGTCAGGATCCGGCCAAACCACAGATTGGATTGTGATGAGATACGAGACTGAAAGAGATGGAGAATCCGTGTCACTATATCAACTTACATGGTGGTGATGTGCACAAAATATTTCACAAATAGATGATATTTTGCCATGTGTCTGCATCTTATAGATGCACAGATGACGTATCATGGCGTGACTATTATTCTCGTCTCGTTGTGACGTCATGTGTGCATCTATAAGAGGACATACCACAGCAAATTGAAAACGTTTTGTTTTATACAATAATTAGTGAAAAAAGGAGGATATGAAATGATGTTGTGTAAAAAGTGATGCCATTTGTGAGTGTACTATCAACCAATCAGAAGACGCATTTCACACTGTTTATTATACAAAAACACAGACACTTGGTATTAGGGAATTGATTCAGTGTATATATTGAGAATTCAGTGTATATATGAATTCGGTGTATATATTGTTGATCTTTAATGCCTGGTCTCTTTTTCAGACCGAGATGGGAAAAATGTGGCCAGTACATTGAAAGGGGAACTGAACGTTGGAACGAAGTATCCCAGAATAGGACTAGTGATGAGTTAGTGGACGTTCTGCTGGCCGAGATTACCGGACAGGACATCGCTCTGATACAGACAGGAGCATCTGCTGGAGCAGAGTACTTCGAGGGGCAGGTTAGAAATGAAATAAATCAGTACGGAACATTTGTGGTACTTTATTTATTCGGTGTGTGAAAAGCATTTCTTCTTAGGTCAGTCTAGAAGGTGCTTCAAACATCTCAGACTCTGTTCTCCTTCCGTAATTGTAAGACAATACCTCAACCATAATGGCTTATTCAATTTATTATTGAACCCTGGTATTTTCTTCTAATGAATACAAATATTTTATCAGTGTTTATTATTATTATTATTTATTATTGGTATAATCAACTAAAAGTCGATTAAGGTACAAAATGTATGCTAACCGTGGTGGGAAGTAGCAGTTGACGTTTCGAGTGTTAACCATTCGTTTGCTCTTTCGCTCTTATGAATAGGGCTGCCACTCAAAACGTCAGCTGCTACTCCCTTCCCGTGGCAGTTGGCGCACCTTAATTGACTTTTAGTTGATTATACCAGTGTCTTCCCTGCCAACACTGTTTTAACAGAAACTAGTCATCCATTTTATTTATTGTTGAAAAGCCAGTTTTATCTTTGTATCCATCACCAATATAAGCCTGGGTTCTCCACCAAATACACCTTTTGGTTTTGATATCATAGATTCCTCAAACCTTTATTTATTACCATTTCACACTACTTGACAGAGAACCAGTAGTACTAGGTATATAATAGCTCTAAACAACTTCGCATTCTATATAACGTTTTAGGGTACTGGTCCCGAAGTACCAAGGTTTTTACGTTTTGAGGGTCAAGTTCGTAACCGTCGTCTTGGAAAGCGCGACACGTCGCTACTCATCAAGGACATCTGGCAGGAGAAAGCTGCACACGATACTGAGGTATGCAGTAGTTTGCACGAAAATTGTTTCCATAGCCGTAGCTACAATAACAGACAAAATTACTTGAGACACTGCTCGCTTTTAGAGACCATTCTTTAAATGAAGCCCCTCTCCCTTGTTTCTCTTTATCCTGGTTTCTCTTTATTGGAAAGAAAAGCTCATTAAAATAAATATTTAATTATCTGCTGTTTTTTAGCTATTACAAAGCCACACACATCTTTCAGTAAGAACGTTTAAAGTGCATATGAGCCCTAGCCAGTTATCATTGATTTAAAGGTCAAAGTGCATATGAGCCCTAGCCAGTTATCATTGATTTAAAGGTCAAAGTGCATATGAGCCCTAGCCAGTTATCATTGATTTAAAGGTCAAAGTGGATGTGAGCCCTAGCCAGTTATCATTGATTTAAAGGTCAAAGTGCACATGAGCCCTAGCCAGTTATCATTGATTTAAAGGTCAAAGTGCACATGAGCCCTAGCCAGTTATCATTGATTTAAAGGTCAAAGTGCATATGAGCCCTAGCCAGTTATCATTGATTTAAAGGTCAAAGTGCATATGAGCCCTAGCCAGTTATCATTGATTTAAAGGTCAAAGTGCATATGAGCCCTAGCCAGTTATCATTGATTTAAAGGTCAAAGTGCATATGAGCCCTAGCCAGTTATCATTGATTTAAAGGTCAAAGTGCATATGAGCCCTAGCCAGTTATCATTGATTTAAAGGTCAAAGTGCATATGAGCCCTAGCCAGTTATCATTGATTTAAAGGTCAAAGTGCATATGAGCCCTAGCCAGTTATCATTGATTTAAAGGTCAAAGTGCATATGAGCCCTAGCCAGTTATCATTGATTTAAAGGTCAAAGTGGATGTGAGCCCTAGCCAGTTATCATTGATTTAAAGGTCAAAGTGCACATGAGCCCTAGCCAGTTATCATTGATTTAAAGGTCAAAGTGCATATGAGTCCTAGCCAGTTATCATTGATTTAAAGGTCAAAGTGCATGTGAGCCCTAGCCAGTTATCATTGGTTTAAAAGTCAAAGTGCATATGAACCCTAGCCAGTTATCATTGATTTAAAGGTCAAAGTGCATATGAGCCCTAGCCAGTTATCATTGATTTAAAAGTCAAAGTGCATATGAACCCTAGCCAGTTATCATTGATTTAAAGGTCAAAGTGGAAAACAAAATGACCGACATAGGAAAAACAATTATTAACGTCTACCATTTTCCTTTATTAAGGAATCAAATTTCAATGCCGAGCTAATTCTAGTTCATTTTGCTCTGTTTTTATGTCAGCTCCACTTATTAATGTCTATTTCAATGAGATCGCAGAGATCAAATGTCTGACGCCTGAAAAACAACTGAAAAATAAACACATTCAATGTTATGACTTAATTAATTTCATGATGACGTCATTTCACGGATTTGTAATGCATTTTAAACAATATTATAACCATAAATCACCCAAAAACGGTTGAACAAGATTTAAAACACTTTACTACACCAAAATCAACGATTTTTGGCTAGGGCTTATAGACAGGGTTGAATAACTAGGGTCGAGCTGTGCGTAAATCGGCGGGAATTTTACCGAAACACTGTCTGTTGGCGGTCAGTCTCTCGTGTTTGAAGACAATTTTATCCCATTGGGCAAAACTTAAACCACATTGTCCAACACATGTTGTTTCTCAGCTTCTGGTGACAATGGCCTGAGCATTTTAATGTTATCCTTCCAGCAAAACTCTTATTTGTATACGCTGCAGTCGTCCCTAGTCTACGCGCGTCACGTTATTCAGTAAATGGGGTCTGGGTACGAGATTGTTATTCAGCGCTGTCGCTCTTATATAGAAAAGCTATTCCATCATGACGATTCCTAAGTCGTGAAATGCTCTTGAATTTGACTGCTCATCTTGAAAAGTCATGGTGAATAGACCCGTTTCGCATTGAAGTATTACCACTGGTGCGACGATTTTTTATTCTATTTCTGAAAATGTTTACAAAGTAATAGAAGGACTGTGCAAGACCTTTTCAAGACTATTCAAGGACTTTTCAAGATGAGCAATCAAATAGCCCAGTTTCGCATTCAAGAATTACCGCTGGATGCGATGCCTACAGACGCATTTACTCAACGTTAGTATCATTCTGATGTTAAATATTCACAAATACCAGCGAGAAGGTGCAGAAGTTCAAACTACAATAATACACAGAGTTGTGAATAACTCATCTTGTCGCTGGTATTTATGAATATTGAACATCAGAATGAGACTAGTGTTGAGTAAATGAGTCTGTAGTCATCGCATCCAGCGGTAATTCTTGAATGCGAAACTGAGCTATTTGATTGCTCCTCTTGAAAAGTCCTTGAATAGTCTTGAAAAAGTATTTCACAGTCCTTCAATTTCTTAGTAAACATTTTCAGAAATAGAATTTTAAAAATACTTGTCAAAAAATGTTCATGGTATATCTACATACATAACTTGCGATATCCTAAAAAGACATTCCTCAAGTTTCAGTGCGCAGTGCAAAATGAAATAAGAAATTGTGTATAACCCCACACAACACTGTATAGAGATACTATGTACAGTGCGGAAAACCAAGAAAAAATATGAAGCGGGGCTTGCCGAGTCCAAAGTCCATGAACTGGGGCAACATTGCGCGCAACAAATTGCACCGTGTGAACAACAATTGCTGCCACATTGCGCGAGCGTGCCCGTACCTTAACAACAGATTTATGTTTTTGTTTCTTCTTGACTCACAGAAGCCGGTGGGAGACTGGGAGGAGCTCGGAGAGTTTCTCTATACATATCTACAGCGTCGGTTTGGTGTGGAGAATATGATTATCGAGTGGGGGTACAACTTGTACGATGCCTGTAATAGATACAACCACGATCCGCGAATAGGCACCTTCTATGGAATACTACAGAAAGAGGTAAAGCATGATAACGTATTTTTTTATCGACAGGTTTGAATACTTTCATACATTGTGGTGCTTTTCATAGAACAAGGAGTGTAAATAAATGAATATTTTGCTTCTCTGTTTTATATACCGTGCTTTTTTTGCTTTGGCCAAACTAAATAAATGTTGTGTTTCGTTGGATTCCGATATCCTAGCCTGCTACACCAGGCGTGTTTTCACTCTCATAAATTCGAAGAAAAAAAACGTCTGCATAGCAGGCTACAGGTAACCCTGCTGACTTCAAACTTTTTATTGCTATTTTCCAAGACTTGAAACAGATAAAATAAATATACAAATATATAACATCAAAACAACGAGAAGCAGGTAGACGACGACTTCTCGCTACAGTGTCTTCAGCACGATCACACAAAGGGTTAACCCGCAGATAAAAAGGCAAATTTTCACAAAATAAACTTATTTTCCACCTGGATTTTTTCCAGCTCGTTACCGGAAACACGACATTTATTTTGTTTGGCCTTATGAAAATAGATTGACAGGCTTCCAGAGAAAATATGCCTGTCCATTTCTGAGGAAAAAAATTCTGTTTTCCGATCCCATATGGGATCCCACATGGCTTTTTCTATAATGCTGTTGAACTTTGTATTGCGTTAAAAAAAGGTAAAGCGACCTGCTCGAAACAGTCTTTATACCTCCTTATTTAAGACCAGTTATAAGAGCTACTCGGCATACTCATTGCCATGGATGTTTCGTCCCCTCGTCTACCGCCGATTATCATCGCTTGTCGTATTTTTCACGAAAATAAGAGATTGTAATTCACTTCCCGAGTCAGTTGTAATTGCTTCCTCGCTGGACTCTTTTCGAGCCCAGCTTCAAGCTATGCAGACTATTAACTCTTGTTGTTGCACTGTTTGTACTTATAAGCACATATTTTGTTGATATAATTGTCAAGTAACGTTATGTATACATGTAACTGCAGCGGTATTAGTTCTCGTAGATGTGATTACTGCGTATGTTGCTTGTGCTTATTCTTATGTTACAAGTGCGAACCAGCCGTAAACATTTGATTTCATATCATAACTACATATACATATATAATCGCCGTGACCCCATAACACGCACCAATACCCACGATCGCTCTCATCTGACTTGATAGCTCAGTTGGTAGAGCGCCAGACATGCAACCTGGAGGTCGTTGGGTTCGAGTCCCACTTGGGTCAGAGATTTGTTCTCTTTCCCTCGTAGGGCGTGCACACTTAGCACTACAGCTTACCAATTTACATCACATTCTTTACACTTACTAGTGCTACGCGGCAAACATGATTTCATATCACAACTACGTAAACATTTGTAGTTTGAGAACAAAATTGTTTCACAAAGGTAGCGCCTTCTACTCAGTTATTGTGGGTTTGAACCCTCGACCTCCCTCACAACAGACTGGCAATTAACCACTGAACTACTTAACGGGAGGCGGTTAGGCGTTTCTTATACTCTAATCTTTGTTTCTATAAACACAGATTGACGAGGCAGTGTATCACGACCAGCTGGTAATGCTTGAGAAGCTCTACAACTCGCTCACCAAGGCAGACTTGGCATCTGGAAATCAGGTACGTGAAACTGATCATTATGGGCGCGTTTTGTTTGGACTATTCCGAAATAACAATAGCCGGAATCGACGTATCGTGTCCTACTGGGACCTTTTTTGGAATGAACAAGATAGCATTCTGGTCATTCTGCTCCCGATAGGAGCTGTTTTCTAGGAAGAGGCAAAGTGGCGTTGTTTGGGGAATTTTTTGGCGGGAATCGGTTGGTGCGGCCGCGTCCAGTCGAAAAAAAAAATTCACTCCTAATTCAAAATGGCGCAGTTAATTTTCAGGTAAACTCCGTCAAGATCATTCCGTTTTCGTAGTATCTGTTCCTGTTCTTTAGGGAATTAGTATTCCACGTATTCTGTTATTCCTATACCGGAATAGAAATAGTCAGGGACCAAACAAACTAATATATCTTCCACTCTGTAGTAGCACTTGTCAGCTCCTCGTGAGAGTATCTCCATTGTGGATTAGAAATGTTCTGAAGTTATTTTCATTTTATTTTAAGAGTTCTCTGTCGCGGTCGGATTTCGAGCAATGCTTGAAGACGTTCTTCCCTCTTAAAGATGAGGAAGCTATCGAGGCTCTAATGAAAGCAGCCGAACAGGAATCGCCTGGAGATACAATACATTACAAGAATCTGTTCACAGAGGTTAGTTCCTGCTCACCTTTAGCTTAGAACCATATCCATTGGAAGTGTTGTTGTTGTCAGTGTCGTTGTGGTTGTTGCTATTAATAGTCATCATCAGCATTGCCATCATTAGCATCACTTCATCGTCACCACCATCATCATTGATCGTCGTCATCAATCGAGCCGGCCTGTACCGCTCGAAACAAACCACAGCATTGGCTTACTCAACAATACAAAACACCCTAACCTTCAGAACGTGCAGTACGAAAACAATAGAGCTACAGTATAATGGTCCAATCAGAATACAGGTTACGAGCGTAACTGTAATTACTCCATCAATCACCATCATCATCATCATCATTGATCATCGCCATCATTGATCATTATCATCACCACATTACGTTTAATCTTTCATCTTACAATAATTGTCTCATTCTCAGGATGAGGAAGGTCGAGCAGGTCCTTTTGTTGACAAGATTCGTGAGCAAGACAAACTGGAACAGTCACTGTACATCAAAGATGTCGAGACTGCTATCGGCAGCGGCAGGTTAGCATATAGCTATACATCATAACATCTCATTTGCTTTTCTCCTGTATGGAAACAAAAATTGTCCAACTGGGACATCTTGAATATCTTCGTTACTGACAACTGATTCGTTTACCTGGCTGGCGACATCTATTAGTCATTAGTCATCATCAGAGAATCCTTAACCCCATAAAGTCTTGTATTTATCACTTATGATATTCCCCTCTTTTCCGCTCTGCTGTTAACGCCTCTATCAAAGAAGAACTTCTCTCCTAACACATCTCCATTCCCTACTTCTTCTCATCTTCTACTAAACAAACAACATTGCATCAATGGCAACTCCTTTCTTTCCCATTCATATTACATGTTGAGGATAAGGACTCCTATCTATTCACTACTGCTTGTAGTCTTCATTCCCCACTAATAACATCGTGTGAAATACGACTTCTTCTCATCTTCTACTAATGAAACAACATCGTATCAATAACAATTCCTTTCTTTCCTTTTCATGTTATCTTGAGGATAAAAACTCTATTCACGACTGCTTATAGTCTCTTACCAGTGGCAACTTCTCTCCATTCACTGTTAATAGTCTTGTGAAAGACAACTTTCCTCTTCTACTAAAGAAACAACATCGCATCAATGACAACTCCTTTCTTTCCCCTTCACATCTCTTATCAGTGACAACCTGTCTCTATTTACTACTAATAACATCTTGTGAAAGACAACGTTTCCTCTTCTACTTAAGAAACAACATCGCATCAATAACAACTCCTTTCTTTCCCCTTCATATGTCTCTTATTAGGGACAACCTGTCTCCATTCCCTACTAATAACATCTTGTGAAAAACGACTTCTCATCTACTTCTAACGAGACATCGAATCAATAACAACTCCTTTCTTTCCCCTTCATGTCTCTTATCACTGACAACCTGTCTCCATTCACTACTAATATCTTGTAAACGACTTCTCCTCTTCTACTAAAGATCTCCCGGTTAGCTCAGTGGTTAAGCTCCGGTCTATCGAGCGGGAGGTCGCGGGTTCAAACCCCGGCCGGACCAACACTCAGGGTCTTAAAATAACTGAGTAGAAGGTGCTGCCTTTGTGAACCAACTGCAAATGGTTAGACCTTCACGTCTTCTCGGATAAGGACGTAAAATCGTGGGTCCACTCCTAGTATAGTCTTGTACTGATTTAGGAGTAACTCATTAAAGAATTAAAGAATCAAAGAATCTATTCACTACTGCTCAGTCTCCTATCCATACCTAAATATATCTTGTTCAGAAATCTTGTCGAAGACAAATCCTTTCTGTCCCGAATTGATGACAAGATCTTAGAAACAAACTCGTTTCCTTCCTGAACTGATATCTGGTCGACAACAAATCCTTTCCATCCCCTACTAAAGATACGTTGTCAATGACAGCTCCTTTTTTCCTTCCATCTTCTACTGACTTTCTAGTCTTTTCTCTGACAACCTATTTTTCTTTTCCAGTGAGATGGCTGTCGAGGATGTTCGCCAGGCCTTCCAGTCTGTTGATCCCGAGCTGACCACCGATACCCTGAACAAGTACATCAAGCGAGGGTTTAACATGGCCCCGGACAAAATTGAACCAGGGACTAAAATTGAAACAACATTATTGCTAAAAAGATTACAAACGGGAAGCATCAAGAGAATAGGAAAGAAAGCGTCGTGATAAAGGATTAAGTGCACTTGGGGTTTTTACCTACTACATCGTGCTGTAAATATGACTGTACAAAGAACAATGTTAGGACTTCAGGGATATTCTGAAGTACTGTGAACATTGTATTACAATTAGATTCTAATAAACTGAAAGCACTAAAGGAGACGCGGCCTGACACACTTTCCTTTACCTTATGAAGACACGCATTGCGAAAATGTTTCACACTACTATTACCTGCAAATTAGTGATAATTTCAACTAGACTAGTAATACATTACATGCAGAATTTCATGTCCAACCTTGTCTCAGATAATGATGGAATATATATTGTTAGTTTGCTTATCATTTCAGAGCAGTGCCTTTGGTGAAACACAAACCCAAGCGAGCTCACTTAGTAGAACTGATAGATGACATCATACTTGCGCGCGCACAGCTTGATTATGACGTAATAAACAAACAATCTAATTGGAGCGCGGTTGTATGCAAATAGCTTTACAGATCAAATAAACAGATACAGAGACAAGATTATCTACTTTCAAGTCTTTCAAAATGTACTCTTTCAGTCTAGCTAGCTTATGTGTGTCATGTGTTGGTTCTTGTCTTTTTTAAATCTTAATTATTGGTAATTAATGAATTAATTAAGCTTACTAACCTAAGGTGTTAACAGTACCTAACTTGTTTACTTGTATTGTAACTTGTAATACTTGTAACACCTTAGGTTAATTCTAATATGCGTAGCATTATTAGTAAAATTATTAGTAATTAGGATTTTTGTAAGTTAATGCAGCTTGTAAATGGGCCACCCTGCCTAAATAAAGTTATCTATCTATCTCTGTGGCTGGGAAAGCAGATGGCAAATGGAAATATTTATCTACACATGTCGCACAAGAAACATCCTATAAATTCCATGTATAGCATGAGGCGTAACACTGGAAATGTCATCTAAACAGAAATATCTAGGGGTTGGCCGTCCCTTCATGTAGGACGACACGAATTGCTACCAAATTGTATTCTATTGTGTTGCGTTTTATTGTTGTATTGTATTGAATTGTGTTGTATTCTATTGTATTTTTGGTAAAAATTCGTGTCGTCCTACATAAAGGGATTGCCTAGGGGTTGATATCGACTGGAGCTCACATATTAAGTCGATTGCTACCAAAGCCAACAAGTCTCTTGGTCTGCTCCGCCGCAATCTAAAGTACTGTACCCCTAAAGTGAAGAACATAGCCTATAAGGCACTCGAGAGACACCAAATGGAATATTGTAGTGCTATTTGGGATCCCTATGAGAAAGGTGACATGCGGGGGGCATGTATCCCAGCCAACTAAAGCGGTGGTCGCGGCCCCCTCCCCTTATATCCACCAAACAGAAAAGAAGGCGTTAGAACTGCTATATAGATGGAACGACCAAGTGTTTTCCCAAGGTTCCAACGATCTTAATTGGCCATACATCTGCAGTTAATCATGAGATACCAGTTACAGATCCACAGACATTTACATCGTCGCATTCCACTAGCGCAATACGAAGAGGTTCGACAACATTTACAAGATATGTTCGGTTGTGGGGTGATTAGCCAGTCACACAGCCCCTGGTGCTAGAACGAAAACGCGACGGCAGTCTGCGCTTTTGCATGATTACGGGATATTGAATTCCCGCACTGTGAAGGATGCCTATGCGCTGCCTAGAATTGACCAAGCAATGGCTGGATCCGTCTGGTTCTCGACATTGGACCTCAAGAGTGGTTATTGGCAGATCGAAGAGGGCATTTACCGTAGGGCGACTTGGCTTCTATGAGTGTAATAGGATGGCACTTGGGCTCACGAACGCGCCTGCAACCTTCCAAAGGCTAATGGAGCACTGTATGGATGATCTCAACTTCAAGAAATGTTGTGTACATTGATGACAGAACGGCGCAGAACTGAACTCCCACGTGTGGTCTCACAACTTGGTATCCTTACCATTGGCCTTCCTGGCTACTAATTTTGATAAAGGCCATTTCATTTCTATCGATTGGTTGACAAGAATGTGACAAGACAAGAATTGACAAGAATTGACAAGAATGTGAACTTGCACGCAATATTTGCATCACAAAGCGCAATGACGTCCAGTGTATTTTTTGCGTAACAAAGCGAAATGGAATGACAGTGTAACATTGGCGTAACAAAGCGCAATGACGTCACAGTATATTTTTGCGTAACAAAGCGCAATGGCGTCACAGTATATTTTTGCGTAACAAAGTGCAATGGCGTCAGTGTATTTTTTTGCGTAACAAAGCGAAATGGAATGACAGTGTAACATTGGCGTAACAAAGCGCAATGACGTCACAGTATATTTTTGCGTAACAAAGCGCAATGGCGTCAGTGTATTTTTTGCGTAACGAAGCGAAATGGAACGAGTGTAATATTGGCGTTACAAAGCGCAATGACGTCACAGTATATTTTTGCGTAACAAAGCGCAATGGCGTCTGTATTTTTTGCGTAACAAAGCGAAATGGAACGAGTGTAATATTGGCGTAACAAAGCGCAATGACGTCACTATTTTTTTGCGTAACAAAGCGAAATGGCGTCTGTATTTTTTGCGTAACAAAGCGAAATGGAACGAGTGTAATATTGGCGTAACAGCGCAATGACGTCACAGTATTTTTTTGCGTAGCAAAGCGAAATGGAATGACTGTAATATTGGCGTAACAAAGCGCAATGACGTTAGTGTATTTTTTTGCGTAACAAAGCGAAATGGAATGACTGTAATATTGGCGTAACAAAGCGCAATGACGTTAGTGTATTTTTTTGCGTAACAAAGCGAAATGGAATGACTAATATTGGCGTAACAAAGCGCAATGACGTTAGTGTATTTTTTTGCGTAACAAAGCGAAATGGAATGACTGTAATATTGGCGTAACAAAGCGCAATGACGTTAGTGTATTTTTTGCGTAACAAAGCGAAATGGAATGACTGTAATATTGGCGTAACAAAGCGCAATGACGTTAGTGTATTTTTTTGCGTAACAAAGCGAAATGGAATGACTGTAATATTGGCGTAACAAAGCGCAATGACGTCACAGTATTTTTTTGCGTAACAAAGCGAAATGGAATGACTGTAATATTGGCGTAACAAAGCGCAATGACGTTAGTGTATTTTTTTGCGTAACAAAGCGAAATGGAATGACTGTAATATTGGCGTAACAAAGCGCAATGACGTCACAGTATTTTTTTGCGTAACAAAGCGAAATGGAATGACTGTAATATTGGCGTAACAAAGCGCAATGACGTCACAGTATTTTTTTGCGTAACAAAGCGAAATGGAATGACTGTAATATTGGCGTAACAAAGCGCAATTGCGTCACATAACGTAATGTTTGCGTCATGACAGAGCGCAAGACTTTTATCACAAACATTTTGCGCAACTTTTGGTCCTATGATTGATATTCAATCATTTTGCGTGGGCTATAATCTATGCACTTGATAGATTTTCGAGCATTTGGCATGGGCTTGACAAGTTTTAGCATTTCAGAAAAACCACCGTTAGGCCAGATAAAAAAAAAATACTTGTTTAGCGTCCACCCGTTTCAATTTTTCCAGGTAGGGAGGGTTTTTTTTTTTTTTTTTTTATATGTGAAGCTTATTTGGTCTTGACTAGACATTATTCGCTCACCTCGTGTTCATGACCTCGTGTTGTAGAAACAAAATAGCGTCGATGTTAAAATATTTAATGCGCCGGCGCATATTTAAGTGGTACATGTAGGGGTCTGGGTACAAGAATTGGTGTTCGCGGGCGCATTTACACTTTCTAAAGTTTTTTTATGAAAAATAAAAAATAAAATAAATTAGAGGTCGGGGACATTTCTCAGGTCGGGCGGGGACGCTAAACAAGCAATTTATTTTATCTGGCCTTACCGTTTTGAAAGAGTAAAATATATCCCACTGAAAAAGCCCCCCAAATAATAATTATAAAGGGCCAATAACCCCAAGAAACACAACTAACAAGATGTTGAACATTTTAATATCATCACTTAACGACTCAATATATTTACAGTGACTTTTTACTATAAACATTAAAACTATGGCTTGGTAGCACTGAGTTCATTAATCTGAAATGTCATTTTTTGGGCAATCTTCTAAAACCATGCAGAATACTTTCATATTTTTGTTTTGCAGTCTTATGTGAATACTACAGTTGTCTGCCCATTAATTAAGTGCCAGTAACTCAAACAGCTAAGGAGATGTCACAATACGTGACCTTTTTAGCCTGTCAATAAAAAAAAATTGGCGCTAGAACATGAATGCCAGAAATGCAAAGAGCAAGGCAAAATTAGTAAAAAGCCCAGCAAAAAGCAAGCCGTGCCAGTCAGCAAAAAAAGCCTCGCAAACTCTGTAGAATTAAGCTAAAATTTGCCATTCCTTCAGTTTTAAAGATATGAACCCAAAACTTGGGCTTTTTACTAATTTTGGCTTGCTCTTTCCATTTCTGGCATTCATGTTGTTCAAGCGCCAATTTTGTTTTGATTGACAGGCTAAAAAGGTCACGTGACCAGGTCCTGCAAAGGGCCTATTCATTTGTGCTCCATATGACCTTATACACGTGGAGCTTTTCGAGATCAGCAAACTGGGATCTCCAACATGGAAATAACTGCTGTCATCTCAAAGAGCACCTATAAATCAACAATTTCGGAAAGTTTTAATAGTATAGGATAAATCCTCCACGAAGAAGTCCTGTTTTGATGGACGTCAATCATTAGTCATTGCATGGTAGCCCCTAGACAAATTATTTTTGCCTTGCTTCTAGAAAATAAGCAACAGAAACCGATTTTGAATCCAGATTTCAGTAAAGATCTCAGAATAAGTCTTGGAAATGTCAAAGAACAGCTTTTTCAAGCCTTTAAAGAGCTCATTTCGCACCACAGATGTGTTTTGCTCGACATCCACTAGAATGAGACTTTCGTCCAGACAAACTTTTGCAGTCATGCGTACACAGCCTCGTTTTGAAATATATTTTTTTTAGATTCACTTTCTACAGTTTTATTCTTAACATAAACAAATTGTTTTAGAGGACAGAGTTCTGCAAATTAGGTGGAATAAGGTCTATTTCAACAGTTCCATTAAGTATCTTCATGACATGTAAGAAAAAGGGAAGCTTTCCTTAAAAACATTGGATCAATCACGGCTTCTGGGAAACCCCCACACTTCACCCTAACCTTTAATGGTCAATCATTAATAAAACGATGCGTATCCAAGGGACCCCCACCCCTCCCCCACACTTCACCCTAACCTTTAATGGTCAATCATTAATAAAACGATGCGTATCCAAGGGACCCCCACCCCTCCCCCACACTTCACCCTAACCTTTAATGGTCAATCATTAATAAAACGATGCATATCCAAGGGACCCCCACCCCTCCCCCACACTTCACCCTAACCTTTAATGGTCAATCATTAATAAAACGATGCATATCCAAGGGACCCCCACCCCTCCCCCACACTTCACCCTAACCTTTAATGGTCAATCATTAATAAAACGATGCGTATCCAAGGGACCCCCACCCCTCCCCCACACTTCACCCTAACCTTTAATGGTCAATCATTAATAAAACGATGCGTATCCAAGGGACCCCCACCCCTCCCCCACACTTCACCCTAACCTTTAATGGTTAATCATTAATAAAACGATGCATATCCAAGGGACCCCCACCCCTCCCCCACACTTCACCCTAACCTTTAATGGTCAATCATTAATAAAACGATGCGTATCCAAGGGACCCCCACCCCTCCCCCACACTTCACCCTAACCTTTAATGGTTAATCATTAATAAAACGATGCGTATCCAAGGGACCCCCACCCCTCCCCCACACTTCACCCTAACCTTTAATGGTCAATCATTAATAAAACGATGCGTATCCAAGGGACCCCCACCCCTCCCCCACACTTCACCCTAACCTTTAATGGTCAATCATTAATAAAACGATGCATATCCAAGGGACCCCCACCCCTCCCCCACACTTCACCCTAACCTTTAATGGTCAATCATTAATAAAACGATGCATATCCAAGGGACCCCCACCCCTCCCCCACACTTCACCCTAACCTTTAATGGTCAATCATTAATAAAACGATGCGTATCCAAGGGACCCCCACCCCTCCCCCACACTTCACCCTAACCTTTAATGGTCAATCATTAATAAAACGATGCGTATCCAAGGGACCCCCACCCCTCCCCCACACTTCACCCTAACCTTTAATGGTCAATCATTAATAAAACGATGCATATCCAAGGGAGGGGTGGGTAGTTTACCAGAAACCGGAATTGATCCAAAATATTCACCTCGTAGTCGTAGAGCATGCTGAAGAAATTTGTTCTGTAATGAAATCTTAGTAGTCTAATATCCATCTCACTGGTTAGCTCAGTTGGTAGAGAGCACGGTCTAGAGTGCGGGAGGTCGGGGTACTTGGGCAGGGACGTTTATAAGCCGTTGGCCTTGTCTTCTTCTACTTCTAATCAGTATTTGAAGGGGACGTGAAAGAACCTGTTGTACTATTCGAAAAAGAGAACAGCCAGCAGCCTGGCCATTGTACTAACCACATACTCGACATTGTAAACTGCGTGGCAGCCATTGGTGCCGTAAAAGCAGTCCGAAAAATTGGGGGTTTCTCAGTGTAAGCATGTCCTGAAATTGTTAAAGCAAAAGTGCACTTGAAAACACTTGAAAACTTCGCTAAATTCCCCATTAAGTTCAGGTGTATTTAGATTCGTTCTATTAATGATTTGGGATTTAAAATGGTTAGGGTTTTTTCAAATTTGAGGGTTAGGTTTTAGAAGGTTTGTATGAAAATTCGAAAAAATGAATTATTAATATGCTTACACTGAGAAAGCGCCGAAAAATTCACCGACGGCATATGTCAGTAATATGTAAAGCGCCACGAGACTGTGGTATATAGCGCTATATAAACATGGCCTATTACTATCTGTTTAGTGGAGTGTTCCCTAAGAGAGGCTAAGTATGGCCAGCACCTTTATTGATAATTAGAAAATTGCATTTGAAATTCTTTGGCAGGGAAATACACACTCACACAATATTGATGTTACTGAATAAATTTTACCATGCTTTGTTTACAAGTTAAACGGACACCTTGCAGATATGACGAGCACCTGCACATATACCTCCACTGAATCCCAGTTTACAGGACAAGCAATTTGGCCACGGCACTCCCAATTTGGGCACAGCACTCCAAACAGGCGGGCCAGGACTACCTTTAACAGTCCATTTACACAACAAAAATAAGGGGAACCATAACCAAAATGCTGGTTGTCTAAACTGGTCTATAAAGTGCCTATAAACCTAGCCAGTTATCTTTGATTTAAAAGTCAAACTGAAAAAAAAAAATGACAGACAGGAAAAAAAAGAATTACAGTCTGACAATTTTGTTTATTAAGGAATCAAATTTCAATGACGTCATTTAAGGGATAACCTAACTGTAGTTCCTTTTGCTCTGTTTTTATGTCTGCTCCACTTATTAAAAGATCATTCTCTAAGATTGCAAGTATCAGATGTCCGACACCTGAAAAACAACTGTATAAATGAAGAAATTCATTGTTGTAACTAAATTCCTTTTCAACTCATTAGCATAACACCCTTAACATGACGTCATTTCAAGGATTTGTAATGCTTTTTATAGCAATACTACGACCCTGAATCGCCCAAAAATGGTTGAACAATATTTAAAACACTTCACTGTGCCGAAATAAATTATTATTTCTGGCAATGGCTAAAAGGCACTTTAACACATCCCTCCACTAACAGTAATCTACCATTTTCAAAAATCTTATCTGCATATCCACTCCCATGCTGGCAACATGAGAAACATTAAATGTTATCCTGTATTTGACAGTATTTTGGAATAACAATACACAGAATGACCACTACAAATCGCTGATATCTGGACTTTTTATCCACTGGAATATTAAATGTGTACCAAATATCAGGTCAGCAAGCATTTGTAGCTTACAGTGCAAAATGTTACTGAACCAGCTATTTCCAGAGATTATTCCATCCACTTTTATTCTGGAATACGGTCAGTTGAATGCATCTTAAATTATGAAACTTTCATAACACAACAATGATTGTGCTATTTACCAGCATAACATGGGAGTCTTGCCCCCTTCGATACTAATTAAAGGGGCTATGTCACGGTAAGACTTTACATTCGTTTTTCCGGGCTGGAAAGAGCTATTTCCACCGATTTTGATATAAATTAACGAACCTCTCGGCCATTTGGCCTTGTATATTGATGATAATGATAACCATGATAATGATAACAAATAACGCTACACTCGGGCGCAAATGACAGACACTACGCGGGCCACAAATAAACAATATGCCCTCCAAAAGTGATGTTATTGCTATATTTAATATATCAAGTACAGGAATTCTCCAATTTAGAATATATAACTACAATGTATGCAAAAGGTCTAAATATTTTATTGAGACCTTGAAGCAACAAAAAAAAATATTCAAAATAATTTACTCAAATGTTGAAACTGAAAGTATAGCCAAAATAATGCTTTACGTACTTCTGGATAATATATATTATTCTTACTTTATTTTAATGTATGAGGCTGAAACATCATTTTCCACCATGTAATTCAAGCACAGCTTGTCATAAATGTTTGAAAAAAAATAGATACAAAAATCTTTTTCATCATTATTTGCTGTAAAACAAAAATGCAAGTTTTCACAAATTATTATGATAAAAATCGAGTCTAAAAAATCCTAAAAATCATTCTATCAACTACAAGGTTTTTAAATAATAATATTTCTTCTCAAAGCATACTATCAATACAGCTGCATCTTGGCTAGTTTTTAAAAATCTACATAAGCACCTACATGCATGAATTTGTTTCTCCGTTCTAACTCTGCAAAATCGAGTTTTTGTTCATGTCCTGATAGCTGTACTTGTGTTGGTGTCTTGTACCCTAAGTTACCCACATTTTCAATTTTCCAAAACAATGTTATACTTTGTACTTTCATACTAGTAGCAGAAATTTTAAACTATCTTTAAAAAATTATTTTAAACTATTTTACAAAAAAAAATTCATGAACTTCTCAAAGGTGAAAATGCCAATATTATTGTCAGATAACTTATGTTAGCAAAGCAAAGAGATATGGTTACTTCTATTCTCAACTGCTATCAAAACATTCTGAGTCTGAGCTACATTGTAGCACACCATATTGACAAACCTCAGACTACTGACATGCTTACAACCAATCAAAATAAGCAATCAAAGATCAACAGAATTTCCATCTTATATTATACTAATGTAATGTAAAACTCATACATTCACAATTTTAGAACACTATATGAAACGGAAATCAAATGAAAACATGACGCCATGAAAATGTCTCATAATCTTTGAAAACCATAATCATTTAATGAAAACCCTTAGTCTGACCCAGATGAACTTTAAAATTAGATAATTACTCGGGACAGGCCTTTGGCCAAGGCACGAGTCAGGAATTGCAAGTGTTTATTTTTATTTTTTTGTGTCGCTGTTTTGTGCCGGCAACCAATCAGATTGCACCTTCTTTCAAGTTCTATTCACCACCAATCCGATTGCACTGTGCTGGTCATGTGAACAGTGGACAACATTTGCTGGTTTTTCAAGATGGCGATGAGTGGGAGTTTTGACTTAGCAAAACCTTTAATCTTAGCTTTTTTTGTGTAAACCAAAGGTTTCTTGAAGTGCAATACCAAGATTTGTGTTGTTCAAAAGCTGAGAGGTTTCACAGGTTTTGGATGGGAATTTATCACATATTTTGCAACATGCTCATGCTATATACACTTGTGACACTGCCAGTCTGATCTGCAATCAACACTGACTATAAAGACAACAGCTTGTAAATGTAAGTAGCCGCTAAACTGAACATGATAACTTTTATACCAATTGACCGGTGTTGTTATTTATTGTTATTAACCTCTCGAAAGTATAGTAGAAATGACCCGATTTCTCAGTTCTCGATCTGACAGGGGTCCTTTTAAAATATTATATGCACATGCAAAAAAAAACCTACCCATACTAAATCCCAAATCATTCATAGAACAAGTCTAAATACATCTGAACTATAATGGAGAATATAAAATTATTTGAAAAGTCACCATTTCAGTCAAAAATAAAACTGCATGCAGATCTAGATAGATGACTATTTCACATTTAAAACAACACATCCCTAAATATTCACAACGGATAGCTATGTATGCTACAATAGCACCTGCTTGGACAATGAAGTTAGAAATAATATTATCAGTACATGAATCCTACTGAAAAGCATTGATTTCTAAACATGTTGATAAGTATGGGTTGGTTGTTTTGTAAAATACAAAAAGCATCTCAATTACTATAATATTTTTGAGCAAGTTAAGTTCATAGACAGATGTGAAGTTCATTTATTATAATTACTGGGAGCAGTTGTAGTAGGTCTTTTGCAGGAAACGGTCATGTGCTGGTATAATACTTTGTTAACAAATGAATTGAGCTTGTGATCTCCATGGGAAAGATGTTGCCATGGATGCTGGATGGCAAGCTATCTTTAAAAAGGCTGTTTTAGAAAGATTGACAATCGATTGGAGGTAGAAAATAGCATTTACAAACAGGTTTTGCTAATAACACTACCAATCTCGTACAATTACCTTTAAATATATGAAATGAGATTTATTTGCCATCTAGTACAACCACGTGATTCCATTCCTGCAAAAGGTCCATGCCATTATTTATAAATTACCATGAGCATCATTATCCGGCTCCCCTAGCACAAACCATGACTGTATGACACAAACATATGCTAGAACTCCATGTATTAACCTATTCCTAAATGGCCCGAGTTAAGGAGTCAGGGCCTCTTGTTAAGACAGAAATTATGATTTTTTTGCCTCGATTCTCAAAGTAAAAAAAAATCTGCTTTACCAGCTGGGAAGAATAACATTTTGCATAGCACATTTTGAAATTTATGTTTACAAAAAAAGTCTTGCTTGGCACTTTTAAATGAATTCTGGGATTATGAATGCACTAAGTATATAAAATGTCTTTGGGTTCGCTTAATTCACTTCAATAATAAGAGCTTTAAATATGAGAGAATATACAGTAATAAAGAGGCAAATACAATATCGATTGCAAACTCAAAGCAAAGCTTGGAAAACCAGATGTTTCAAATATCGTTATTTCTTCTTTAAATGATTCATCTTATCAGGGAACGAGCCAGGCTGCGCCATTCCCGCATTAAAAACACATTTGTCCCTTGAGAAAATACGATAATGGTCAAATTGACCCACTTTGTCTACTTCCAAAGGAAATTAAATGCCAGGACCAAATTGTCCCTTTTGCCTCAATTTCTGGCTCAATCCCGGTCTTACTAGTATAGGGAGATAGCTACTAGCTGGGCCAGGCACAAAATATCATGTAAAGGGGTCAACCACAGTTTTACAACATTTATCTTTAATATTTACTGCCTGTCCATAGCAACAGCTGTGGAAATGGCTTACTCCCCAGCTACATGAATTATGTACATCTCTGGTAAGGCTGTAGGACTAGACCTTTTGCAATGCTTGCTATGGACTTATGACTAGCAACAATGTAAAGTCACTTGTGAATAGGGAGTTATATATAACAGATTCGAAACTGGTGGTATAAATAATGAAATTCTGCTCTGTTTTGTATGAAAAAGTCCTTCATACCTTGTGTTTAATCTATTAAGCCCTGGCCAGATATAGTCACAAGCAAGTGGAAGTTAGAAAAGCAAAGGTATGCATTGTAACTTGTAAATGGTGACCCAACAAGGCTCAACCGACTAGATTTCTTTTCAGTTTTGATGCAAGTTTAGCTAAATGTATTTTTTTAATGCTCCCATACAGCTATATACAGTAACCCCAAACAAAATTCCTGAACTTGTTAAAATAAATACATTTCATATCTAGCATGCATAGACACATTGCATAAACGGCATCCAATTTAAATAGAGTAGGTAGTCCTGAAGACTTTATCCTCGTGTTCACATTGCCACACAAAAGCATTTTCACAGAATATTCACTAAAGATTCCTAAACAATGGTTATTCAAATTGGATGCCATTTTTGCAATTGATGGGTCTAATGACTTCCATATTATTACAAACTTTATACATTTCATATCTAGCATTGATCGACTGGCATTAACTTGGGACTTTACTTTACTCCAAGACCATATTTGTCCATAATTAAATAAAACCACTCAATCATTCCAGATTACCTTCCCTACAAAACTTTTATCACAAAATAAACCCATTATCTTAAGAATTAGTCATAATTATTACTATACAGATGGATTTGGTTGCCTCTGCAGCTGTAGTTTCCAGATACTGAGATCTGTACAAAAGACTACACACAATCTATTGGCTCTCTTACTGTCCAATATGAACTACTTTGCACCATTCAGAAGTCATATGCCTTGCACAATGGACATAACACACTATGGTTCACCTCTCCAACAGGAGAATGGACTGAAGCCATGACCGAGCCTACATTTGCAGCACCACTGAAAACACTTGAAAGTGTTTCTTTGCTAAACACAAGTGAGGAAAGCCTGTAGCAGAGAACAAGAACATATAATTACATCAACAGATTATACAGAATGAAAGACAGTCAGTAGCAGTACTGGTGCAAAGGCAGGGGTTTCATTATTTATCGGAGAAGGGGTTGGAAAATGTTTATAGCCAGTGCTTATGTGAACCACAGCTTGGCATTTCCAACCCCTACTGGCTACTAATGTATCCCTGCATGCAAAGGGTCACTTTATGTTCCACAACTGATGGAAAAAACTCTACATTTATACAATGGATAACATCTTAAAATTGTAATAATACTTATCAATCTCATTGATAATAAATTCATGAAGCAAAAACAAAGGAAATCACCGAGCAATAAATGATCTTTAAATCTGATATAGATTTCGTCCTGATTTACATAAACTTTTGCTTCGATTTTTTCAGCCAAAATAAGTTGCATCGCCAAAATAACTGAAAACATGTCACTCTCTACATCTAGATGTTTGATAAGTCAGATACAGAATTCATGTCCACGCTTTATGGGATTTACAAGCTCTCGCTTTCAGCTCTAGTTTGTAAATCCCATAAAGATCGGCCACTCATTCTTTATCTAGTACTTACAACCCAGTTGAGTTTCTCTGGAGCAGCATTTTGTTATGCTAGAGACTATTGCCCACTTTCGCTACATAGTTCACTCAGGGCTAAAAATAATGGCCAGTCAGTCGCCGGTCAAGATCAGTATTTGGTTGAAACTGTAGTAACATTGACTGGTCAAAATGACCGGCAAGGCAAAGATTTGACCGGACAAGTTCCAATTCTGGCCGGACATTGTCCGATGACCGGCCGTTATTTTTAGCCCTGTCACTTGTCACATACAAAGGTTTCAATAGAAGGCTATGAGACAAATTAAATTTGTCTTTTCCCAAAGAAAATAATAAATTAAATTTGTCTCAAGGGCCTTGAAGTGAAACCTTTGTAAGTGACAATTGAAGTATGTATCAAAAGTGGGCAATATTGACAGTATATCCAAATGTGTTCCAATCAGTAGAATCCTTGTAAGGTCAGCTAGATTATAAGACACATTACTCTGCAACTACACTGGTATAACTGGGGCCTCTCACAACAAGAGCCAATCAAACTGCAGAACGAAAACAAAGCATTTCAACTTACGCTTACTTGAGCCAATCAGTGTCAAGTACAAGACCATAGCATTTCAACTTGCTCAAGCTTTGAACTGCTAAAAGGCGAATTTGGTCGACTAGTTCTGAAGTCAGCATCTTTCAAATGAAGAAAATCGCATGGATATGCTAGGATTTATACTTTGGAATGCTTGATTGTTGTTATGCAATGTGTTTAGTTCTCATTGTCTAGGTTTCAGTAGTCACACTGTTTATTTTATGACATACCAGCTGTCACTAGGAAGGGTGCTCTGGGCACGTCCTACTTTTCTGGAACCAACTGTCTATACATCTAAAAGAACATGACATACAAATATTTATATCACACCAAACTTAGGAGTACACCAAGGCTCCAACTGAATGAATAATATGCTACAATACTAACTAAATGTCCATTCATCACAACCATGCTTCATAGACCTTATGCAAGTAATCCCTAGCATGGGTGTTGAAAACTGCTGTTAGCTGTGTCCCTGGTCGTATTGAAAAAACTTTTTTTTGATAAAACAGAGAACAGATTTCTCACTTTAATTCCCTGCAAAAATTAAAAAGGAAGAATAAAATTTATGACAAAAGTAACCTGGCTAACAATTCCAAAGGTGGTTGGATTTAATTTGAGAATAATAATTACTTGTGTGTGTGTTTACACATTGGTATCACCGTATTAAAACATAGCTTGTTCTGTTCTGCAACATTCCAAAGGTTGGGAATAGAAGGATATCAACAATTTGTCTGTTTACTTTGCACAATTCTCCCATGCTTTGTATACATAGTGGCCAGGAGTGCACATGAGGTAAACAAAAAAACATATATACGCGTAAAAAAGGTATGGCAGGACCATGCAGAGAACTAATTTTTTTTTTGCATAAGATCTATCATATTGGAACACAACACAATAGAAGGGACTGTACTGAAAAGCTCATATTCTTCTTCTGCTGGTTCTCTCTGCTATGTAATAAATCAAACTCTATTTTCTTTTTAATAATTAAAAAGAAAACCTTTACCTAAATATAAATTGCACCTGATCTTTTACATTGTCTTGTTATTTTTTTTTTGTTTTTCTTTGGCAACATTCATGCAATTAGGTATATAAATATCATTTAAACACTGGATTTCATATAAAACAAGAGGCTGTATGTAGCCTGTACTAGGGCAGTATGGCAGTCCAACAGATAATGTAGATGCTTTGGAGTGTCCCAGAATATCGGATACATGTACATAAATTTGGATGAGCTGAAGATGGTATTACATCATTATCAATGTATGTGTTCATGTTCCTTATCTGTTACTGGAGGTCTTAATAAACTTTAACATCTTTCAAAAGCCAAGTTTAAATTTAATGTTCTATTATTCATTTAAAATATCATTTACATGTACTGGCTCGAAGCTCTCATTAAAAATATATCCAGGTGTGTATCTTACATGTGAAAGCTGTAGAAAAGTTCCAAGCACATGCATACATGTAAATATCACAATAGTTCTTGAAACAAATTCAGTGAAAACTTTTATCTTTGCAGGAAACTCAGTCACTAAAAGTGCAAAAAAAAAAAATGGCTTCCAATCTAGGGAAAATGCATGAGTAATGACAACTTAATTAGTTGTCTCAAGAGCAAGACAAAAGCTGTCAAAGCTTTACTAAGCTTTGATAGCTTTTGACTTGCTCTTCGGACAGCTATTAAATAAACATTGCTGGAAGAAAAATACTAGGCTCGGTTTCCAGCCGTGGGGGTTTCGGTGAGCCTGCGATCCTCTCCTCACTCACAGCTGGGCACGCGAGCTGAGACATTGTCGGTTTTTAGCCAATCACAACCTTGCCACTAAAATCCTGTCGCTGAATGTATTTGCATAATTTAAATTGTAAACTTTTGAAAGGCGGACCAAAGGCTTTCGATTGCTGTTCCAAAATGTGTCTAAATTTGCTCTGGAAAAGTTTGGTTTCGAAGAATTCAAGGATTCACACAAGGAAGCAGTAAGAGAGTTAGTTTTGGGTGAAGACACTTTGTCAATAAACTCTCCAGCTCTGGAAAGTCACTTGGGAAACCATCACTTGTAGTTGTACCAAGCTCGAAGGTCACGAATCTAAGCCTGTAATCTACGTTCAGTCATTTCTCATTTAACTTTGCCTATGCAAGACAAACAAGGTAGCCATTAGTGTTGCCTTTATCGAAGAAGAAAAGACGGACGACTCCATATTAAAAGAGATATGACAGGAAATCACGTGACTCGATCTGACTCAGGCCACGTTTACGCGTTTTACTCTGCGATCACAATTCACTTGAAAATCGCTGCATGCATCAAACGAGTTTTACAATTCTTCAAGTCCTATGTATAATCTACACAAGTACTGAGAGGGAATACTCGACTTTAGCTCGGAATAGTTCCGAGATAATATCTGAACCTTATCCCCGTAAATTTTGGCTTTTATTTATTTAAATTTCTGTCAGGGAGCGGCACTAATATTAAAGATTAACAAATAATGCAGCTTAGTTTCTCAATGATTTTAAATGGCATTTGTTCTTGAGAATTCACACTTGGAGTTTTGGTGTTTTGAAAGTTTAGAACCGACAGTCGTGAAAGAGTAAACAGCTTTTCTTGTCAAAACATGCAAATTGAATAATATTGAATTTTAATCAGCTGACATCACAGACACGGTGTATTGGCCGTGCGCCCAGCCGTTAGTGGGGGGAGGCTTTGGAGAAACGACACCCCAATGGCTGAAACCGAGCCTAGAAAAACACTCAATCTTGTACTTTTTAGAACTGGACATTCCCTTTCTTTAGGTTCATTCTTAAAGCAGTTAATGAATTGTAATCAGCGGTAATATCATTAGTCTCCTAATTACAGCCATTCTTAAGGTCATCATGCAATGCTAGCCCTACTGCCCCCCCCCCCCCCCCACTAGCAGGCTAGTGTTTACCCTGCGCCACCCAGCTCCCCATGAACATTTCAAAGACTAATTGAGAAGTAAAGTCACAGAAATTCCTATGCCACACATTATGGCATGGTAGCCTTAATTGTTACAAACTCTTCTCCACATGGATAGAATGGTAATGGATCGGTTATGCAATTTCCCACTTGCTATGATGAAAGAAAAATAAGATATGGAGCCAAGTTTAAGACTCAGGTTTACCACAGGTTAGTCTCCTTCGCAGCCATTATTTGTGTTGTCACGCAAAGCTTTTCCCCACTAATGGCTGCTTAAACCCGAACAACATTCCTTTCCCCAGATTTAACCTTGTTCACAGTGTGGCTTTCAAAATCAGAAGTCAGTCACGCCAAATTATTTGCTTGGAGACTCTACCAATCTTAGTTTGTCTCTTATATTTTTTGCCACCTTCACTCGGTGCTGGTGAAGTAAAGATTTATATTGATTCAAAATATTGACACGGTTTTGGTTTCAAAACTCCAGCTTTGTCTTCTTGTTATTTTGCTGAATTGCACAGAAGACCTTGAAATTGAAGGGCTGGGTGGAAGAAGGGCCTAAGTAGTACGGTGGATAGATTTTTTTCTATTTTGTCAAAAATGAGAAATTTTCATTCTTCCCCCTATTTATTAGGGAAGAATGAAAATTCTGCATTTTTGACAAAATAGAAAAAAGTCAGTTTAATTAAGCGCCTATAAACATACAACACCCTTTTTCCACCGAGGTCTTCATTTATTTACATTGAATTGAAGACCTAGGTGGAAAAAGGGCATAGGTAATATGTTTGCCCAATTTTGTTTTTCTTTCGCGAGAATCATGAAATTTACCCACACAATACTCAGTTTCAGTACAGGTCAAACAGTCTGTTTTGGCATCTTTTGTTTTTTTCAAGTCTTTCATTAATTTTGTTTGTTTATTTTTCCTTGCATTGCCATATTGATTTTTCAAATTTGAATACCGTAATTTCCGGCCTATTACTCGCAGGTTATCTGTTAATTTTTCACCAAACCACGGCTGCTGCAGGTAATAGGGTGGTGCAGGTAATGTGTTAAATTCTAAAGACTAAAACTTTGTCATACAAGGTTACGGTGATCGGCTTTCACCTATTATTCGCCGGCGGCACACAGCGATCGCCTTTGTTGAAAACAACGAAAAGCGGTCACCTTTCGCTGGTGAAAATTTTGCCTCACTTGTGAAAAAAATTGTTGTTGCCAAACTGAAAAGCCGCCAACGATTTTTTTTAGAAAATAACAATGATCGGCATTAGTGTCAGTGTTTATTTCATCCAAATCTACTCAGTTTTGTATAAAACCAAAACCGGTTCTGATCTAACAAACACTGAGGAAATCAGTGCCGTATTAAACGAGAGACAAGAATTGCGTTACTATGATACATATATTGTGTGTATAAACACCATTCCGCTAGTTTGGTGCCTTATTTCATCTGATAAACTTTACCTACTGTGTAGTTTCACACTTGATCTGTTAATCCTTCAGTATTTTAGCTGAAATCATTGCTTATGTTTTCAAGAAGCTGGCTTATCAAAAGATCCGATTCTTGGAGTTGACATGTGAATTCTCTCGACATTGTCTGGTTTTTGACCCAACAACACCGGAGTGTCACGCTCTGTGAACTTCGTGGGTAGCGCATAAAGTGTGGCTTATTCACCACACAGCCTCTCAACTTTTTTTGCGAAATGTAAAGGGTCCACCAAAGAAAATATTCTGGAGTGCTTTTTATTAGTGTGGAATCCATTTTCAAAGGTGAGAAGGTTCGAGTGTCTCGAAATTCCACGACACAGAAGCGTGAATTTTTCCACAAACTGATTTGAATAATCAATAATTAGTTGGCAGTGTTTGTTTTGCTTTGCGATACATGCACCAAACATTTCCTAAAGACAAATTTTCGTTTAGAAATTGAGATACTTTCCAAATCAAATGTTTTGAAAGTTTTTCTTTTATATTCGTTTCGTGTCTGAACAATTTCGCCTGATGTCGGAAATGCTTTGAGTCGAAGGTGAGTCAATTAGTTTCTAAATTGCTGTGAAATTGCACTGTATACGAATGAATTTACGACTTCTATCTATCAAGTACGTACACATGTTGATGTTCCTATGTCTACAAAGACACAACAATTAAAACCTACTATGAGGTACCGTATTGTTACCTAAATTTACACTGAGAGGTGCGGGTAATCTGTCGTTGCGGGTAATCTGTTAATATATTTTTCTTTGAGACTATAAAATCAGCGGGTGTGGGTAATACGCTGTGCGGGTAATAGGCATCCTCTTGTCGGCTTGCCATTAAGGTATCTGCACTGGCAAAAATTGGTCGTTTTTGGAAAAAAATTGTGATCTCCATAGACCAAATCAGTCCATTTACACTTTCCAGGTTTAATCTACCATGTTCAGGAAATGCTATGACACACCCAATTTTCCCATTTTCCCAATATAAGGTGTTAATCGAATTAAATTATTGACATACAATTTTGAGATTTATTTCATTTTTATAGCTAAACTGTTCAAGTTATGCTAAAAAATATAACTGAATCTGTTTTTTATTGACTTAATGAATAAATTTGTGCTTAAGTAACACTGGATTTTAAATACTTTCCAAGTCACAGCAGTTGAAATATTTGTTTACATTGCTTAAACGTCACAGATTAGTTACTGATTAGTTCTTGTTACTTAAACACAGATTTCTTTGTTATCATCTAATCGTACCTTGTGCCAAGTTTCATAGAGAAGCAATGCCTACTTTTCTAAGAAAAGTAGATTTATTACACCTTGTCGATAGAGTAAAGTGACATCTGCTGTAAAAACATCTCAAGATTCACTCAAAACGAGTGGCTGTACGAAACGACAGTAGACAAGAAAATACATAATTATTTGTACGCTCCCTACCCCGGCCAGGTTCATTCTGTTTACCAGTTGCTAGGTGTGCCCTTGTGACAATAGCCATGCGCATGCACCGACTTTGCTGCCGTTTATTTATAGGTTCGTACATGTAAATATGCCGCCGATTGCTGAGAGAAACTGGATGCTGAAGAGAGAAAAAAACCTAGCTAAAGCAAAAGGGGAAAAAAGTTCGAAGTCTAGAGGCATAGGGGTTTGTGGAAGAAAGAGATTCGTCCTTCCTGCACGCCAGACAGAAGAGCCTAGACCAAAGAGAGATTTGTAAACCTAGGGAAGACAGTTTGAGTTTACCGTATAAAGAAAGGTTGTGTCAAATAACCTCTCAGACTGCTTTCCTGATCAATCAGCTAGTTCAGCAGAAGACAACACGGATGAAGACCCTAATTTTAGTCTAACTTATGAGTCTGATTGTGAAGTAAAGTCGCTGAAGTCGCTACAGTCGATGAAGTCGATAAACAAATGCAAGGAGACCTGGAAATTGAGCATAATATGTTTGTGTGCAAGTCTTAACAAACTGGTCGACTTCGTTCAGCAAATAAATGCCACTTCTAAGTGCTCTATGCCTGGTTGTAATGGTTGATTCTGAAGTTAGATGTTTCATTCATAATTATTATGATAATTCTAAACGGCCAGTATTCACTGTTTGTTACACGCTGTTTCCTGTTTCACAGCATGTTACTTGTTAGGAATTGTCACAAGTAACTCTCAATCTAAACTGACCAAAAGACACAGTCTATAATTTTAAATTGTAACCGGGCTTGGTTCATAACGTATTGACTTTGTAGATGGCTGTATATTTGTATTTTTTAGATACACAATGTACATGTCATGTTATACGCCATACAGATGTGAAGATAACGTGGTTCTCAAATTTCAGACTTCCTTGATAACGAAATGTAGCCAGTTATATCCGGTTCCGGTTAAACCAGCGATTTTAACCCATCATTACGCTGCTTTGAAAAAGGAAAACTCGGGAAAAAAAGCTATTTCTCAAAATTAGGACACTTATTCTAATATTCTGTTAAATATAAAATGTTTCTAAGTTGGTCAAATTTTGCCAGTGCAGATACCTTAACAATAGGAAGTGAACAATCTCAAATCTACTGTAACAATGTTTACTGTCTCAATTTTCTCGGCTAATGGCAATCAAGGTACAGGGCAACTGTCGGGGTGCATGAAGAGTATTCTCTGACTGACAGAGTAGCGACCGACGTCTACATCCAGCGAAGATCGAATAATTCCAGCCAAATTAGTAGAACTTCTTCCAAAATGTAAAAACAATTTTCTTGAGAGCAGCTGATGAACAAATGAAGCACTTAGAACCACTTTCCACTATTTTTTTGGAAGTTTCATCCATTCAGAACAATATGGAAAATTTACACAAAGAGACAGAGGAAACCACTGCTATTGATTTTCACGTGATTTTCATGTGACTGGTCTAATAACAAAGGCAACCGTCTGATTGTTGCAGTCACAACAAAGGGAAAGGAATGTTGTTTGGGTTTCAGCAGCAGTTAGTGGGGAGAAGTGTTGCGCGACAACGCAAATAACAGCTGCGAAGGAGACAAACCACAGGTAGTCCAAGTAATAAAAAATATATTTTCAGAAAACTGAACCCTAAATTAACTTTAGCTCTATGAATCAATCTATATTATATGAAGAGCCTTAGAATGATTATAATTCAATTTGTGTTCTGCTTCAGAGAAAAGAAAATATAAAAACCTCCTTCACAACCAGGCTCTATGTTCAGACAGCTCAAGTCTTGTAATTTGTGACATCAGGTATGGGGAATAAATTAATTTTGCCATGTTGTCCCAGCATTGAAAAGCTGGATTAACAGCTCCTAATTGCAGACCACTGTGTTTTCTTTTTGCTGGAGGTACGATATGGGGAAATTTGCACTGAATTGAGCCACCAAACAAGATAGATTTATCACTGGAGAATCGGTTATTTTCAAACTTGAAAACTTCACAGATGTGCCAACACAAAGTAATAAAATAGTAGAACTTATTTACTTTGGATACATCTTGTTATTGGGTTGATAAATACAACTCTAGGAACAGTTCACCTTTAAAAAGGAACACATACAAATCCTTATGGCAGCTCTACTGCACAAGACACCCGACCCTGGTTGTTCAAAAGGGTGAATACATTTCTATCTATAGATAAATCCCTATTGAGTGAATAAAATAAGTTAGTTAGGTTAATACTCTAGATAACTTCTCCACATTTTTGAACAACCAGGATCTGCTGTATTTGAATTTTCATGGATATTTTGTTGTCGTAGCAACATGATAAACAACAAACAAAATGTACTTCCTTTATGTTTGACTAGTACTTCCTAGATATTAGAAATGATTTTAAAATATTCTACTATAACAGAACAGAATGTATGGCAAAGGAACTAATGATGGTGTATATTTAGGAGATCTTGAATAAAAACACACAATAATAATTATTTAAAATTAACTAACTGCAATTTCTTTTAAAACTCACTTTTTGTGGTATATACAAAGACAAGGTAATCTTGCAATTGTTTCTCCTGCTGAGACAAATGAAAAACATTGTTTTAGTACGATTTTTCTGTGATCAGGTTAACACTCCATATGTCGAATTTTAACACCTGTCAAACAAACCACCTTGCCTGAATAGAAACTCAACATTGAAAAATTAGTCAAACACCCAGTTTGTTGACAAATATATTTAGTTTACGCAGGAAACATCTGGGCTCAAATAAAATGGTTGTTTATAAGAGTGTTATCAGGACATGTAAAGGGGGGTAGAAATTGAAATTTTAAGGACTGGAGATGCTTGTGATCCTCAAGGAAAAGGCAGTCAAAATACATAAACAGTGAATCTGGAAAAGTTTCTGTTTCACATCCTTTTTTAGTTACATGTACTTCATCAGGTCAGCTGAATTACAGAGTATCTATTGATTGGCTATTCAATCAGATTGCCAACTCTGTATGTAAATGTGTCATCGAGGATTGGATGCGAAATCATATTAAAACTATTAAATAGAGCAGACTTAAATTCACTATTTATGTACATCATAGGGTAGAAGCTTTTAAAATATTTTATCTTTCAACTGATAGAACTATTGAACAGGAGTAATAAAGGATTATTCTACTGGTAAGAATAGTAGGAAATTCCTAAGACTGCGATTAGCCCTAAACCTTATCATTGAATATTTCTCACTAGTTATGTAGATCCCTGAACAAAATGAAACACTGGACTAACCTGAGCATAACTCATCTAGGCATATAGCACACTCCCCTGTGTTTTGTTGAAGTACATCCTCTGAAGATGAAGTTTAAAACATTACAAAATTCAGCAAATTGCAAATTTGTTTCCTTTCACTACCATTCTTTGTGGCTAGATTCCTACTGGCACTAGTACTAATGTGTTAATTAAAATGAATGGGTTTCACTTTTTAAATAAAGGTTGTCATCTATCCCTTCAGTACTTCAATAATATCCTATCAAAATTCATGTTTTGATCATGTAATGCCATGAGACAATCAACAGCATTGGGCCACACTGCGAGGGAACAAAATCTTTGATCTTTGATTTGAGTGCCATGCCTTATAAACCACAGTGAAAAAAGCTATTCACATCAATGGTGACTTGAACACAAGCTACAGGTATAATGTTTCCTTCAAGGGGAAGATAGTTGGGGAGGGAAAACAAAGTAGTGGTACAATTCACATGATTTTTTTCTTCTTTATTTCCAGTTTTTCCTATAGAAATGTTGGGAATCTAGAACCTGGTACTTTACGAAAGTGAAATTCCTTGCCTAATGGAGGGTAGCTAGAAGAATGGCAGTCGACAACTTTCGTTGAGATAAAATATGGAAAATGCAGGTGGTATATGTCAATAGATGACAGATAGTAGAATCAGCATTATGATTCCATTCAGTATCACTACACGTATGTTACAGTTTCATGGAAGTAAGGAAAAGAAGAAGAATTTGTTTTAATACCATTTGAATAGCGTTGTGCAAGATATTCTACACACAACACAGGGCTGCTTGACTTCCAAAACGGACAATAAAATTGTATATCAAGATAACATCTGAGGATAACCAAAACAAGAAATGGCAACATGAAAATGGAAAGTTCTTAGTAAAGGAAATCTTGGACTGAATAATTATGCGGTCTACTATGGTAATAGCTATATTACAACATTCTGAGAACTGAGAAGTGAAGGAGATAGAAGTGAAGCCTGAAGACCCACTTTTCTTACCCTTGAATTAACACGAACAATAATATTTTTCTGCAAGATGGAGATTAACTCGTACTCTGGCAACAAAACACTGGGAAATGAATCTAAATTGTACACAGTACTTTGTTGCAATTGAATGTGTTTTGGCTTCTTAATAAGCGGAAAACTGACACCATGGGTTTTAGCACAAGCCCATTGCATGAGCTTCCACCTATTCACTGGAAAGTTAGGTGAATCGATGAGATGTAACTATTTGGTAACGGAGCCGGGAAATAAATCAATAACTATTATCTAATGCAGTGTAATATTTTAGCAGTCTATGGATCGGATCCTTTATCTGTATTTACGACAGTTTTTTTCACGCAGTGGGGAAGATTTAGCACATACAGAGTAAAGAACAGAGGAAATGACAAAATTGACGCCAAAACTCCATGCGGTCGCGATCTCACTTCAAGGCCACGAGCATGTTTTCCCCCTGAGGAGTAACTTCAAGATGTTGTGGTTTTTCGATCCATTAAGAAAGTATCCTAGCGAGTAGCGGAGTGAATCGTTCAAAGTTGCATTTTAAAATTGCCTTTTGGGGGGGCTTCGGCATACACCGCTTCCTTCTAAATTATCCTAAAAATAAATAAAAAATCGATCTCGGCTGCCAGTTTTATTTGATCTTTCTACGCGAACTTCTTAATTTGTTTCCCTTTAAATACTTACCGTTATACGATAGTCGAGGTTTAGTAAGACAAAGAACCAAGTGCAGTTCAATGTCATCTGAAATAACCACTTTCGAACAAACGGGGCATTTCACTCCTGTTGGCAGAGATCAAAACCAAATCAAAGTCCAACTCCAAGTTCGAGCGGATCAAAGCCGAACTACACAGCAACAAAGAACAATACAATCCCTTTAAATTAATGCGTATTTTCTAGAGAAACGTAGTTAAAAACCACAGCTTGGGAAATTAATCTTACCAGTTATAAAAGACGTAGCGAAAAGTTGAGCCGGTAAAGACTGGGCTCCTTGAATCATGTAACTACGAATTTGAGGCGAGTTAACGTCGGTTGTAGATGATAAGTCCGAATCCTGTAGCGATCCTGCATGTGTAGGTATCGATAAGGAATGCTCAACACTGTTCAAAGATCGAGTTCTTATTCTAGAATCTAAGGGAACGACTCCGTTGCTTTCACCAACTCCATTAGCAACATGACCCGTGTGAGTCGCATTTCGCGGGTTAGTTCGTCCATTAACCGCACTAGCAGATGACTGCTTAGCCCCCATTCCAACCCAATCTCAAGGCTAGAATCCAATATTTGTCGAGCTTCCTTTTAGGCTCTCAGAAAATCGGTTTGGCCGTCGTTTTGATGAGAAAAGTATAGCTCACTTAAATGTGCTCTTCTCGTCGCCATTTCTCGTCTCTTTTCTGTTTTTGTTTTTATCTCTCACCAGACGGGCACGACCACACAGCCTTATGGGATAGTAGTCGTCATAACCCTATTGTACATGTATGTTAGCCAATCGAAAACTGGTACCCATTCTCCAAGTGAGCTCCCCCAATAGATGCCCGCGCACATTACATATATCTATTAAACCTGGATGGCAATAAATTTACGAAAATAAATAGTGCACATGCAGTTGGTTGCACGCGCATATGTAACGGAAATAGCCGGGAAATTGCAGACGTAATTACAAAACTAAATTCTGCACGTGCAGATGAGTTGCACGCGCATATGTAAGGGAAAAGGTGACGGTGTCACAGCGTTTTGTGTTCCCAGCGATTTATGTTCGTAGGGGAGGGGTGGGGGTACACAAATCGCTAGCGTTTTGTGTTCCCTCCGTTCCAAAATGAAAATTAAACCAGAAGACTAAGTGAAAATCATACAATATGTTTTAAACTTGAAAGTCTAACTTTTCTTCAGAATTTATGTATGAAAGTGATTTTTGGGAACAAGAAACTTTCCGTGAACGTTAACTGAATTTGACCGGCTGCCATAAACTCGTAGATCTGGAACTCGCGATTTTAGCTAAAAAATAGAAATAAATATATATTAACATAAATATATGCTTTAATGTTCCTACTCTTATGTAAAATGACTTGTTTAATGATATATTTAAGTTTGAAGAGTGTTTTATCGTGCATTTGAGTATTTAGAAAGTGGGAACATGAATCGCTAGCGATTTGTGTTCGCGGTTTGTGTTCCCAGCGATTTGTGTTCCTGGGGGTTCGATGTTTCATAATTAATTACTCACATTGGTGATCGATGTATTCACTGTGTTATTATTTCTTTAGCGTTGTCTTGTGTACCTGAACCAAGAGGATGTCGCATTCTGTATATCATGACGACGTCTTATAATAATTACCAAGCAATAAACGAGTCCGGCGAGAATTAGAATTGAATTTATCGTTACTCCCAACGAGGATACATCGACTGAGTTAACTTCTTACAAGCGTTAACCTTGGCTAAGTAAAAGAGGAAGACTTATTTGCCATGTTTTAACTAGCGTATCGGCTTGGAACACAAAACGCTAGCGATTTCTTTACCCCCACCCCTCCCACAGGAACATAAATCGCTGGGAACACAAAACGCTGTGACAACGGCATACAACAGAAAGAACATGACGCGTAATGCGTGCACGCGGAGATGTACACGATTAAACTGCTTGTGGGGTAATAATAATAACAATAATAATAATAATAATGGTTTAATCACAGCATCACTACTAAGTAGCTCGTTCGCGATATGATCAAACCTCGCGAATAAAAACGATATCAAGCTCTTAACATGTAATAATCTCTCAATATTACATAAGAAAAAGAAGAACTATGGTGAACTATATAAACGACTATGTACAACTATTATGTATAAAAGGCAAGAGAAAAATACCAATGAGTATTATTATTAGTTATAACTTTATATTACTATAAAAAAAAGAAAGGAAACACTGGAAACTTTGGTAGCCATATACGCTATGTAATGTATAAAAGGCACTGAAAAGGGAACTGATACTATAAATGAGTTAATTTCAAAACGAAAAAGATGTGGGAATTTTTTTTCGCACAGAAATGTAGTTTTAGTAGTAGTGTCTCATATACCAAAAACTCCGTTCAATAAAAATAAATGTTGACGGAGAAATACCAAAAGGAAGTTTTTGACCGGAAGTAAAAGGTTCCGTTTGATTGACAGCAGATCAATAAACACATGACAAGTGCTCACTCGCCCGTAACGACGGTAGCGCATATTAAATTTATTTCATATACCGATGTTTACGTTTATTGAGAAACGTATTCCATAATTCCATCGGTTGTTGGCCTATGTCTGTCAAAGTTTGACCCCCTGTCACGATGCCTTCCAAAAAGCAAGCAGGATGCCCTTAGCTTGGAAAACAAAGAAAAAAGAAAAGAAAAACAAGGCCAAACAATGCATTACGACTACAAAGCCAAATAGGAGTCCTCGCAAAACCCGACAGGGTTCGTATTTTCACTTTCAGACAGAGTGCCGAGTGGTCCACACCTGAACATAAAGAAGAATTACCCTATATCATTATGACGTCACGGCTTGTTTATGAGGGGGACAGAATCGACTTGAACAATATAATTTAGAACTAAATCTGCTCTGCTGAGGAAAATTTAACTTCGAATTGTCTGGTTTCTAGATATCAGCTGTATCAATGTTTATCCCACAATATTTACCGTATTCGGTAGCTGTTACCGCTATTCTACGTTCTACAAAATGCATTTGATAGCGATTTCCTTTGTGTTGTTGCTGTTTTGTCCCCCTCCCACGACCGTGATCCTTAGCGTTTAAACAATAGATTGTTTTGAATTGACGTCATAATGATATAGGGCAATTGATAGGAATCAGCCGAGAGAATATTTGTTTCCAAGAAAGCTTAGATGGAAACGTAGTCTGACGGTGACTCCGAATTGCTTGAAACCAACACCACGATCTCGCTATTGCCGTGCTGTTTCAGCCGCCTCCAAATCGCTGTCTCCTCTACTAACAATGCTGGCATCCAAGGCGTCTCTAGGTGTTCACCTTGGCTTTGTCCCTCAATGTCTTTTTGTCTTTCCCATTTTTCAAGTCACACAGGAAAACTAGAACAACCAGCTATATTAATATTTTCTCGATGCGGCGTAGGCCTTGACACAAATATCCGGATATTTTTTTAGATATTTTAATAGAAGCTCCTGGGATATTTAGAAAAACACGAGATATTTAGAAAAAAATTGGTATATATTCGGATATTTAGGACTTAATCTTGGGTCTAAAACCCCAAATGACTACTAAAAACGACCAAAACTCACTGAAAACTAGTTAAATCCAACCAAATCGGCGCTACGGGATCCCTGTGGTTGGGGGCCGCCCCGCATATTTTCAGGGCTCTCAAGTACTTGCAGTCGTCCATGGCTCGGTTTTCAGCCGTGGGGGTTTCGGTGAGCCCGCGATCCTCTCCCCATTTAGTGGGGGTAGGCTTTGGAGAAACGACACCCCAACGGCTGAAACCGAGCCTAGAGTTAACTCAAGGCTTTTTATTTCCCTTCTCATTATTTGATCTTTTACTACAATGGAATATGGGGATATTTAGAGAAATTTGCGAGATATTTAGAATTTTTTTTCGTATATTTAGAGATTTTTTCGAGAATTTCCGGAAAATATTTAGGCCATTTTTCGAGATATTTGTGTCAAGTCCTAATGCGGCGCATAGCTTTGATCGGAAATCAACATTGGCGGGAAATCTTGACAATTTGTTTAACCTGACGATTGTATGGTTTTGGGCCAACACATGATCGGCTTATGATAGCAGGGAGTTCGTTAAATAACTTTGCCGTAGTATATTGAAACATTCCCGTTATGAGGGGCACACTTAGTTGTGGTGCTACACTAGAGCGCAGCTGCCTCTTCGGTTCATGTTTCTTTAGGGAGAGGTAGTCAGGCCAAGACTGATTGTGGATCGCTTGACATCTGTGTAGGTGAAATTGGGTCCTTTCTATAGTGGGGAGCCAACCCAACTTCAGCACGTCTTTCTCAGTAGAATAGCAGTTGGTCACAAAGTTGCACGCGCTGGATTTTCTCTTCTGTAGATATGCGGGCAGAGGGTAGCATACAGTATCATTAAAATTTAAGTTGGAAAGGACAAGGCTTTCCGCTAGTTGCTTCTTTGTGTGCTGTAGGGTCGTGTATAAAAATAACAGAAATTAACAAATCATAATTATATATCTATTAAAACTCTAAAAATGCTTAACATTGTGATAATACAGAAATCTAAAAAATCTACTTGAAACACGGGTACGGAATATATGATATGATGTAACGAGAATTAAAGTTGGAAATTGAATATTTTACGTATTACGGCAAAAAAAATACACTGATCATGAGATAATTTAGAAAATCACAAATTCCCATAAACGGAGGATTGAATGTAAAGGACAGGACGGCGTTAAATAGCCAAACAAAATCGAGCACCCGATTCAGGAACGTGTTCCGCGCGCTGGTGCATAAAATTTCACTCTCATGCTATGTATGGTCTTCCGCTCGCGCGGGAACTCCGCTATCACACCGCGGCGGGCATGTTACAGGACAAAAATCATATAGCCCAACCAAGTATTTTCTGCCTATTAGTCCATTATTTTGGTAATTTAATGTCGCCGTAAGGTTCCGTAAAGATCGTAAAAAGGTGACTGTAGACCGAGAAATTGATATGAAATAAATAAAGAAGATATTTTTATCACCAGTTTATTATCTCTCCTTCATTCCTAATAATACCCCCCGGTGCATGGCACTATTAAATTGTTTATTAAATATTCATTTTCAGAGGAGTGGGCCCTTAATCATGGACAAGACAAGATAAGAGAAGATAAGACAATAACGTTTTTATTGGAAACCTTCTGATATCCAGTAATTTTAATTGTGTAACTGATTTCCACATTTTAAAATTTAGAAAAGAGAAATTAGGCTACGAAGGCGGGGCTTTCAAGTCTGTCAGTGAAATGTATCATTTTTTAATTGTTAAGAGATATTCGAGATTACCTTCAAAAAGTGCTAAGACGAGTAAATCGTGTGCTCTAGGGGAAAATCGAGGATTATTCAAGGAAACTGCGGTGTATTAGGCTGTTATTACAAGAGGCATCTGTTATACATTGATATTTTGTTATCACTTGCATGTTATGAGTCCTTGGGATTCGCTCCATAAAAGTCCCAGGCCAAACATAATGAGGCCTAAAATGAAAAAAAAAAAATGAGTCGCTGAACAAGAATCAAATCAAAGTTTGTACTAGTGTTATTTGCCACACGGTCAGTTTGGTAGGGCTTTTCGATCGATCGCGCAATGTCGACGGTGACGCGTGACAAATCTTTTTTACGAGGGTATTTATCTCTGAGAAGACGCATATGTCTAAAATAAAATGCATCTTTTCTATTTTTCTGCATACCGAATAACGCAGAACGCAGAGGTAGCAAAATCGCTGGTTAGGCCAAAGGAGAACTGAAGCCTCAATGAGTAAATCTAAACATGAAAAGACTCATACCAAAATTAATTTTACTGTGTTTTGCGTCAAAGGAAAGAAAATCTGCAAATCTTCCTCCCAACCGCCGCTAAGAACAAACGGCTCAATTCCTGTAATCTGTGACGTACTATATGGGGAATAAATTAGTTTTGTCGTGTTGTTTTCGGCTTTGAATAGATGGACTAACGACTCATAATAGACCAGTTTCGTATTCGAAAATTACCGCTGAATGCAATGACTACAGACGCATGTCCTCAGGGTTAGCCTCATTCTGAAGTTAAACATTCTTAAATACCAGCGAGAAGGTGCAAAATGCGAAACTACAACAATACGCAGAGTTGTGAATAGCCCACCTTCTCGCTGGTATTTAAGAATGTTTAACTTCAGAATGAGGCTAACCCTGAGTACATGCGTCTGTAGTCATTTCATTCAGCGGTAATCTTCGAATAGGAAACTGGAGTAAAACTTCATTGAGCCGCCACACAGACTAGCTTTATCAGCGAGAATCGGCTATTTTTCGACCTTCAAAACGTATTTCCTCTTTTTAGACGTGCACCACAAATAAATAAAATAGCAGAACTTATTTCTCTTGAATACAAGTTTGTATAGTGGACGGATTGATTTAGGGTTCAGTTCTCCTTTAACACTATCCCGTTTACTGTGGTATATACCTCCAAGGTCTCTTGATACCTCTTATTAATCTCGTTTGCTCGGTCCTTCCGTAAGTTGTGGACCGAAGTGCGCGGGCCATAACTAGGGGGAAAACGAGGCCTAGGATCCATAACTTACGGTATGGACCGAGCAAACGAGGTTAACTGAATAATATGTTTATTATATGGCTTCGTCATTTTAATAAATACCTCATATTAACCACGTTTTTCGACATCTCATGGCCAAAATTTGTTGTGGATTCACTCGGTTAGCATCTGGTGAAATCTACAATAATTTTGACCAAGAGATGACTCAAAACGTGGTAAATAAGAGGACATGCATACCACGGTAAACTATCGTAAATTTCTCAACGATACGATAAAAAAACATATAGTCAAGACAAAGCACAGTTAGTTCTGTGTCAAGTGGAATATGGAACATAGTAGCTGAAGTTAACTGAAACAATTATATTTGTGACTATTTGAGCCGGAGAGTAGCACATCATCGCACAATAGGTCTACACAACTCCCCCACCCTTATTTCCGCTCATCATCAGTCCAGTTGCCTTGGTCCAAGCTCTTTCACCAGACTGAGCAAGTAAACTTCTCATAGAACATGACATACATTACTTGATAGGTAGACTAAATTTATCCAATAGAATAAGTAGGTTTATATCGCAGTTGTGACATCACCAAGGAACATATGTTCTCTATCTCTCGTATCTGTGTGACCGATAAGGTGTTTTTCCAGGCCGAGAGCATGCTGGGCTCGACCTTCTCGTGTGAGTTTCCGAAGTTGAATCTACCCGTCCGTGTGACTTGCAACATCCTGTTCTCTACAGCGGGAGGTACTGGAATGGACATGAATCGATAAACTCTCTGAGTGGTCTTTTTTGGTCGTAGAACAAGATCCTCAAATCGAATCACACGAATGTGGCCCTTAGGAACACCCTTGACTAGGCGCAAGACAGCATTCACATGTGAGGCCCATAAATGAGCTAGCAATTTGTTCCCCGATACTTCTTGGCTCGGCTCCTCGACGGAGGAAAGGATCCTTTGCATTACTTTCAGCTCTGGAACAAAGAAATCTTCGTCTTCTTTTCCACAGCGTTGCTCTTTCAGATCATCGACGCCCTTCCTTGTTCTCCTGAGTAACGCAGGGTTAACTTTGAGCTCGTTCAGCCATGTGCTGACCCAGCCCCTAGGATCGCGTACCACGACAACTGCCTTCATTCGGCTTCCGACGACTCTGCGCAGCCAACGGAAGCGCAAAGACCATCCGGGATCTTTTAGGTGCAAAGCGGGTAAAGATGTCTCGGCCTTCTTAAGAAGTTTAGGAACCAATGATTTTGGATGCTTCATGTACTGTCGAAACCACTGAGCAATGATAAGGGCCTCGGAATCGGGACGACGGATCTGATATAGAGCACAGGGATCAAGGAACTCCTTAGAAACGAATGCTTGTGTTTTGCTGACATTCATCATCATATTTGCTTGGTTAAATTGCTGATCAACTAGGTCGAATTGAAAAAAGTCTCGATTGCTACGAAACAGATCTCCCAGCACTTCAGCGCCGGCCCATGGCAAGGACGTGTAGACGACAAACGGAGGGATCTCAGAACGCTTTCTTTGGAATCCACGTTTCGCGTTTTCCATCAGTACATCTTTAGGTTGTCCCCAGTTGCATTTGTACCAACTCGTACAGACTTTCAGAAAACTAACCAAGGATACAACGCCCCAGATAAGAATTAAGCAAACAAGTATGATCTTCCAAAATGTGCGAATAGAAACCTTGCGCGTAAGCTGGAAATAAAGGAACAACATCGCGCATGAGACACCCGTGACGGGTAAGAAAATTAGCATAACCGAATTCCCGGATGAAGAGTCGCCTTGAGTATTTTGCCCATTTAGTAATGTTTCATTCTTACTGTCAAGTCCGAAGCGCACAATTTTATTCATCCGTACTGGTGTTTTTTCTGTATGTTTGTCTATCGTGTCCACGTTTTCTAATTTCACCTTGCCATATCCGCCAAAACCTAGCCAGTTAAACCGAGCATACGGGAGTCCATGCTTGGTTACTATGGCGACCGTGTATTTCATGTTGTCGATGGCAATTGATATGAACACACCATGATCTTGCACAGTGCTCATGTGCAATAACTTCAAGTTGTTTCCAGGCCCCATGAACAGGTACGCGACCCTTGTGTACTTGTCCTTGAGTGGGGTAGTGATGTTGACAAAGTTCGTTTGTCTTTTTTGAAATTCGCTCGAATAGTCCAGTGTTCCAATCAAAACGTTACTTTTAAGGCTATGGGAGTTAACTGTTACAACTCTATGGCTCCTCCCTCCGATGATCGTCTCAGCGCACACGTATTCGTTGCATTCGTCTAATTTGAAAGGTTGGTTGACATTGTGGAAGAAAGCGCTCATTTGGTTCATTTTGCTATCACTTTTCCTCTCCACGTGATCTACAACAAGAAGTATACTAGGAGACAACAGCACCAAGCAACGGTACACACTCGCTAGTCCCATGCTCCCACGATACCATGTTGCCATTTCCCCACATGTTAGTACCAGTCCCTCATGAACCGAGACCGTAATAATATCGCCCTGGGCCCTCCATGGTTTTAGGTTCCGATAGTCTAACCATTTCAGGCACTCCCCCAGCTGGCCCTCGAGGGGTGCGGAGCACGGGGACGCGAAAGAGGGACCAAATAAGATGGCGTTATTAAGCCAGGTGTATTTTGGCCCATAGAGGGCCTCCGTGATGAAGGGTACGCCATTAGGCGCGAAAACAAAGGATCCTTGATCGAGATGCTCGTGTCCCGGGTTAAAACTGCGCCAGCCTTTCACCCAACTAACGGGGGGCTTGGATATAACCATCTGATTGACAGCACGACCGTGTAGGACACTGCATTTGAACGAAAGGAACGTTCCTCCGTCAGCTGTAAGCTGCGTCGAATTCTCAGGAAGTTTTTTCCATGTGGAAATCCCCTCCCTGTAAATCGCGACTCCCCAGTCGCTAAAAACATGCAAGTGCGAGGAGTAATAGTCCGGAGGAGCTCGAGGTGTAATGGTGGCGTCATAGAATATGAACTCAGTGTGTAGCATGCAGTTGATCATAGAGCTCGCTTGCCCATTGTTACCTTCTTTGGAGCGATGACTTTTTATTTGCTGTGCCAGCCAGTTACCGTAACCATTGCGCATCACAAACCTGTCTAGGAAAACCAACTGACTCTCTGGGCCGTAGAACCAGTTCTTATTTGAGTCCGCAATTCCCACGGTCTCCGTAAAACCAGGTAGAATGGTGTAATATAAAAACCAGAAATGCTGCTTTAGCCATTCATTCCTACGGAAGTCCGTTTTGAAATGGCGTAACGCAAAGTAGACGTATTGTGTGACGGAGCGTGACGTGTAGGTACCGTAGGGAACTCCTTCATTCATAGATCCATCTATAACGTAATTTAAGAGGTACATGTTCCTTCCCAGCATTTGATGAGCTTTCATCTTCCATATCGATGCTTCCTTTGAATAAATCTTTTGCCTCGAGGCCACTAATGCCCCAGTTAATAAAGCAACCCAGTTTGTTAAAACGTGGTTTTGAATATAACTCTTGTACCACCAACCCTTTTTTGCGCCATAGTACAACTCCTTCGTAGCATTTACAATTTTATTCATGTATCGTAACCTCTGCTTACTGCTCATGTGGGAGTACAGGAAATCATAAGCGGTGGCCATTCCGTTTAGCGAGTGAGACACCGGGACGTCGTCTCGTAAGTTGGCCTTTACCCTCCAGTTCCTAATACTCGAAAATGTATCCATGAATTGAAATGCGAGTCTCCTAGCTTCAACATCCCATTCATTTAACACGCAATGCATTGCCAAGGCACAGAGGTTGTTTCCATAATGCTCGTTCCATCGGCTGGCAAATTTATCCCAGTCTTTTGGAGGCATGTACTTCTTGGGACTTCGCTTTATTTCACTGACAACGTTTCGAATCTTCGTAGCTATGATATTGTGTGTTGTTTTCGCCTGCCGTCGCATTTGAGGAATTTCCCCATCGCTAAAGTACAAAAAGGGATAAAGCGTCTTGGCAGACTTTGGCTTCGTTTTCGTTGTTTTCACACAAAGCGCCACAGGCACAAATAAGATTACAATATAGACTGAACACAGCTGCATCCTTGACATTACGAACTGAAAGTACCACTTAAAACGAGTATTTTGAGTTTACAAACCGTCGTCGTCTCTGTGACTACATTCAAGAAGTTCACGTTATAACACTCGGGACACTGTTGTCAGTTATGAACCTCTGTAGAACTAGAGAGATGAATATTAAAAGTCGCCGTGGCATGCAAGATGTGAACGACTTTCATGACACAGTATCAAATGGCAAATTGATAATAGGAAACTGAGTAGTATATTAAACCATTACCGCAAATCTCCAACTGTCATAATGTAATAAGAGACTGCACAGCCACTTTAATAACCATTCTATGTTTTACAAATTATTTACGTACAATTTGCACTGCAAAGCTTCAAATTAAAAATCGGTCAAAACCGCACCGAGATGGGGAAATCCATAAGCTATGGACTGACTCAAGAAACTCGCCTGGCGTTCAACATTGGTTTTTATCAGTCCAAAGGTAATAAATTAAGGGTGTGCCGAACCGCAGTGCCACGCGTACGGGTGGACTGACGCCGTTTCAATCGAGCGCGAGCTTACACATTCATAAATATGTTGTGTTCTGTCGGATACGATTGAGAAACCACAAACAACACCCTGGAGCTGTGGCCGTATTCCTCGAACCAGTACAGTGCAGTAACACGCATTCTCTGAGGTTTAAAGAATTCTAAACTGCTAGATACTACATATCGGTGGAAACAATGCTCGCAAGCTATCGATTTTATTGGCTAACACAGATAGATGGTATAGATACCAGTATATTTAGGGAACGAGACGAATCACCATTGCGGTTTTTTAAAATCCGATCAAGGTTCTTGCGGGTTCCCGTCTCTTAATATCTCCCCTCATTTTCTCTTGCTCCCCGTAGATGTATGACGTGTGGATAAAACATAGACGCGGACTGGCGGACGATTTTTGACGTTTTCTTTTTAGTCGAATAAACGTATGAATTCGAAGTTCTGACGTTATGAATAAAACTTAAATTAAATAAAGCATATCAGATTTAAAGGTTTCCACGCGATGATGTGCTCCTGGTCTGACGTTATAGTTTTAAAATATTTATTTATTTACAATGCTTTCATCGTGAAACAAAGAAACAAAAAGTCACGATGCAATGTATTTCATCCCAATACTGATATCAATGACTTCCCAGTAAATTCTCCGAGTCTACCAATTTCCGAAATTGTCTTAAGATTACCGTCAAAAACATGTAGGGTTGTTCACGTTATGCTCGAAATTTTCACTATTATGCTAATTCTTTATGCTCAAAAAATCTTACTATTATGCTCAAAAAGTCTCACTATTATGCTCAATTATGCTCAATTTGTTTTTCAGATTAATTAAGTAATTAATTAAAATCAACTATTCATTTCCTGAATAATTCTGACGGTTTCCAGACTATAGCTATAGACGCATGACTAATTTGGTTGATTTGGTATTTACGTTTTGTAGCCGACCGGAAATAAACTAAATTGCTATTCGATTCATGTCGACTACAGTATTTGATTTTGACTTACAATGCTTACAATGTTGATAAAAGCAGTGAATCTCGATCCGGCCCAAACTATCCAAGACCATCCAACAATATGCTTAGACTGCGCCCACAAACACTGGAGTGGTTTAGCTAGTAATTTGAACGTGTGACGCGTGGCGGTCTCTGGTCGTGAACTTAACATGATCCTCGAGTTGCAAAATATATTTTGTGAATTGTGATAAAACATACAAACAAACACGATCAAGCAGCAAGAAATTGTCAGTAGACCCTCACATTGCATTATGGTTCACGCTCATCGTATTTTTGTGTCCTTGCGCTGGCAATGCACCAAAATCGGCGATCGGCTCACTACCGGCATGACTGCTGCTATTCGCTCGCCAGTCAGGCTCGCTCGCCGCAGTCATCCCGGGGTGGGGGGAGGGGTGGGGTTCTTCCTATATTCGGCTGGTAAGGGTGATCGTCATATTTTTTAGGGTTTGAAATCGGCGATTTATATTTTTTTAGGGATTGTCCAAGCGAAATCCATTTTTCAGGGTGATTTTTAGACCATGAGGTACATTTTAGGGTGGAAACTTTTACACGGTTTGGCATTTTTAGGGAATTTTCGAGGTTTTCCGACGGTCGACCTACCCAACTGTTTATGACCTACTGAACTGTTTATCATATTCTGAACCAAAGATGTACGCAGATGACACCAGTTTAACTTTTGCCAGTAGTGACATGAACATCATCAACGAACACATTAATGAGGATCTAAATAGAATCAACGTCTGGTTAGCATCCAATAAGTTCACATTGAACATGACAAAACTGAATTTCTCCTTATTGGCTCTCGACAGCGGTTAGTGCATTTGAATGAAGATCCCAGTTTTGACATTGATGGTATCCCTATTAAACAGGTGTCATCTACCAAGTCTCTTGGGGTTGTCATAGATCAGAATCTGAACTGGGAAAGTCGCATTAAAATGATTTCTCAGAAAATTGCTTCGAGTATTAGGGAAGCGTCACATATCGATTTTTACACGAGAAACGTCCAGCGAAGTTTGGGGGTGGGGGGGTTTTGATCTGCGACGTTTCTCCGTGGAAAAATCGATAGTTTTTAGAAACATCACCTCACATATGAAAAGACTTCTGAAGAGAAATGGCAGATTGTGGTTGTCCCACAGCCGGCTAAGTTTTTGAGAACTCACCAACATAGATAGCAGTGAATTTAAAGGTTCCACGATAAATTCAACGTTCCATTCCCACCAAATGGGACCCAGAGATTGTGACAAGTTGTTTAAAGACCCTGTTGCCGAGCCCATGGTGCTTTGCGCCAGTGTTTTGATTAGTTTGTTTATCAACGGCCGCATCTTTTAGTCGAACTAAAATGCTCTCGATTGTTTATTAGTTTCATAAAAGAAGTACACATATACTTTGGGTGACGAATTTTATAATTTCTACAGGATTAAAATCCCAATCGAGCCCATGATTTTAACAGTACTCGGCAGTTTATACGGCAGTTATACTGCCTTTAGATCCGAATTCGGTTTACGAGTGCGACGTTTCACAGCTCTACAAGTAAACAACTACTCTTGGTAGCTTGTTTTCATGTCTCCGGCATTGTTTAGCTGCATTTAAAGATGCGAGTCATCTACATCTACCAGATTAGGGCACGCCCTCTCTTCGAGGCTTATGTGCCCGGACAGCGGCTAGATCTTAATGTCAGCAAACAAGATCTTAATGATTTAGCGCGCAGACACCCCTCCGGAAAGATTCGAGAGTGGCGGATGTGGCTAACTCGGCGGCAAATTGTTCCACTGTTTAATAGTCATAGGGATAAAGCTATAGTGGATATACGTTTTGTCCTCCGAGGGTAGAAGGAAGGATTTAGGGTGCAGGTATCTTGTATATCTAGTAACTGGAATGAGTTCATTTGACTGAGAAGTCTACTACGACGAGGCTGTTCACTATCTTGTAGAGCGTTATAAGCCTACTGCGCTGATGAAGACTGCGCCAGCCAAGGTCAGTAATCATGGCGGTCACACTGGCTCCACGGTTGTAGTTTTTGTAAACATAACGAGCTGCCCTTCTCTGTACCATCTCTATTTTATCTTGGTTTGCCTGTGTAAACGGGTCCCAGACGATGGAAGCATATTCGACTTGCGTACGAATAAGAGTGTTGTTTGCGTTTGCATTTGCCTTGATATGTTTCTGGGAAATTTGGAAATTGCGCCTAAGAAAGCCTACTGACGAGCTTTCTTAATTATATTGCTGATGTGCTCATTCCAGGAAAGCTTGTGGTGGATGGTAACACCAAGGTACTTAACTGAATCCAGCTGTTTAAGGGTTTGGCCATGCAAGATGTATATTGTCATGAGTGAATGGCTTCTTGCTCCCGGTGACACGTAGCACATTGCACTTATCAGAGTGAAAGGATATCTGCCGCTTGTTCTCCCATTCTTCTAGGCGTTGGAGACCCCGTTGTAGTGCCTCCACATCGGTGTTACTGGTTACAGTCATGTAGATGATTGTATCATCAGCGAATAGGCGAACATGTGACTGCAGACCATCGGGAAGGTCATTAATATAGACCAAGAATAGAACTGGCCCGATAACAGACCCTGGGGCACACTCACAGTCACAGCGAAGAAACAGTTGAACTCGGCAGATTGGAGTTTGATCTTGGTAGCAGGACTTTCTGGACGTAAAGGAGGAGGAAAAAAGGTTAAGGGCATTGCTTAAATTTCTCTGCTAATAAAAATGCAAATCAGTGGATCTGAGCCGTTCGAAATTATAATTACGAATCATCTTGATGCCAGAAGTGGTTGCTTTGTCTTTCCAACGAAGCCTGCAGGAAACTCGCGTAATAGTCCCTTTGAACCGCAAGTGTTGTAGACCTAGAGAAAGCAAAATGTGGACTGCTGAAGGATTATTCGTCGAGTCGCTTCGCTGTCTTCTTTTGTTACACGATGTCCCAGCATGCCCTGTTAGTTATCATGTTCCAGCATGCTTTGTTAGTAATGATGTACCAGCATGCATTGGGTGGTGGGGATAATAAAATATGGCGTCCATCTTAGAAAGGACTCGTGTCGTCGTTGTTTAACACTTTCTTCGGCAACAACATTCCTCTACTCGCCACTCTAGACCAGGATTCGAAGACATATATGCAAAAATTAAGATACAAGTCAGTTAAACATATATATCTAGAAATAATTACACGATGGCCCAAACTAGAGATGGATTTCGAAAGATTCGAGAGTCACACAATAACAACACTGAACTTTCTGATTTTCGTAGCCTTCGAAAATGATTTGCGTGCGCAAAGCACCATGGACTCGGACACAGGGTCTTTAAGTAGTAGATAAAATATGAGCGGGAGATCTGTATGGGCATTTACAATGGCGAGCCGATTCGGCGAGCCATTGTAAAGCCCATACAGATCGGACGCGAATATTTTATCTTACTTGTAAAATGAATAGATAATTCATTTCTCCCACCTTGCTATCGATGTGGGATGAATTAGTTTCTCACAAAAACATATCCCACATCGAAGAGACAACGTGTATGCAATAAGAGAGCAGAGCGTAGCGTGCAGAAAAACAGGTCCCACATGGAATAGATGGTGTGTACATAATAATAGAGCAGATGTACTTTGTCATTTCACCCCTCTCGGGATAGGGGAAGTCAGCGATCGGTCATGAGACTTCCCTCACTAGCTCAGCTAGTATTCTGTACCTGATACAGAATGCTACTAGAGCTATACACGACTTTCATAATGGCCGCCTCCGGCCATCTCCTAATTTGCATAATTTGGAAGATAAATCTGTAGGGGGAAACCAATGCTACCACATGAAAGATCACATTATAACTAGTAATTGTTTTGAGTTTTGGAGCAATGTGGAAAATTGCTGTTGAGATATGACAAGAGACCATGATGGATATAAGCATTTGTAATGCCGAAAAATATGAAAGCGAGGCTATAAAGGCCTCCGTTGTTTTTCTCATACAAATCTCTCTAATTTCAATTGGATGTAGCTTCATTGCCTTCAACTTTCACAAGTTCACTAATGTCAACATGCTCTTTCACGTGGCAATGTTTATATTTTCTATACATGTGGATAAACTACCGAAACGGGAAATCACATATGCAAATCACATATGCAAATCGTGTATAACGGACCATGGGGTCCGAGCATTAATCCTGATTGGGGTCTGTATCGCGGACCATGGGGTCTGTATATCGATACAGAACCTGATGTTTTATTAATCAGGTTTTACGGGGGTATACAGAGGCGATCATTCAGCACATGGGATTGGCTAGTACCCTTATGAATTATTAATGATTTTTACAAGTTGTAATAAAAAGGCGGACATGAATGGAAAGAGGTAGTGTATGACTTTTGAAAAAAAATTGATAAATCGCTCTGACGTTTCTTAGAGGGGGTGGGGGGTTGAAAAAGGAACTTCGCTGGACGTTTCTCGTGGAAAAATCAATATGTGACGCTTCCCTTAGTGCAATTAAGCGCTTTCGCAGTTTCGTTCCACGTGAAATGCTACTCACTGTATTTCAAGGCCTGATCCAACCTCACTTCGATTATTGCAATGTTGTCTGGGGAAATTGCAGTAAAGGCCTTTCAGAAAAACTTCAAAAACTCCAAAATCGCGCTGCGCGTATCATAACCTTTGCCACTTATGATAGCCACGCGGACGAACTTTTCCAAACCCTCAATTGGGAAAGGTTAAATTGCTAAATCAATTATGGTTTATAAAACCTTGCACAATGAAACTCCGGATTACCTTACAACAAAATTCCATTGGAATAACAACTCAAAGTATAACCTAAGGAATTCGGAAAATAAGCTGATACTTCCACTGCCTCATATTAACTATGGCAAAAAGAGCTTTAGTTACAGCGGAGCAGCTTTGTGGAATAACTTACCTGTACAAATAAGACAAGCGCCATCGCTGATAAATTTCAAGGCTCAAATACGAGGTTTCAATTTCACAACAAACACGGCATCTTTGTAAAACAGGGATTTTTCGTTTTATTATATTGTATATTTCATACACGTACATATCAGTAGTTTTAGGCATTATAATTAGCGCTAGAATAATTTTATAAATTGTGGTATTTTATATCTTTTAGTATTTTTGTATAGTTAACCTGATAGATCACCGTGTCTAAATAAAGTTTTGACTTTGACTTGACTTTGGTCACCCCAACCCTTTCACCTTGAAGAACCCCCTCCCCCCGGCAGTCATCCCTACAGTGATCATCTGCTGATCAAAACAAAACATACAACACATCATTTAATCTAGTATCTATTTGAGCAAGCATAATTTATCAAGGTCACCAATCATCGCCGTGCCGTATACCACGGTATGTATTCTAGCCTGGCCTGGCCTAAGAATTCGCGGGAATGACCAAAGAATCGAGTGAAATCCAAGGATGAATGACATACAGAACGAAATCAAACTCAGTAAATTTATTTTCAAAATCGAACCGAATCCGAACAAACGATTTTGGAAATGATAAACATACTTTGTATATCTGAGAGAACTTGTGCTTCTCGAAAAACATTTACTAATGGAGTTATCATGCCGGAGTCAGTCATTACTAAATGTCAAGGCACCTAATTTTCGAAGAAATCAGATTATGGGCTCCCTGTGGCAGGTGAAGAAAAGAGAAGGGAGATTGGAGAGTCCTCACAGGTAACCCAATTCAACTGAGATTGTTTCGCGGTCCTCGGATGCGGCTACCGGATAAACAGAAAAATAAAGGACGACAGGCGATCTAGACAGTTCACTAGCGAATTACGTTAGTTTCAACTCTCATACTGCGGCACTTCACCCTGCACGCCAGTATTTCAACAATCTTGAGATATGTGGTTTTGAAATTTAAAGGAGCTGTGTCACGGTGGGACACGCCTTTATGTTCCGGGCCTGAAAAATATATTTTCGGTGATTTTTTAGTATTGTATATCCTTTCAATCAAGCATTAAGGGGGGGGGGGATTCCAAAAACAAAATCCATACGAGGGAAAATTATCAAAAAAAAAAATCATGCACAACCAGCAACACAGAAAAAAAAATCCTACATGGAGGGGGAGAGGCAAGGCAGAGGCCAGGGACTGCACAAATGTACAGGGATGCCATCAACTGCAAATGGTTTCCTTCTATCACTGTTTTTGTTGCAGTAACTCTTTTGTGAGAGGTACACATATGTATCCTTTGATTTATACCGGCTATTAAAAGCAGGAGAAATTTACATAATTTTTCGTCTCTCAAAAAGATTTGTTTGAATGGGATTTTCACTGGTCTCGCTATGAGCTTGAATCATAAACAATCATTTGCCATGCAAAGTGATGCAGCTGTACACTTTATAGGTATCAATATTAAAGTATAACTTTTAATATGGGCACGCTAGCCCTGATGCCCTGATAAAAAAAAATTCACAGGAGCATGGCTCTTAAAGTTTACTTAGGACAAGAATTATTAAGTCATATCAAAATCATTGCACACAGAAGAGGACATTTGCTATTGGTCATCGCTTTGAAGTAAATGCGATTTTATTTGAGAGAGAGAGAACAACTTCAGTCGCATTACAAGTTTATAATGTGGCTTACCTGTTAATACCAGAACTTTCGTTTGAACGCTCCAAATTATCTCCTACTGCAGCTCCCGCCATACCAAAAGTCACACAAGAAAAATAGTACGAAATCATAACGAAATAGAACTTTAACAGTGATTTGTACCACTCTAAACTTGAGAAACCTCAATGTTCAATCTATACACCAGCATACTGCAAATTTATTCTTCTATCTGAATTCAACGGTAAGTATTCAAGCTAAACTCAGGTAGTTCCTAAACCAGTAACGCCTTGTAAAAAATCACTTTACTCGCGAAAGAAAATTCAAATTTGTACGGTCGAAATCTTAATATAAGGTCGAAATGCCCCGCTTAACGCACAAAGAACGTTAAGGTCAGACCCCCTCCCCCCTCCCCCCTTAACGTCTACCCATCGTGTTATGCTTTTATAAAATCAGGAAAAACAGTAATGAAATACACGGGAGTTCACTTATAAACAAAGTATAAAACAAGCTTACAGCTTTAATAGCTGCAACTGTACAGTCAGTTAGTACCTCGAATTCCCGTACGAGCTCATTTCGGACCTTGACTAAAATTCTCATTATGTCACGACTATAAAACTGAGTTCCACTTACCTGGAGGTTTGACTGAGGTATTTCATGATACTTCTAATGAAAAGACCTTGTTGAAATTTCCGGGAAATTCAACAGAAATTGCGCTCTATGTAGATCTAGCTGACTGGAAACGTTTGATTAAAAAGTGTACTTCTATTGATGAAAATGTGTTTGTTCTAAATGCCCCACACTAACGTCCATGCCCTTACCCCCTCCCCCCCTAAACGTCCGTTGTGCGTTAAGCGGGGCATTTCGAATATGTCGACGGCCCCTAATCACTCCAACTGACAGTTATCAGTTGCAGATTAGATGTTACTTAACTTTGATTTGAAGGTAAGTGGAAGTCATATGTAATTTTATTTGTTTTATAAGGCAAAATGGCTCCCAAATCCATGTATTTTTGAGTGAAATGACTGGGCCGATACCGGAAGCGAGTCACCGGTTATCGATATGTAGGCTTTTGTACGCAATGACTTTGATATGCAAAGGCAGCTAATTTTGAATAGAGTAGTTATGGACTTCTGGTAGTACATAAAATATTTTCAAAAAACAGAAACGTGCATGAGATCGTAGCCGAAAAAAATAATTGCTGCACAGCAAACTGGAGTAAAAAAATATATATGCAGCTTGAGAATCCCCCCCCCCCCCCCCCATAACCTTTCTAATGGTCCGTCCCTTAATTCTACAAAGACTGTATAAAACCGGATTGTACTACAAATCATTTTCAACAATTTATTGTACCATCCTCACTAAAAAAGGCGTCCTATACGCTGGATCAGAGGGTTGGAAATCCGCTTCTCCTAGCTCACAATATCGACAACGTAGCTCACAATATCAACGTCGCTTCGCGACTCGGTTAAAAGACGTCTCGCTTCGCTCGACGGCTTCGAGCCTCTGGCATCCAGGGTAACCGTCCTAGCTCTCTCAGCTCTGAAATAACTATATAAACCGAACTCCCGCAAATGTAAAATGTGAAGTGGTGTCAGCATACTCTTAATACTTTGTGATATTTGTACTATAAAAGATATAAAAGAGGCAATGAAATACCATCTCTGAAATACGGCGCTATTTATATGAAAATACATCTTGCCTGGTCTATCTTTTTTTGGTTAGCCCCAAAGACATAAATATATAGCACCACGTAATAACATAGTTTTGCGTTTTTGTAACGCCCAATGAATGCAGTGTATATTAGAAATTAGTCATTTCCCGTGGAAGTTAATCTACGCACGTTCTTTAGACTTATTCACGGAGGATACGACTTGGTTTTATTGTAAGGTCCCCTTAAGAAGTCGGCAAAAGACGGACGAAATGCGTCGGAGAAATAAGAAGTTTACAACGAAACCACAGAGTGCTGCTCACCAGTTCTTCTTAAAAAATAATTAAATATAATTTTTTTTAGTAAATATTAAAATTAATTAAAACGAATTTTTGAACATTGTGACGAAAATTCTCAAGAGTTTGTATGATTTAAATAAATTAGATATGAATTGTTTTTAGTTTTATTTATAACGCCAGAACTTCATACGTTTATTCGACTAAAAAGAAAACGTAAAAAAAAAAAAATTAAAAACACACTAATTGTGGGCTTCCTGTGGTTGATCAAGACCGCGATAGGCTGGTGATTATAGAACCAGATGTCCAATCTAAGATGGCGGCCGGTGTTGTGTGTTTGCTGTCGTCTTGTTTTGTGTTGTTTCTAGGTACGAAAATATCACCATAAAGTCTTGTTTGGTAAACTGATAATATTATTAACTGATTATCTTAATATTGCAGCATTTATATCCGGTGGAAGGGCATCATATGTACTAGAACTTGATGAGAGGTAAATTGATATTTAAATGTTTCCTAAATTAAATTGCCATTTTTACCACTACATCCGTTTTACTTAGATCAAGGCTTCAATAAAGTCTTCGCTGCAATAGAAAAGGGTGAATACATATTTAATAACATACTCCTGTGGGGGAATAGTTCTCTGTAATAATGTATCATGGATGAACATACACATTTACCGACCTGTCAAATTCAAAATGAACAATACACAATAGGCCCTTTGCAGCTAACAAATCACGTGGTTGTACTGGAGAGCAAAAAATATCTGACTTCATTTATCCAAAGGCCTTGTACGAGATCGGTAGTGCTATTAGCAAAACCTATTTGTAAATGCTATTTTCCAGCTCCAATTTATTTTCGATCTTTCAAAAACTGCGTTTTTAAAGATAGCTTGCTCTCCAGCATCCATGGCAACGCCTTTCCCATGGGGATCACGAGCCCAATTCATTCATTAACGAAGTATTATATCAGCACGTGACTGTTAGCTGCAAAGGGCCTATTATATATGACAAGTGCACACAGTAATTAAGAAGTTGGACAAAACCATCATCATCTCCATGTTCCGTATATTAAATCTACTGCATTATAGGATTTAAAATGTTTTAACACCTTAAATTTTATGAGTTAATACAAGTTGGTTTTCCTTAAAATAAATTCTGACAGCAAGATGAGCAGGATTTTTCGGTTTAATATTATTGTTATTAGAAGTGTGTAAACTTAGTAATTTTAATAACTATGCAGTATTGTTTTTAGATTTACTGAACTCAGAAAGGATGGAAGCTGGCTAGTTGAAGTGAGTACATGTACACGTATGTCTGTAAAAAAATAGAATTATTTACTGAAAAAAGGTAAAAATGAATCTTCTGGCACTCTCAACCGTGATCCCTTGGGCGCCTCTTCTATTGTGTTCATCTGCGATTTCGTTACACCACCAGGGCTCAACACAAACTTTTTCAGGTACTAGCCTATGGGATAGTGACTGTGGGAAATTACTGGTCCCTAGGTCTTTTCCACTAACCCAATATACATGTACATCCCTTATAATAATGAGTTGCCCTGAGGAACACTTAAATTTAATAATAAAGTCGAAATATTCGGGCAAATGCAAAATCATGATTTCTTATTTTAATTGGATAACAAATGACTACCACTACCACTGACAAAAACGTAACCCATGACTAGTTCCCAGTCTCCTGAAAAGCAGCATTTCCCAAGATGGTAATGTGATCTGCATCTGTATGTGTTCGGCACTCAGTAACGTCTCAACTGAACTAGCTGTGGTGGGTACTGTGGTTATAGTTAGGAGTTGAGGTTATCAATGATGCGTTAGTCAGCCCTAGAACATCTGCACCAAGCTGACCTCTTTGCTGATACTGAGGATTGTCATGGCCAGGGTATTTTGCATCCTCAGTGATCGTGAGTCACTCCAGCTAGCTGGACGATTCCTTTTGATTACACTTTAACCCTTTCCCTCCTGTGCCGCCCGTAACCGCCCAATATGAAGCATGTACCTGGAGAAAATTATTGCATCAAACCTAGACATGCTGGAAATACGATGTTGTGATATTATTTCAAGGAATGAATGACTTCAAAGTCAGAGCTATAACAGGGATCGCTTGACTCTCCCACTTTGGAGAAAAACGCATTTGTTTTGGACATCGTTGTTCGTTTCTTTGATTTTCGCGAATTTTGAGGAGCTGAAAATCGGCTCAAAAAAACCTTCCCATTCGCACTTGAAATCAAAAGCAAAAACAAAATCACCACTCAGTCGTTACAGTACCTTGTTTAATCTTTCCAACCAGCAAGTTTGTTTGCACAAAACGCACCAAACGACTGTGAACCACGCCGATGTTTACACTGCATTTCACTCGACCACATTTACCTGCTCCCACCTCCATTGCATGCTGGGTAATCAACAAAAAAATCACAAGGGGTCTCCCCCTCTGGAACTCCGGTAGGTTTTTTTTTATAAGTCTTTTACCCCTACAACCAAGAGCGGTGATTTGGACTCAAGCCGTTGCTTTAAAGTGACAAAAACACATCCTAATAGGTTGGGCAGGGGTAAAAGACTGCCAACTGCAGGATTCCAAGGATTTCATTGAAGAATTTTTTCCTGTGTCTGAAAGCACAAACACAAGTACGGAAAAACCCTGTGAAATCCCCTCACAAAGCCTACTAGAAGCAAACCAAGTACTTTTCAGCCATCCTCAGACTTAATGATGTCTTCAAGCTCTCTGACAGTGGCATATTTCTCCAAAATTAGAGCTCATTTCATTAGAAACCCTACCGAAGCAGCCATACCTACCGTCAACGAGTGAACAGAATTCTCCCAAATGGCATTGTGGGAAAAGTTTGAGCCCTCGGCTTAAAAAGTCAGCAGTATTTAACTGACCCGGGCTAGCCAAACTTGAACTGAGGGGGGAGGGTTGAGTTAGCACTCAGGATTTCACCAACTGAGCCAAACATGTCCAGTAGGGAAAGGGTTAATGTTAACTACAGAATGGCCAGACAATGAGTATTGATAGCAAAGAGGTCACAAAATCTTTCAACAGTACATGTTGAAAATCTTCTAGTTGGTGGGCTAGCTAATGATTTTCACTAGTACTTATAAGCAAACTTTTACTAGGCCAAGACTAGTACTACCACTAGTGTCGAGCCCTGGCCACCCCGTGAGACTGCTTGTTACGCCACCATTGTTCATTGGGACTGCTGCTATTCAAAATGCTTGAATCACTATTTTCCATGAAGGAGAAAATGGCATACTAGTTGTGAAAGGGATCATGGTTGAGAGTGACTCTTAAATAATATATTTTTCTAATAATATTTTCACACAGTTTTATGCACCATGGTGTGGTTACTGTAAGAGATTGGAGCCAATATGGGAAGACGTTGCCAAAACACTCTATGGTACATCTGTAAAGGTGGCTAAAATAGATGCTACTGTATACTCAGGTAAGAATGTACAGTCCTTTCACACTCAAAATACATGTATATGTTGCAGGTCAAAATAAATTTCAGGTCAAAATTTGTTCAACCTAGGTTAATTTTGTAAAGAAATTTTTCAAGATTTTAAAAAGGGATTTTCCAATTTTTTGGGATTCATAAAAAAAAAAGAAGTTTAGTTTTTTTTGGAAAAAAAAAATCCACCCACCCCTCCCCTGAGAAAAAAATGTGTCCACTCTCCCCTCCCTCTCGGTACTCACCGTTCCCCCTCCCTAACTCCTTTTCCCTTCTCTATCCCCCACAACCAACTTCGTAATTCACTCATTAATTACACATCATTACGATTACTACTTCCTTTTTTTTTCTTTTTCGTTCACCTGCAACCCTTCGCTTGGAAGAATGCCTTGGAAGACCAGAGCTTTACCAACTGCGCCACAGAGACTTGCGTTGGAGTTCCAGTCACGTTTTTTGAATAATATAGCTTTTCTTAACCGAGAGGGGACTAGTAACTAATTTCCATATTTAATTTTATTCACGCATGCGCACTACTAACAAAGTCGGACTTTGGGAAAACTTCGCTGAGTTACACCACAGGAAGCCCAAGCTCTGTTTATGTAAATTAAATTATAAGGGTTTGTATGGGAATTTTTTAATCTGGTTTTTCGATAAATATACTGTAATAAAGTGAATAAAACTTACCTGGTGTCTATGATCTGTGTCTTGGCTGTGTCTGTACATAGTTTCAGCGAATTTGGACGAATTTTGAATCCCTTACTCTTCATACTATATAGAAGAAATGAAAGGTAGGAAACGAACTTCAAATCTCGGGTTCAAAGCCACTCACGTTTGGGTCGATTTTTTCATGAAAATCGCATTGATTTTACATTCTATCCCCATCAGCATACGCAGTGATAAATTTCCAGTCTATCTGTGCCAACCAAACGAAGATAACTGTATTTGCCGAGCTACAATCCACTATTGAGTCTGCCAAAATCTCGCCATAAGCAGCCATCTATGCCCGTGACTCGCCAAAGTGGTGCCAACACAGGAAACCCAAGCTCTGTTTATGGCTGTTGGGAATTTTTAAATCTAGCTTTTCGATAAATATATTGCAATAAAATGAATAAAACTTACATGGTGTTTATAGCCTGTGTCTTGACTATGTTTGTATGCAGTTACAGCGAATTTAGGCGAATTTTAAATCCTTTACTCTGCAACTAACGAAAGCTAGATTTAAAAATTCCACAGCTTGGGCTTCCTGTGTTAACGGTTTTGGGCTTCGAAGTATGAAAAAAAACAAGCAAATGAAATTTTGAGGAAAAGCTGACATGGAGTTTGTCATTATCCATTTTTTTCATGATGGGTGACTAGTTCCTGTAAAAACTAGTGTTGATCTGCATCGGTGGGGAAGATAAACACTGGTATGATCAACTAAATGTGGATTAAGGTATGCTAACCACCGTGGGAAGCGAGTAGCACTACTTACTCCCCACAGCGGTTAGCATACAAATGTACCTTAATCAACTTTTAGTTGATCATACCTGTCCAGCATTTTTTTGATGGTTTGATGGTTTTATGTTTTTATGTTTTAGGTATTTCAAGAGAATACAGTGTAAGAGGATTTCCTTCCATCAAATTGTAAGTCAGTAATAAGTCAGTGATATTATTTTAGATATAATTACTATTTAACGTCCATGTACAGTGCAGAGAAAGCAACACTTGATTCTAATAGCACAAAAGAGCTTTCTTCCCTCTTAATTCTTAATTTCTAAAAGGAGCAGCAAATTTATTTCTGCCTTTTGTTAACCCAATTTTTTTGGGGTCCTATTTCAGACCAAAATACATGATTTTCCAAACCCTTTTTCAGACCTTAACCCAAACAATATGGATGTACCCTAATCTCATGCATGTACCACTTATAAAAGCTGCCTTTAATCTCATTATCTAATTCCAACACTATTTTTGCTGTTTGTTCTCTTTCTCAATTTATTTTGAAGATCAATGTCAACATTTGTATGACAAGAGAAACTAACTTAGGGTGCGTTCGATTGACCGTATTCCGGAATAAGAATAAACAGTATGATCACTACAAATCGCTTATACTGGGATTTTTTAGCCACTGAAATACTAATTGTATCCTGAATATCATATATCAGCAAGCATTTGTAGCTTACAGTGCAAAATATACCCGAACCACTGATTTCCAGAGACTATTCCAACTATTCCTATTCTGGAATACGGTCAATCGAACGCGCCCTTAATAAGAGAAATCAGTGAATATGTGCAATCTCATACTTCCATGTCAAAATCATACGCTATTCCAAACTAAAAAGGCCAAATGTATTTATAGCCCTATTTCATACTACAACACCTTCACTGAAAACCTTTGGTGTTGCATATACCCATATAGATTATACATGTATATGGGTGTAGAGTCGCACCCTGGGTGTTAACTACTTTTAATTATTTTATTCGTGAATTGTAGCATCAAGGGGGATCATGTTATTACATACCAGGGAGAGCGTACAGTACAAGACATAATACAGTTTGCTGAAAAGGCCAGTGGGTAAGACTAGTCTAGATACATTGTATGTTATGGTCAGTCTAAAGACCAAGACATGTCAGATAGACTAAAAATATACTTTATTAAATAAATATGAATAATAATAAAAAGTAACAAAAACCTATACAACAAATCTGTTGGTGGTACGTTGATTGGATCTTGAGGAGAGATCTGATCAGCCAAAAATACTAATGGTAAACAAGTCGAAGGACTACAGAAAAGCTGATCGAACAACATACATATTGAAGATTCTACGATATTTTGGCTGGCTTGTATTATTACATTGTAAGTATCTACAGTTTCAAGATGGTGATGAACACCTGGAGAGAGAAGGGAAAAAACACTGGAGTTGCCTCCCCGGATGAAAATTCTTCCTACTATACTGCTGGCTGTGAATTTTGAACCCACAATCATCTGGCTCAGAGCTTCATTACAAATATTGCATTGGTCTACCACATGACTACAAGCCACTGAGTCAGTCATGTGTTTTTTGATTGGATGATTATAAATGATGGCCAAAAGTTTACTTTTTCTGTTTATATCAACCTTTAATGTGTCACTACGACGAAATTTACCATTTCGATTTGCCACTTTTTTAGTGTGAATATATAGGTCAGTCAGTGTTAGAAATATCCAAATAAGTAAACAATATTCCCAAATGAACAAGTTAAACCACAACATTTTTGGAGAGTTTACCAGTAAAATCCTGTCTGCCATTATGGATGTGTGTTCCCACAAACCCTTTTGTTTTTCTGTTGTGACATTGATCATACATGTACATGTAAATGCGCAACACTTGCCTGCACATTACAATGACATGGAGGCATACTTCTTCTAAAATATTCCTTTTTCCCTCTTCTTGTACATTTATTTTATCTTCGCGCAAAATAGTATGCATAAAAAAGTAGCCACGCTGGTCGTTATGTTCCACGTATGATATCACTTCCAGAATGGCCTCCAGTAATGGTGGAAATTTAGATTCAATACTCGGAGTTAAAAAAATAAGACTAAATCCCATTGTTGTATCAAAAAATGGCTTGGACTGATAGTAATAATATTATAGCAACTCTACCTTATGACTATCCAAAACTAGTGATACACCTGTATGTCAAAATTTGATTGTAGTGGCACTTTAAATGAGTAAATCCATAGACCGAGTCAAGTCAGATCCGAGTCCGAGTCAAATGACCGAGTCACAGTCGTGTACACGTATGTACATGTAAAGCAGTTGTTTACTTGTGACCTGTAGCCCTTAAGGTGAGTGAGCTCTCATCATTTACTGACACTAAGCTACTCTCGGAGACGGTTAGTTTTTTCTTTAAATTTCCGGATAAGTTTATGTACAATAATATGTGGCCTTATAGATCCTTGCCTGTGATACGACAATATTCTATACTCTATAGTCTACATGCAGTAAAGTACACTAACTGCAAAACTGAGCTGAATGTGGAAATACTACGGCATAACCAGAAGATATCCTGGTTCCAAAGTTTAGTTTGCCCTAAGGAAACTGAGACAGAATAATTGAGTTTTGTATTCTCACGGATGAGCTGGAACAAGCCTCAACTCAAGGGAGATTTCACTGCAGCTGTTCGAATTCTCTTTGAAAGGCTTTGCAAACGAAAACGACCATGCATGAGAAGAATACCAAACTGAAGTGTAGCCAAACAAAGGAGAAAAAAAAAAGAGTGATATTCCAGTGACTCGGTCATTTGACTCGGACTCGGACTTGACTCGGATTTGACTCGGTCAACCGGTGAACTCCACTTTAAATTGTTTGTAGTTTCATATGCACATTATATATTATTCTAGACCTGCAGTACGAGAGCTGAAAAGTAGTGAGGAACTGAGAAAGGTCCAGAGGGACAGAACAGTGTTCTTCTTAATGGTGACAAGTGCTCAAGAAACAAGTCTATCAGATGATTTTAAGGTGAACAGAACTGAACAAACTTTGCTTTCTTTCTAATAAGAAAAACTGTACAGGATGTATGATATCCTGTGCTGATTTGATGTACCCAGTATATCAGTCAATAACATTGGTGGCATTCTTTTCATGTTTAGAATCTCTACCACCAAGCTGCAGAAAGAAAAGTAACAGAGGCACATTTCTACAGTATAAATGAAGGGAAATTGCCCAAGGTAAAGGCACTGCCTTAAAATTAAGGCTTGTTGTAAGTTAATCAACCCAAATCATTTCCATGCAGTATCTCACATTTCCTACATTGTATGGCTTTCTTTCCTATCTTATATCCAAGGCCATAAAATTATCTGCTCCAGTCTTAGCTGTTTTCAAGGATGGAAAAAACTTTCTTTTTGAAGGTGGGTAAGCATGTACTTTTACTTGAAATGAAAAAAATATCTACAATTTATTGAAGGGATCCATGTAATAATAGCATAAGTGACAAGTTCTAAATTATCCCTTAGAAAACGTAATAATCAATAATAATATTATAATGTGTTTAATATTTAAATTTACGAGAGTAGCACTAAATAGCAGTGACACAATGTTTACAAACCTGTGGCCCTCTTAAAACTAAATAGAAAATACTATAATGTTCATTACAATAAGAAATATATAATATATGTAGTGGAAATTGCTAAAAACCATGTATTTAAGTTAACTAGACTACCGTAACAAAAAAAAAGAAGTAATAATTAGGTTGAAATAAAACCATAAGTAAGTAGAAATAATTATAGTTATTTCTGAAATGAGATATAAATAAGTAAGTAATGGATACAGCATGAGTGGACATGCTTTATGGGATTTACAAACTTGAGCTGAAAGCAAGAGTTTGTAAATCTGATAAAGCATGGACACAAATTCTATATCTGACTTAATCAAACGTCTAGATACATGTATAGTCTTGTGTTTTCAGTTATTTTGGCAATACAACTTATTTTGGCCGAGAAAATTGAAGCAAAAGTTTAATGTAAATCAGGATGAAATCTGTATCATATTTACAGATCACTTGTTGCTCAGTGATTTCCTTTGTTTTTCCTTCATGAATTATGATGAATTATGATGAACTATGTCAATCAAATTGACCCTGATAGTTTCTTCAAAACAAAACTACAAAAAATACATGCTGAGATAGCAGAGAAATAAATGTTAATGTCCGATAAGATGCTTTTCAGAATCTTTCGACAGAGGATGGATTACAAAAGCTTACTTGAGAAACTTGATTTTGTTTATGTTCAGTGAACTGATTCCAAGTTGCTGTAAATTTATCTTAAAAGCAGTAATTGTTCATGCATCGACTCGAATCTTTGCCATCCTTCATCAACATTGTCTCCAATTTTCTCCAGTATACCTAGGAAGCATACTCTGCCAATCCAAGTAGTTATTTTTGTCTTTTGTCATGAGAATTAAGTTTATCATTTGGCAGCGCCACTTCAAAAGCTGCTGATCCTTAAAAATACTGTTCCAAAAAAACTTCCTAAAAGAATAGACTGATTCTTTTTTTCTCATTGTTAGAGATAAGCTGTTTCACACCTGGCAGGTTGACAAGGAATATCAAGGACAATTAAGAATTGTATTCAAGGTGATCAGTAGTCACTTATGCTGTTCTTGCATCGACCCCTTTAATAGGACATTTACATAATGACGTACTTACCTACTCCATCTACCAGAACTCCTTGTGCAGATTCATCCCCCCCCCCTCTTAACTAGGCCATTGTCTTGGAATTCTAAAAGGAGTTAAAAATCTGAATGAGAAAAAGAATTTGAAAAGGATTCTGGTCGTTGTAGTAAAATGATGGCATCATGATGAAAATTAGTTCTATTGAAAACTGTTTGATGCTGAATATGTTTTGTTCACTTGTGCAGATTTCTTTTCCCCCTCTTAACTAGGCCATTGTCTTGGAATTCTCAGAGGAGTTATAAATCTGAATGAGAAAAAGAATTTTAAAGGTTTCTGGTAGTTGTAGTACCGGTAAAATGAATGGCATCATGACGAAAATTAGTCCTATTGAAAACTGTTTGATGCTGAATATGTTTCTGTTCACTTATGGTACAAGTTTATTTCTTTTCAGTTCCTATGGTTGTGACAGAAGATAATATTACTGACTGGGTAAATTTTGAGAGATTTGGTGCCTTCATACAAATAACAAGATCTAACATACATGAGGTAGCTGAAACAGGTATTAAGCAATGGGAACCAATATTTTCTGGTGATTGTGGGGGTGGGGGAGGGGGCACTTGTATAATAATTGGGTAGGTATGTGCAGCCATGGGACCCAGAACTGACCTGTTTTTAGGAGAGAAAAATAGCTCCATGCAAACTCCGCGTTTTTTAGTTATTGTCAAAATGAACAATTTTCTCCCTATTTGATTATTCTGAATAACCTGGAATTCAACATATTTCTATGAAAAACCCAAACCTGGAAATCTAAATTAGTTTCAAACCTGGACCTGGTATCACTGCATACATATATACAGTCAATGCCAAAAAGGTTGTCCAGCAGAATATAATATAATACTATAATATCCATTGTTTTGGGCTATTGTCTAGGCCAAAACAATGGATATTGTAGTATTATATTATGTTCTGCTGGACAACCTTTTTGGCATTGACTGCATATATATATATAATTATAATATATATATATTGACATGTAAACAAGAGTGCCCCCCCCCCCCCCCGTCAATATTCCTGAGACAATTTACATTAAAACTTCAATGAAATGTCTGACATGCTATTACAGGTATATATTTTTTCTGTTTTCTTCTTCTTTGTTTGCTTTTAGGTAGATCAATAGTGTTTGTTGTTTTGGCAGAAGAGAGAGCAAAGAACAAGCAAAATGAGAGGTACCTTTAAATAACAAATAGGGATACAGTTCCAATATCATGGCCCTTATTCACACTGAAATTTCACTAATGCTTTGTTAGGCAAAGCACTGTAAGGAAACAGGCAAGTACAAATAATGAAGAAGGCATTAACACTATTCAATGACAAGATTGGCAAAAAATAGTGTTAATTTAAAAATGAAAGAAAATGGTTACATTAATAACAAGACTTACAGACTGTGCTTTGCCTAACAATTTTTATTTTCAGAATTGGGAAGGTTGTCAAGACAACAGCATTAAACCACAGAGATAAATACCACAGGTAATGTTAGCAATGCAGACTGTTGAACACTTTAAAAAGTGGAACTTATCTAAATCTTGATAAGGTCTTGATGGGATGTTATCAAATCTTGGTAAGATCTTGGTGGGACGGTATCAAATCTTGGTAAGGTCTTGGTGAGATGTCATCAAATCTTGGTAAGATCTTGGTGGGACGGTATCAAATCTTGGTAAGGTCTTGGTGGGATGTTATCAAATCTTGGTAAGATCTTGGTGGGACGGTATCAAATCTTGGTAAGGTCTTGGTGGGATGTTATCAAATCTTGGTAAGATCTTGGTGGGATGGTATCAAATCTTGGTAAGGTCTTGGTGGGATGTTATCAAATCTTGGTAAGATCTTGGTGGGTTGGTAAGGTCTTGGTGGGATGTTAACATCAAATCTTGATAAGAGCTCGATGGGATGTTATCAATTGGTAAGATCTTGATGGGATCTTATCAAATCTTGGTAAGATCTTGGTGGAATGTTATCAAATATTGGTAATGGATTTTATCAAATCTTGGTAAGAACTTGATGGGATCTTAATCAAAATCTTGTTAAGAGCTTGATGGGATGTTATCAAAATCTTGGTAAGAGCTAGTCTCCTTTGCAGCCACTGTGGGCTCTGTCACGCAATGCTCGGAGGGGCCCCAAGTGTTGTGTGACAGAGTTCATGATGGCTGCAAAGGAGACTAAGAGTTTGATAGGATCTTATCAAAATCTTGGTAAGATGTTGGTGGGAGTTATCAATTCTTGGTAAGATTTTTGTGGGATGTTATCAAATCTTTGTAAAATCTTGATGGGATCTTATCAAATTTTGGTAAAATCTTGGTGGAATCTTATCAAAATCTTGGTAAGATCTTGATGGGGTCTTGGCAACATCTTAAAGTGCATATAAGCCCAAATTAGTTATATTTGACATTGATTGTACATGAAGTGGATAGTCCAACAGTAGAATATTTCTTGATTTGGGTGTTGCATCTACAAGATATAAAGGTTTATATTTCCAATATGCTAATGATGCGATGTCATCACCAACATTTGCTGAATTTCTTTGTGCTTGTGAATTAAGCTATTTTCTAATTTTTTTTTTGTAAAATCACTTTGATAAGCTTCAAATATAACTTAGAATTTAAAAATAGGTAATTTGTTTCTACCAGCATGCTTTTGTATAATAAGTGATGTCGATGATGACATCACATTATTAGCATATGGAAATATAAACCTTTATATCTTGTAGACGTAACACCCAAATTAAGAAACATTCACTTCATTTACAATCGATATCAAGTATAACTAATTTGGGCTTATATGCACTTTAACAAGATATATCCAAAGATCTTACAATGACCTTTGTAGGATCTTACATTAAGATCTTGCAAGTTCTTATTAAGACTGTTGCATTATTTCCAGAACAGACCTGTATCTTATAAGATCTTGCTAAGATAATGGAAAGATTTAAATAGATCTTGCCAGAAATTCCAAGATCTTAATTTACAAGAACATGCATAGCAAGATCTTACATGTACAGCTGAAGGTCTTTCCAAGATTCTCAACCTTGGATACTGTGGTGTGTTGTTTATTGATACGAATTACTGTCAGTGTTTTAACATTGTTTTATTAATTTCCAGGTCACTGCAGTTTGGTTGGACACTTGGAGATAGTATTGTTACCAACATCATGATGAGGTAAGTCAGTTTTACGAAAAAGAATCTATCGTCTGCAAGCAGGCTAGCGTTAACCATTTTGGTAGTTTTTTTTGGGTAGAAGTGGTTTTTGGTAGAACTGGATATTTTCCTTCTTGCTTCAGTTCAGTGACATCGCCATTTGTGCTGGTTTATAACACCTCGGACTTCATATACTACCTCAAATACTATGATGATATCAAAGACGCATTCACAGAGGAAGACCTGGTTACCTTCTTGGATGATGTCTTGGCTGGGATAGTTCAGGTACTAGTACTAGAACCTGGCATGTCCTGAATTTATTGTATTTCCTTTTATTCATGAGCTGTTTGAATGGATACAAGTGAGTAGAAAGCTCATAATACAGAAAGATTGTAGCAGTACTGTAACCATACTGTCACTTACATTGCCATACTGCAATTCTGTAATATGATTGGACCAGAAGGACAATGGGAAGCCTTTTCAATGTTATGGCATGCCGTACAGTATAAACTGCGTCATATTTTATTCCATAACTTTCCCACTGCTGTGAAACCCATTAACTGGTATTGCTATTGCGCATTCTCGAACCCAGACCCTTCTATTATTTCTTAATACGCAAATAAGAAATAAGAGAAGGGTCTGGGGTCGAAAATTGCCATTACGCTGAAATGGTTTCTTAGCTAATAGTGCGCATGCGCAGAAAATTATTTGCAGCAGAGCTCTCGTATCTTGGCGCTGGCCAAAAGATCGCGGGCTCTGGGAATGAGATTGCAGTTATTTGCAGGTGATCGAATCAACGAATCAGAAGTCGGGATGAAGTGAGTTAAATAATAAAGATTATGATTTATTGTTTTTGATTTTTTTCAGGGTTATGGAGGAGATTCATACTTTCAAAGATTAATTAGGGTGAGTAATAGCGGAGCACCTCCACGCGAGCGGAGTACCATACATATAGGATGAGAATAAAAATTGAACGACTTCCGGTTTCCCTCGTGCCCAAACCCCGACGCGCCGCGAGCGACGTACTGTTGAAACCAGGCGGCCCAGATCGAAACCTTGTTTTCTTTGTTTGTTTTCGTCTTCCATTATCTTCTACACCTTTTACACAGATTTCCCTTGATTCTACCAGCAATGTGTGTTTTTATCATATGCTTTCTTTATATAATTTATCGTTTTTTTTCAGGTCGTTGCCTCAGTTCAGATAATTGAGAGCTTCGCTTAAATTAGTCTTGCCTAAATATATACACTATCATTTTCAAAGAAGGAAGGAAGGGAAGGAGATAGGGAAGAAGATAGGGGTAATGAATTGCAACAGGATGTTTTTATGTCGGACCTCCAATTTACTCAACTATACTTGGAATAAATAACCATAAACACAACTCCAGGAGAGTTTAAGGACATTTCAATTTCATTTCCAGCTGGCAAATGAAATTATTATCTTCAATCAAGTTGTCCAGGTCCCAAAGTTACTTTGAAAGTGATTCTCGAAGATTTCTCAAACTCATTAATAATTCATAAGCTTTTTAGTCAATCAGAGGGCTGTATTTGGTCACATGCATAAATCTTGATACCCAATGAAACACTAGATGAGAACACTATCTGTGTTCTCATTGGGTATCAAGATTCATGCATGCGTTGGACCTAATTAGCCGGTAACAAAAAGAGCAGGGGACTGGAATCGAGTCAGTAAAACTAATCCAATTAATAACTAGTGAAAGTGAGCATTATTTTCCAAAAGAACATATCAAACTTAGCTAGTCTGGAAAGTTTGGTGAACTTTGGCTCAATATTGACGATGCTAGAAGGCATCAAATATGTCAATTTTCCCATACAAACTCTCTTATTTTTTAACGTTGTCCCTCCAAAATTTTGGAGGGACAAAGAAATTTCAATTGCTTATATTTGAGACAAGATTAACTTGAATCACGTCAAACTTGGCACACATGCTAATTTCAACATGCTCTATCATGTGATGAACTTCATTTTAGAATTAGAGTAATTCTGATAAACTCGGTCCCAGTCCCTTGCTCGTTTTGTTACCGGCCAATTAAGCTACAAGGATTACAGCATAAGTATGACTTTACATGTACATGGAGAAGTGAAGGAGAAGACGGAAATAAAAATCGGTGTCCAGAGTGTGACTCGAACCATCATCCTCATGGCTGCTCTTGACTACTAGTCCGTTGTTGTGTTTATATATTAGACATACCGGTAGCCGATATTTCGTGCTCTGTTTCAATCAAGTTTCGGAAAAATTGTCTTCTATGACACGACAAATGTCCCCAAATGTAAAGCGCAAAGAGACATTTGTCCCAGTTCGCAGTTTGATTTCTAGAATGAACACGTACTGGCGGTTTAATGATCCCAGTATCCGTTGATTGAAATATGTTGGTATAGATGACTTAAGAGCTATTTATTTCTGTTTTTTTTCTCCTTCAGGGCGTGTGGTCATTTTGGGGCACAATTTATGTGAGTACTCAGTTGCTGTGCTCTAAATTATCATCTGTTTAGAATTAATTGCATAACATCTCTAGCTTGTGCCTGTGGTTCTAGATCTGAAAGCAATAATCACTTTTTCCTGTTTGTCTCCATTATACTGTTCTTAGATCAACCTTACTTTCCTCTGCTGCACAGACTAATTTTAGCGACAGTTGGCCACTTTTGTCAACTTTGAGTCCCAAAGAGTAAATCTACATTTTTGCCTGCTGCTAACAACTGAATTGTTTCATAATGTCCAGTTATATAGTTGTATATAAAACAGTCTAAATGTTTTGAGCAAAAATGATGACTGACAACAGTGCCTTCTGTCCGTTTTTCCTTTTTCATTACACTTGTTCTATTATACTTAATATTTAATGACTCTGTTTATTACTCTGTTACTGTGATGTCCTTTTTACACCTACTAGATGAGCTTACATGCTCTTGGGGCAAACACTAAGAATCAATATGTTTAAATTCAAAATAATAATCAATTGGCTTGACTTTCCACCATTGTACCTTCAAAAACAGAAGTATGGGATAAAAGTAATTCAGCCTGCATGGTTTTCATATGTCAGGAAAATCCCAGACGATCGGGGATTTCGATGTTTCCCGACTGTGCCACCGACTTATGATAACATAACTGTCCCCGATCGACTGGGCGAGCGTGAACAAAATCGGGAACGATTCTATTTTGCCGACGCATCCCAGATATGTGCGATGGTCTGCGATCATTCTCGATATATGAAAACATTTAATTCGGACTCTGTCGGCCATGTGTTTTGCTCGATCCCGCCTCCGAAGGACTCCACAAAATCAATTTGGCGCGCATATTTCCCGCGTCGTTTATTTATCGTTGCCGAAGGTTGCCGACAGTTCTACCAATGGAATTTCGGGAATGTCTGGGACGGTCGGAAAACGTCGACACCCCCGATCGACTGGGATTTTCCCGACGTATCAGAAAGCTTTAGTATGGCGTTCCGTTGCGGACAAAAATACGAACGACAAAATCAACTTCAAAGTCGAAATCACTCAACCATGGCATCTGGATCTTCTGCCCCTGAAGTTGTAGAACAGTTCAACTGACTTACATATTAAGACGTACAAGCCACACTGAGACTACACTATCAAGGATTTCTTTTTTCTTAGCTTTTCCAACCGAGAGACTCAGCCACCCTAGACTTTAAAGTTGATAGAGTTCTTTCGTAGGCATCCAGCCTACGAAATAGAAATTCAGATGCATCATACGATGCAGAATTCTGCTGTGTTTCGGTAGTTTCAATAAATCTTAAAAGAGAGTTAAAGAAATCATCATTGCTTGGAAGCCAGCGAGAAGCCATTTTGTTTGTCAGTTTAGACACTGGGAACGAGGATGGCAGCTACATCCGGGTTCCGGTGTCCCAGGGATTTCGCCCCCCCGTAATCTCACCCCCCCGGGGGGCGAGATCACTAGGGATTTCGTCCCCCCCCCGGGGCGAGATCCCTAGTGATCTCGCCCCCCTCACTGGTCCCCCCTCAGGGATTTCGCCCCCCCCCCCCCTCCTAATGATTTGCTGAGTGAACATGAACTTTAATATATGTTCACTGTTAAGACTGTTGCAACACTTGATTACTTAATCAATAAATTAAAACCGTCTATAAAACAAACTTACGATTGATCGATCGCGGTCCTCTTCACTGCGAACCATTGGGAACCAGACTAAAGTGAACTCTTGAAATACGATTGTTGACTATATTACAGCGCTTGAAAAACGTGATAATCACGCCGCTTCATTAAAACCAAAGCTAGCGCTGTTGACATTATTTGCCTTTGGAGTCTTCTTTTCGCTTTCTATACTAAAGAGAAGCAATGGTATTCGTCTTATTAGAACAAATCTGTAGAGGAAGGCCGAAAATGTTGCTGTTCATCTGTTACACTATTTTACAAGTCGTGCTTGTGCCAAGCGCGCCCAAAACAAAGAGGCGGGATTTCTTTGGATTGACAAAAACATTTGTTATCCTGGGCCTGACTCGTTTATTTTTCACAAAGCTCACAGTCTAATTGAAGAATTAAAAGAGCAACTAACCCAACTGTTTAAATAGCAAACAAATCATATTAATAGTTCTACCTCAGTTTTTAGTGACTCCGCAATGTTTCCTATAGTCACTTATTTGTAAACCCACGCGGCATCAGTTATTGGTTGCTTTCTATACTAAAGAGGCATTTCTAGCGATTTTGGGATATTCGACTTATTAGAACAAATCTGTAGAGCAATCCACAAATGTTGTCGTTCTTCTGTTACACTATTTTTGGCTAAGAGCTGTTAATTGGCTTTTTATTAAGTCGTGCTTGTGCCTGTATTAAAAACCAAACCATTAAAGTCCCGCAAGGCTAGAGTGATTGAGAGAGCACACAAAAGCGTCGCCATCGAGAATTACTGCAATTGCAAGTTACCAGAAGCGTTCGGCGACATGGTGGAGTGCAGTCTGTGTGGTGACTGGTTTCACCAGAAGTGTGTTGGTGGCCAATTTGATACAAGCGTTGAGTGGCTCTGTAGTTCGTGCGCACCCCGATCATCGAAGAGGCTTCGTCGAGAATAGAGCTTGCCACATTTAAATAACTGTGTATATATCACCGTTTAATTGTTTAAATAAAATTGTTATATGAGCAGTTTGCTTGTTTCTATTTGGTTGTTTGTTTCAACATGCACGGATAAAGTTGAAATGCGTCCAATTCTTATTTCAAAATATCAAGTCTTCACCAAAAGAATTACGATCGAAGATAAACGTTTATGAAATGTATCTAAGACTTGATATCCAACGAGTGAATACAGCGAACGAGTACGAGTATGACATCAATTGGATCACGAAAGCTGTTTTTAGCTGAAGCAACGTCGAACGAGCTTGCTTTTAGTACGAGAGAATTGGAGGGGGCTTAGCTTAGTCTGTTTTCACTGGGGGGGTGAGATCCCTAAGGGGGGTGAAATCCCTAGTGATCTCGCCCCCCCGGGGGGTGAAATCCCTAGTGATCTCGCCCCCCCCGGGGGGTGAAATCCCTAGTGATCTCGCGCCCCCGGGGGAGGGGGGGGGGGGCGAGATCCCTGGGGGGGCGAAATCCCTACGACACCGGTTTCATAAGTAAGCTCCATTTCCGTTTCCTTTTGAATTTAAGTGAGGCTTTCGAATTTAAGTGAACTTCGGTTTGGCTGGTTTTCGTCTTCGACGTCTGTAGTTTGGACTTCGATTTGACTGATTTTCGTCTTCGAATGTGGAGTTTTCGATTTCGAATAGTGAGATTTCGTCTTCGATGTCTGTTGTTTGGACTTCGAATGGTGAGATTTCGACTTCGATTTGACTGTTTTTGTCTTCGATGTCTGTAGTTTTGACTTCGATTTGAGTGATTTTGACTTCGATGTCTGTAGTTTTGACTTCGATTTGAGTGTTTTCGTCTTCGGTGTCAGTAGTTTGGACTTCGATTTGAGTGTTTTCGACTTTGAAGTTGATTTTGTCGTTCGTATTTTTGTCCGCAACGGAACGCCATACTTTAGTAACAGAGGAAATAGCTGGTATTACAGTGGCGTCTACGAATAGCAGTTTCATCGGTATTGATCTGAACGCCTCACTTCAATGTAATGAAGCGCTATTCAAACTGTGTATCTAAATTAGTCGTGCTTGTTTAGAGGATGTTGGTTTGAATAGTGCTTCATTACATTGAAGTGAGGAGTTCGGGTCAATACCGCTGCAACTGTTATTCGTAGATGCCACTGTAATATCAGTTATTGGAAATTATTCACAAAGGCAATGAGAGGCTCGTTTTATACTTGACACCCTCAACATCCTGAAAAAGACGTAACACTAAAGAACAATATAATCGGGACTGACATATTAACACGAAAGGGTCTTCCTTGTGTAACGTAAACTGTAAAGTGGTGGCATATCTCGAGGTTTCAATGGATTTCAATCCGCTACACGGCAAAACAATGCGCTCTTCCTATAGATTAAGTTTCACAGCGCGTTGAAGGACTTATGTTGACCAAAAATACCCAAAAATTCTTTTTTCTAACCAAACTCTAACCTCGACATCGCAAATAAAGAAATTATGGGATAGATCTCAAACAAAGAAATTATGGGATACAAAAGCCAGATTGCTCTTTTAATAAAACACTGGAAAGTACGTTATTACCTCTTAAGCGAACAAGCACACAAAATCAGGCACGTGTCTTCCTTCCTCACTATACAATAGACTATATCGCAACTCCGCCGTCGCAGGGCACTCTGGGATGGATATCTCAGTTTTCCATTGTTGTTGTTGGGCGGCCATCTTGGATTTAACAATGGAAACTGAGATATCCATCCCAAAGTGCCCTGCGACGGCGGAGTTGCGATATAGTCTATGGAATGTGATTATAGTGAATTTGCAAACACAAGAGAGACTTTTCTTAGTAATATATATGGAGTAAATGATAATGTTCGTTCCTTTGATAAGAGGTCACTATTTTTATATATTCTTTCAATGAAAGACAAATCTATGATGTTATTGTCAGCTAAATATTTTCGTGATGTTTTGAAATTGGCGAACAGCCTTTTTTAATATCTCGAACATAAATGTAATTTTGTTTATTATTTTTGCTGATGTACCTGTATTGGTATAAGGTGTTAATATAGATTATGTGTATCTTGAAATTAAACTTTCCAAAACTCTGATGTTCGATTTATTTCTCGTAATATTATTAGGAGGTATGGACAGAACAGCCCATCGCAGCAGCACTCATGTTTGGCTTACCATTGTTGGTGTTCTCATTCATTATCTACACTCTGTGTACTGCGGAGGGCGGGGACGCGGACGAGGACGAGGAATACAACGAGGACGAGTTTGATGAAGATGAGGATGGTGAGCAAGTTGAACCCAGTCAAGAAGAGAAGCACGACCAGGCGACGGTCACCCAACCTGGAGGGAAACCCAAGACTGAATGACATCTGGAGTAACTGGCTGTGTTAAACCAGTACATCAGCTGGGTTGGATCCAGGGGGTATACTGAAGGGGGGTTCGATGCCTCCCCTCCCTACCGACCCTCTTTTTTAACTCCCCCTTCTCTCCCTCCGTTTTATAAAGAAAACAAATCATTCACCTTGATCGAACCTCTATGAACCCCCTCTGAGAATGCTGGATCTGCTTCAGATAAGAAATATGCATTTCCACTCTCAAGTCCCAAATATGCCTCCATGTCGTTGTGTGCCGAGGTTTTGTTCTTCATTTCACTGGTGGAAGATACTTGTGGGTGTTGGGCCATGACAAACTGCCTAGTATGTCAGATGCACTTACTCCACTGTGTCTACTGGGTCTTTTATCAAGAAACATTTCCCCCCATTCCCAGTTTCACTCATCGTGCTTACTGTATCATTTAATAAAGGGACTGTACGAGAGACACTCGTGTTATGATGTAGTTTGAGTAGGGTAGGCCATTCCAGTACCTGAGGGACAATCGATCGACCGTGGTCGAGCGACTGATCCGCCTTTCTGCGATTCCAACCCAGACTCGTACCCAGTCGCTACTAAGTTAAAATTGGCGGCGCGGTTGAGAAGTCGCGCAAAGGCGAGGGGATTTCTTTCGTCCTTCCCTTGACACCACGCGCGCTTGCTAGATTAGACCGCGCCGCCTTAGTAGCGACTGGGAACGAGTCTGGTTTCAACGAATATCGACCGTCAAGGACGACGGTGAACATTGTTTTAAATGCTGCTTTGCTCATTTGAGAACAACTGGACGTAATTCATACCATGAACATTTGAGAACGACGTTAAACTCGTAACGCGAACATCTGAAAACGACACAGTTCAGAACATGAACATCTAAGAACGACGAAGTATTTGAGAACGACGTAACGCAAACAATTCAGTGAAACTGAACAACGTAACTTTTAGAAGTGTAATTTTTGATCTAGCCTGCGTGCAGACGTTATCCGGATCGTAATCGACGGCGATCGAGCATAGTCCACGGTAGTCGACCGCGATCGATCGTAGTCGACCATGATCGATGGTGATCGAGTGTAGTATGTCAATCTGTCGGTCCATTGATCGACGATTGAGCTACTAGAATGGCCTACAATACTATGGGTTTGACACAAACCTAATCCAGTTTTATTTGGAACCGATGTTACACATAAACCATGTTTGTTTGGTTGCTGTTTCCAAACCAATTGGTAAAGCAGGGTCAAGTTAAGATAACTGTTCTTCTACCTTGGTCACAGAAGAATGGCTATGGAAGACTCGGTGACGTTCACAGCTGCAGTCGTGCTACTAGTGAGCTATGAAGCAGCAAGAAAAAGTGAAGAGAGAGAACCTGTGGGGCAACATTTATCCCGCTTTCCTTATTTCAAGGAATTAATTTGTAATGATCCGGCAACAAGTGATTTGACTGGTTATTGCTGCAGCGATCTAATAAATATTGTTTGTTATACATGTTTGACTGCATAAAAGTGATATTCAATACCACCTTGGCCATGGGTCTTTTCTCTTCGCTGTTTAGAAGAACGCATTTACTTACTGGAAAATCTCGATGATTTCATTTGAGTTTGGACATCCAGCAACTTGTTTAATCGTAGTTCTATATTTTCTTTCTCTTCAAAGCCATGATATGGGATAAGTGATGATTTTTTAAGAACTGAATGGACCCTTCCAGTGTCAAGTTATAAAGGAATAATATTTAATTAATTTTGTATTATATCCATCAGTTGAGTAAAGAGATTGAATTTTTAAGAATTGAATGGGCACTTCCAGGGTTAAGTTATAAAGGAATAATATTTTAAAATCTGTATTATATCCATCGATTGAGTAGAGATTTTAATTGCACCACATGGAACCCTGCTTATAATAACTTACTGAGGGAGGGCCGGACGGGAAAATATTTGGCTCGGTCATTTCGTACGTCTGTCCGTAAGTATTTTCCTGTTCGGCCCAAGTTTTAATTACTTGATCACCAAGTTTTAGTAACTAGCAGGGCCGGACAACTTTTTCCGGACCACACGTCCGACACGCACGGCCTCCGACACGCGACTTGTAAATGATTTGAAAGGAAAGCGCTCGCGGGGCCGTATGGGTAATACGGTCTCATTCGACCACGTTTTACGTAAGAGGTAATCGGCTAACTCTGTTGCCACCCAATTCAGATCATGTGATGTAAACACGCTACCCTGGAGAATTGACTCTGAAAATTAATTTTATTCAGATAGGCATGACTGCATTATGATAGAATGAAAAAGGAATAATTCCCCAGAGCAGCATCTGTTTACATCACATGATCTGAATAGGCTCTTTGCAGCTAACAGTCACGTGCTGATATAATACTTCATTAACGAATGAATTGAGCTCGTGATCCACATGGGAAAGGCGTTGCCATGGATGATGGAGAGCAAGCTATCTTCAAAAACGCAATTTTAGAAAGATCGACAATCGATTGGAGGTGGAAAATAGCATTTACAAACATGTTTTGCCAATAGCAATACCGATCTCGTACAAGGCCTTTAAATAAATGAAGTCAGATATATTTTGCTCTCCAGTACAACCACGTGATTTGTTAGCTGCAAAGGGCCTATTGGGCGGCAACAGCGTTAGCCGATTACCTCTATTGTTGTGGCTTTCACGAAGCGCTAGCCGAGTAAATTCAACACGAATTTTGACCACGAGACGACGAAAAACATGGTAAATAAGGAAATACTATGGTAAACTATCGTAAATTTGTTAAAAGTGAAGCGAGCAGGCCAAGAAGACCTGAGAGAAAATCAGGGGAAAAGTGATTTTAGCTAGCGTGCGTACAATTTATCTTGCGCGAACGACAGAGCAGTTGCAAAAAAGGACACCACGGTTCAACTCTTCTCAAAATCACTAACCCGAAAGACAAATCTAGTCTGGGAATCTGGTGAATAATTTGAGCGTTGTTCATTGGAATAAATATTCTTCGAGGTCCAGATGCGGACACTTTGCAACCAGAGTAAATAACCTGTGGAATTCCCCAAAGATCAATTCTTGGTCCACTTCGGTTGTCATTGGCAATAAACCAGTCAAGTGTTCGATGTAAAGTACTTGGCGTGCAAGTCGACCAATTCCTAACATGGAAAAAGCATATTGATCATAGCCCGAGGAATGTACGACTTAATACCGAGGTTCTCGGTATTTAATACACTTATTTCATTGTTTAGCTAGCTATAGAAAATTGAACAAATGGTGTCACAGTTAAAACCATTTATACAGGGCGTGAATTGTTTTCCGCAGATCATGGGTGGGTACATGTCACAAATTCCTTGCCCCTCCTCACAGGCGTTTGTTATGGCTGCCCTGACAACTGCCTGTGGGTCCCCGGGGATAGACCCCGCAGGATGGCCGTTGATACCTGCATTATTACCTCCAGAATATTTTGGAGGTAGATCTAAAGAAACATTTGGATTGCAGCAGAGGTTCCTTTTCTCCCTTGTGTTACTTGCCGGTGAAAAAAAAAGGAACCTCTGCTCGCAGGGCACACGATTTATGCAGAAAAACAAACACACACAACCTCTGTAAATGCACAGTTTTATTATACTTTTGTTCCCAATTACTTCTTCTTCATCGCTTCGGCCTCTGCTTTTTCTTTAGCCCTCTTCTCCCTTATACCGATAAGACGAGCATTAGCACGTTCAATACGCAAGGTCTTGAATACGCTAAACTTCTTCTCGTCATCTGTAATGGGACGAGCCTTGATTTGAACACTGGGTTGTTGGATTGGCATAACAGGGCCTTGGAGCTGGACAGCATTGGAAAGATCAGCAGCCTTAAGAAGACAGCATAGAACATTAGAATGAGAATAATGCACTTATCAATAGCTCATATCCGAGATATGCCTCACTTCCTACGTACAAAGGAATCAATACGAGGCTCCGTGCATAATGCTCAGTCGTTCGTGACAAGACTACAGCACTCCTGTAGTTTGTCACGAACGACTGAGCATTATGCACGGAGCCTCGTATTGATTACTTTGTACGTAGGAAGTGAGGCATATCTCGGAAGTGGGCTATTGGCCCAGACCCCGAGGTAGGTGGAGGTTATTATGAGGAAGGTTCTTATATGCTGGATTTTACTGTAGTTGGAATTCTTATAAACTAGCACATACCTCACTGTCACCCTGCTTGGGCTTGTTGGCCTTCCTGGGAAAGATGATCAGTTTGCTGTTATACTCCTTCAGTCTCTGAACATTAGCCTGGAGAGATTCTGTCGACCTGTTTTTCCTGCGGTGATCTACTGCAATGCCGATTGTGCGAGCAACCTTGCGAGGAATACCTGCAGCCTGAATAAGAAAGATGTCAATTTTCTGTGCAGGAAAGAGCTATAACAGTGTAACACTGATAATCACAATAAAACACCTAAAATTTAGACACTTTCCAACAAATCAAGAACTTGCAGTACATGTATCTCTACAGAAACTGGGTCCACTTAGACAACAAGAACCAATCACATTGCAGAGTTAGAAAATGAGAACCAATCACATTGCAGAACAAAAACAAAGCATTCCAACTTATTGTTACTTGAGCCAATCAGTGTCGAGTACAAGACAATAGCATTTCAACTTGCTCGAGCTTTGATCCGGTACAAGGCAAATTTGGTGGACTAGTTCTGAAGTCAAAGTCTTGAATGAAGAAAATCACGTGGATATGCTACGATTTATACTTTTCTAAGTGGCCCCTGTAAAAAAGTAAACTTCACTGCAAAACAGACTGTCAAGGAGCCCAAAGAATCAAGGCTAGTACATCAGCAAGGCTCATACTGTACCATAGACACTAATATTATTATACAATCAACAGTGCAAAACATGTGCTCTGATTGGTCAATAGCCATGTGTGTGTTATTAGAGTATAATGTACAGATGTCATGTTTTGCACAAAATCATTATTTTTATATCCTGTTTTTAGCTAATTATTGTGTATAGAGCAGTTTTCAATAGAGTGTTCTAAAACCAAAATCAAAGTAACCACAGAACCAATCACAGGAGCAAATAAAAACACAATGAGCCAATCACGAACAGAAGTAATTCACGATTGGTTTTACTTGAACTAATCACAAGGAAAAGTAAACGTAATTGTGGATGCCGTAGCAATTATTCTAGTTTAATTGCTGTTCCTGCCTCTCAAAGAAAACTAAGTTAGACAACTGAAGTATATCAGAAATAGAATTTGGGGCAAAAAGAGTTCATGTTGTTTTATGGTGCTACTTGCACTTTAAATATCCAGTGAGTATCGGGGGCCCTGTGGCATGCTTGTGTGGCTCTGGGTCAGTTCTCACTCAGTACTTTTAGTAGACAGTTGCACTTTGCTGTGATCACTTGTCTACTGTAAACAGATGCACATGTATGAATACATTCTATATAGATCAAAGAAACATCCACCTACCTTCAACTCTTCCAGAGTAAACCCTCGACCAGCTCTGATCTTTGTATTGTACCTGAAAGTTGGACATCTAACAATAGGCCTAAGAGATCCAGCCACAGGACGAGGGGCAATTTTGGCAGCCAACTGCTGACGCGACACACGTCTGCGCTTCTTGCGCCCGGGCTGATTAAACCATGTCCTGACATATCTCTGCCAGTCTTTGTGAAAGTGACCATTGGGAATTATGTTGTTGCGTTTTGGTGCCATGGTGGTTTGCAGGGAAAACCCTTCAATGGGAGAAAACGCACACAAAAAACTCATTCATGGTATATCCCAATGAGCTTATCTGATTGGTTCAATAAAATTAGTAATCAATATTAATAAAATGATTTCAAATTGTGTAGAAGATATGCTTAACCAATAACAATAACTTAAATGACAGCTCCAATGGTACTGTTGACTAGGTACTCAAACTCGAATGTCGACCGGTGTAGTTTTGTTTTTCGCTGTTGTCAATCATAACTGTGATATTTACAAGCAATGGCCGTGGGAAGTATTTCAACATTGCAGATTCCTGTGGGAAACTTACATGATCGGAAAGCTTTACATGGCCATTGTTCATAAATATTCATAGTTATGATTGACGGCAGCATACTTTGAGTTATCAGTCCGCATAATAATAAAAATCACGGTAATTAATGATTATTAATTACTTGCTGTAAACTAGCAACTGGTTTTCCTCCATTCTTGATTAAACATTGTGTAATATTTTAAATGACTGTATAAATGCTGTAATGCATGGCAGTAATGTCAAAGTTTAATTGCAATTATTGCATAGCCAAAGCAATCTGGTTAGTGTTTCTTGAGTTTTGTTCAATGTTGCTGCAACCAGCCCTACATGTAGGTAACCTTCAGATTTCGATTTAGTCTTTTAGAGCAAACCTTGCACACACAGCCTTGCACACTGTCACTAGCTTTATATTCCTATGTACACTAGTACAGCGAGATATTCACAAATTTGCTTTCGCTAGACGACAAAACACACATAAATTCGAGTTTGTGCTATTATTTTAGTTACTATAAAATTCCGTGCTTTCTCTACACATTATGGATATACGATAATGCCTAGTCACAGTTTTAAATTATAGTCTCTCAAAAGAAACCAGACGGTTTCGAAAAATACACTCGTGGTCATCCTTCAATTTCATCAGTCTACGTTACTGTGGCCTTCGATACAACTGCCTATTTTCGAATTCGAAAACGTCTTACACAAAAAAATAATTGCTCAGTAGCATAAATGAATAAACAATCTAGCGCTTTATTGAGAAATTACGCTGGGATCCCAAAGGATGACTGAGATAACTGAAGGATTATTTTCACGATACCAACCTTCCACCAAATATCTCACCAGATCAAGAGAAAGAGGACGAGAGGGCAAGCGCGCTGGGCATTGTGGTACCCGAGCCGGCTGATACCCCTTCAGCGGTCTTACCCAATCCCTTTACTTTTCTTTCTCAAAGCCATGTGTTGAAAGTTTTAGTTGATTTAATCACCAAAGTTACCAGCTTCTACGCTTAATTTAATATAAAATGTCGATACAGAAAAGAAAGAAGGTGGTCCAGGAACAATCTTCCGAAGTTTCGGTTTCGGAAACCATGAAAAAGGCGTTAAAATCAGGATCTACTTGGGAAGATAAGGTAGTATAGGTGAATGTATCTCACATGAAGTTTATAATAACAGGTCATTTAAATCCAGCTTTTATATGTAGACGCCATGAATTTATATCTTAAATTTTAATTTCCTTGAAGCCGTCGCGCCGCTTTAAGTAATGCAATGTACGTCTTCATTAATGCTTAGTTGTGATGGCCATCTGATTTGTTTACATTTGTATTTTCAAATTAGCATACAACTTACAAGTTTTTCTTCACTTACAGTAACCTTGAAAGCCTTGTTATTTTTCACAGGAGGAGTTTCTAGACGTGATTTATTGGTTAAGACAGATTTTGGCTCTCATCCTTGGAATTATATGGGGTTTAGCACCCCTCAAAGGAATTTTTGCAATAGGACTGTAAGTACTACACCCTATTATTATAGTTCACTACTATTATATTCTCTCAGATTCTGATTGAATGAAATTGATAATGTCACACAATGGTTGTTGTTTCATGGATGCAATCTATCAGGCATTATAATTCATTTACAAAATTTGTGTGTGCTCTGATTGGACAAAAGTGATCACATGATGTGATAGTGGGCAGTATGTTTACAGTGTGACTACTGACATAACTGGGGCCACTAAACAATGAGAACTAAGCACTAGTCAGAACTAGTCCATCAAATTTGCCTTTTGCTGTATCAACACTCAAGCAAGTTGAATGCTATTGTCTTGTACTCAACACTGATTGGCTCAAATAACCATAATCTGAGATGCTTTGTTTTTGACCTACAATGTGATTGGTTCTCATTTTCTAAGTTGTCCCAGTTATAGTTGTCACACAGTAAAAGGCATTAAAATTTTCCATGTACAAATAGTTAGCCCACAGAAGAAGTTAGCTGCCAGAGCTAATGAGCTCCAGTCTAGCAATACCTGATTCCCCCCCAGAAAAACTAGAAAAAGAGCTTAAATTACCAATTTATTGACCCTACTGGACCCCCTCAGCAGGGTTTGTGTGGATATAAAATGGAATGGCCCTCTGTAAGTTGAAGCCCTTCTGACTGGAAATGAGGTTAATCAGAAATTCTCTCATTGATATGCATCTGACACAACTGCTGATATTTAGCTCCATTTCTCTGTCTTATATTTTCCCAGGTTCTGTTTAATAAATGCTGCTGTGGCATATTTGTACTTCAATAACTTCCAAAAGGTAGACGAAGAGGATTATGGAGGAGTATGGGAACTAACAAAAGAAGGCTTTATGACTTCGTTTGCAGTGTTCTTGGTAATGATACAGTTCTTTTCTTTGTGTATGTTTTAATGTTTTTGATTTATCTCTTGAAAATAACTATACATGTACAGACTCAGCTAGAAATTAATGTTTTTTGCCACTTGTAAAAATATACTAGTTTTTTTTGTTTTTTTTAAGCTAGCAAATTAAGAATTAAACCAAACTAGTGAAAAATAAAATGTCTTAATTTGGTTTTGTCTTTTAAATACTTTACTTTAAACACTGCTACTCTAAATAGACTTCACTAGCAAAATCAATTTGTCAACTAGCTTTCTGCTAGCTTCCTACCACTAATTTCGACTCCTGCATACATGTATCTTTTGAGGTGTCTCTCACTATTTACAATGTATACTTTTTGTATCTATATATGGTATTCCATTTCCTTGTACAGTCCCAAACAAATATATTACCAGTATACTTTTTACTAGAGATGTCTGTGAAAATGGTTAAATCTACAGAACTTATCTCATTTCTTATCCTTTTTCTTGCAGGTCTTCTGGATTCTATTTTATTCAGTATTTCATGGCCAATAAACCACCAATTAAAACATTATTTATGGTCACATCATCCTGAAATTTGTCACTAGTGACAGTTTATCTTAATCAGCACAAAAGAAAATCTCAAATGAGCTTGATGTCTTGTTGTGAGTAAGAGAACTAGATAGATAACATCAATATGCTATGTAGCATATATGGGGTAAGATTTTCCTCAACTTCAAGTTGACAACAATGTACCTCAGTATGCAAACTAACAGTTCTGTGTTAATTTGAACAAGACTTCAGAATGTTATAACCAGAAATGACACAGGCAAATGATGCATGTTTATATGTGGTGGATATATTTTTTTGTATTAAAACAGTCCCCAGAGACTTCATCACCTCTTGAAATGAGTTTGAAGCTCCAGAAAATCATGGTTAACAAAGTGACAGGAAGCTATTAACATGTATCTTCAATATGTTAGGTCTGACTTATAAAGAGAAATGTGCATTTACATCCAAGAACAAAATATTAAAAAACTAGTTTTTCCATCAGGAGTCCAGATTATTTTAAACACTGAACCAGAGTACTCAGACTCCACAATTTCTAAAAGAAAGAATATAATTATTGAACATTGTTGTGTGTATTGGATGTAAATAGTAGACTTTCTGCTTCAAAACATAGGTTTCTGTTCAAATACAGAAGTAACACAGTTCACAAGGTTGAAATAAAAGCACTGAGATACCTAAATCTAGGGGCCAATGTGCCATGGATGCCTAGGGTTGGTTTAAATGAACGTAAAAGAAACGTCATACCTCTTATTAACCTAGTTTGCACGGGCCATAAAAAGGGGGAAAAACAAGGCTACATAACTTATGGTATGGACTGAGCAGACAAGGTTAGTAAGAGGTTTATAACATGGCTTCTTTGTTTTCTTTGAATCTGAAAGTGGGCATAAGGTCCATACGGGACTCACACCGCGGAAAAACGGTATGCTCCACTGGCCAAAAGAACGAAGGCTCTGCTATCAAATACAAATTACCGAGGGTTTCAACTTTTTTAGTAAATAATTTTATAACTTAGTAAACTCACAGTGAATTACAAATTAAGAAAACTTCAACCTGTTAAAGTATTAGGCTTAGCTTTTAAGTAGTTTTCTTATTTTTTGACAAAACAGTTCACAAATGGATGCTTTTAAGCAGAAATTTAAAAATCACGGGTATGTGCCTGTTGTTTCATTTCAGTTTTCGCGGGAAACTGGGGGCGGCCGCGTGCCGACAAGAAATAGCAAATACGCATGCGCGTAACGTTTTGCCGCGGTGTGTACGGGACTGTACATATGGACTGCACATTGACCAATCAGAGCTTGCACAATTATTTAGCCATATAATATTATTACTGGTTATTTCATGGTTTTCTAATAATGGAATACAGGTGAATATTTCACAAAAATTGTATTATTTGGTATACAATGAGCCTTTAGGTGAGTATTATTTGGTATGCAATGAGCCTTTAGGCGAGTTGTATATCAAAATAATATGAATTTCAAGTGAAATTTTCACTGGTATTCCATAGAAAACCATGAAATAACCCTATTATCCTATAAATATAAATTTATGGGAAGATTTATCACAAAAAAACAAAGTAACTTACTGGATAACATACTGCAAATTTTCTCGCCATGAAGTTTCAAGTAGCGGACATGTCTGCAGGCTAATTATGTATTCAAAATTTTGAATTCTTATTGGCTGATAAAGAAATGGTGCAATATTTCCTGCATTTTGATTGGCCTGATCTAGCCATGAAATACTGCTCTGTATTTCATAGAAAAATCATGAAATACTGCCCTTTACAACATACTCAACAAAATATCTGGATTCTGATTGGTCAATGATGAGTGCATCTAAAAGTTATTGAGTTCGCAGTCGCATGCTCTCAGCAAATGTTTGCTCAGTATATTTAAAAAAAAAAATCAGGAAATGCTTGTGCTATACTTGATTTATAGGACTGTGTGATATTTTAAAAGTCAAATTGCCCTCGCCTAAAGCCTTGTGCAATTATTAGAACTTTCCAAATGTCAGTGCCTATAAATCCCATATAGCACAAGCACTTCATGCGATTTTTTCTACATATTGCATAGTAAAGCTGAGCTCTGATTGGCTGAAATATTATATTTTATGAGATAATAGACAGTATGCACCATGACGTCAGCTAACTACTACCAGAATCCTATTCGAACTCCTCTGAGAAACTCCACCAAGCACGCCGTCAGTGTTCAATATAGGGAGTCCCCCCTCCCCCCCCCTCCCTCTCCAGGTCCTCCCCCCTGGAAAAAAAGCACATATATTTCATAAAAAAAATACAAACAAAAACAAACGAATAAAACAAATCAAAAAGGAAATCAAATTAAGTGTTTTTGATATTTTAGCACGCAGGCGTGACTCGTTGAAAGTTCCGTTACCACATATCGCGGGATTCGGGTCACGTGTGGAGCTTCACTGCTACACGCTGCAACAACAGACGGGATTAGAATCGGAATGTGATTTCGAAAGTGGAGAAAAATGTGCCGTGGTGGTATTAAAGGGATAGGTTAGGGGAGATATCCGAAAACAAACACACTATGAGTCATGAAAGTGTTGCTCTTGGAATGGCAAATAACGAAAACTCGATGGAGGACGTGTCAGAAAGAATAAGTGCGACATATGGCGGCGAAGACACCAGAGTACTTGTAAGTATTGTCGTCGGTTATCTCGTCTTCTTGAGGAATTGCAATACTATTTTGACAGCTTGTTAACTAAGAGTTTCAGCAGAATTGATATTGTCACTCGCACGGGATTAAATCAAACCGCTATATACTCTTAGTCTTATACCAAACCGCTAAGGTCGTATACTTTAGAAGTTACGCGCAAAGAAATCAAGACCGACCTTCAAGTTTTGATTTGTGGTTCATATTAAGTTATATTGTTTATGTGTTTTTCATATATAGAATCAATATAAAAACTTTATTCAAATATGTAATGCGACTTTTCTGTTTCTAACATTGCTGTATTATTTTCTAGGACGATTCTGAGATTGGATGCCGACTATCGGCTCGCTGGCGACTACAGAACAAGCGGCAAGCGTTGAATCAAAAAATCCATAAGCAGACAAAATTACGGGATGGAGCCGAGAATCTATTGAAAGCACTCAAGTAAGTGTTCTCTAATGATCAATTGTGGATAGTTTTCGGTGTGTTATTTAGGAAGTTTTAAAAGGATAAAGTCATAATTATTGAGTTAAATGAACGGTTTCAAATTCACGTTCACCACCCTGAAGCTATGGTTCCTACATTTGTATGTTCTTTTTTGATTTCACACACATTTTTATACAAATACAGTCTTAAAGAACATAATTTTTATGATCTTCCAACTAATACAACACAGTGACAATTGAATACGAACTAAAGTTTGTTTAATCGATCTTTCATTTGAAAGTTTAATGATTGTATTCATATGGAATTTAATATTTTGATTAAATTTTATTCAATTGGCAGCATTCTCTGCATTTACATGTCATTGTATCTCAAGTAAAACAGTAATATTGAGAACTGCATGTTTATCTTTAGCTTATGTAAGGAATTAAAATTATTGGTGAATGAAGACTGGTATTGGGTACAAATCAGATTTGATGATTAGTGTAAAAATATTACAAGAATATACACCGGTTCATATATATACACCCTCTGAAGAAAATTAGCTGAAAACTAATGACAATTCCGAGTCTGGCTATGTTAATAGCAGATGTGGTGAATGCACCTGTTTATATAGCTGACCATGTTTTTTTAGTTTTCCCAGGATTCAAAAAGTGTAACAGCTGTGCCATGCATGGAAAGCAACATATGGTAAAACATATCAGACAAAACAAGAAATAGAACATATTCATTGGTACCAGCAAAAGCGTCCCCCCACCCCTCCCCCCCAAAAGAAGATAACTGCCATGTGGTCTCCTTCAAAAATTTTCTTCAGATTTCACGTAACCTCAAATAAAAAGGCTCTCTGTTGTCACTCATGGGATGATGTCCTCTGATAAAGAATCATCTGTATATAACTAGTCTAAAAATGGGACTAGGCTAGCTAGACCTGACACAAAAAGGTGCTCAAAAAAGAATGGACTCGTCAGCATGACATAGCAAACAAAATCAGCTTATTCTCTGAGCTTCCCACTAGAGTACTGGTGGCCTTATGAGCAGTAGGTTCTTGCCGAAGCTCATTTTGCATGCTATGTCATGCTGACGAGTCCTAATGAGGACGAAACAGCTGTCCATGACTGCATATTTCTAGAACGAGCACCTTTTTGTGTCAGATCTAGCAAGCCGTAGTGCCATTGTTAGAGTATCGCACCGTATCAGCTTTGCAGTAGTCTTTGGACTTGTTATTGTTGTCATAATTTTATATTTGGCTGGTTAGGTCCACACCTCAGATCCGGTGTTTTCTGATCCTTGGATCAGGATTTTTGTATACAGTATTTGCTTATCAGTCTATCTTTATATAGATGGAGACAAGTATTGGAAAATAATAAAATAAAATATATATAAATATAATCTGCTGCAGGTGTTGATAGGAGCAGTTATATATGGTTAATTTTATTCAAGGAGAACATGAGAAAAGTCAAAGTGAGTGACAATGGCTCCCACATGGAATACTTTTCAGCACATCATGTTGATTTCACTGAAGCATATGGTTCAAGATTCCTGAGAAAATTTTGACTTTTTTTACTTGAACTGTTTATTCAATACAATTTAATTTAACATTTTCCTGGCTTACTAAGATCAATTATGAGCGGACAATCTTTACTGTCATTTACAATGGTGAGCCGCTTCGGCGAGCCATTGTAAATGACCATAAAGATCAGATGCAAATATTTTATCGTGCTTGTGAAATGAAACAATAATTGGAATGCACATTATTGTTATGTGATTCTGTGTTATTCTAATTATGGAACTTGAAATGACCATGCATGTCCCATAGGAGTTACAGATGTTTATCAAAAGTTATGCATACTTATTAGCCGAGTACGAAATCTTTATCGAAAGTTAATTTACTCATTAATAATTTTATTGGGATTTACAGTACTGTGCATGTGATATGAATATTGACCTGGGATTGGTTTTCACCCTCATTAATTATTCATAAATTTTACAATGGTAATTAAAAGTAAATTAGTTGTAGAAAACACTTCCTTATGGCAATTCTTTTGATATGCCTTTATTCCAACGATTCACTGTATAATAGTAATAATCAAACAGTTACAAACTGTCAACCGAATAAGAGCAAACCAGACATGAATCAATACACTACAAATTATGCAGTAATATTATAGTACTTACAAAGTACAGTATTTGCCCTGTTCTGTCTTTCTTCACTGAGCAGTTTCTTCTCTTTCCTTTCTGCATTATTGATAATGTAAGTATTTTATGCGTTAAATGATACATGTACAGTGTACTAACAAGGGAGAATTCACATGACTGTTTACATTTCTCTAGGTGCAAGTCTATGTTGCAGTTAACTTGTGTTTTCAGTTATTTTTTTTCTAACTAGTTAATTTTTTGCTACCGTAATTTCCGGCCTATTACCCGCACCCGCTGATTTTAGAGTCTCAAAGAAAAATATATTAACAGATTACCCACACCGACATATTACCTGCACCTAGCCTCTCAATGTAAATTTAGGTAACAATACTGGTACCTCATAGTAGGTTTTAATTGTTGTGTCTTTGTAGACATAGGAACCGTCATCAACATGTGTACATTCTTGATAGATAGAAGTCATAAATCATTGGTATACTGAGTGCGATTTCACAGCAATTTAGAAACTAATCCACTCACCTTGGCATTTTAGAGTTCGACTCAAAGCATTTCCGGCATCAGGCGAAATTGTTCAGATACGAAACGAATATAAAAGAAAAACTTTCAAAACATTTGATTCGGAAAGTATCTCAATTTCTAAATGAAAATTTGTCTTTAGGATACCGCAAAGCAAAACAAACACTGCCGACTAATTGATTATTCATTTAATCAGTTCGTTGAAAAATTCATGCTTCTGTGTTGTGGAATTCGAGAGACTCAAACCTCCTCACCTTTGAAAATGGATTCCACATTAACAAAAAGAACTCCAGAATATTTTCTTTGCTGGACCTTTTCCATTTTCACAAAAAAGTTGAGAAGCTGTGTGGTAAATAAGCCACACTTTATACGCTACGCACGAAGTTCACAGAGCGTGATACTCCGGTGTTGTTGTGTCAAAAACCAGACAATGTCGAGAGAATTCACATGTCATCTCCAAGCTAGAATGGGATCTTTTGATAAGCCGGCTTCTTGAAAACATAAGCAATGATTTCAGCTAAAATCCTGAAGGATTAACGTATCAAGTGTGAAACTACATCGTACAGAAGGTATATAAAGTTTATCAGATGAAATAAGGCACCAAACTAGCGGGATGGTGTTTATACATATATGTAGTAACGCAATAATTCTTGTTTCTCATTACGGCACTGATTTCCTCAGTGTTTGTTAGATCAGAAACGGTTTCAGTTAATATATGTTTCGGTTTTATACAAAGCTAAGAAGATTTTGACGAAATAAACACTGACACTAACGGCTAATCATTACGAAAAAAAAACGTCTGCGGCTTTTAAGTTTGGCAATTCAAGAGACAACAGCGATATTTTTTTCACAAGTGAGGCGAAATTTTTGCCAGCGAAAGGTGACCGCTTTTCATTGTTTTCGACAAAGGCGATCGCTGTGTGCCGCCGGCGTATAAGGGGAGAAAGGCGATCACCATAACCTTGTGTGACAAAGTTTTAGTCTTTAGAATTTAACACATTACCCGCACCACCCTATTAGCCGCAGCAGCCGTGGTTTGGTGAAAAATTAACAGATAATCTGCGGGTAATAGGCCTCTTCCTACACTCCACATGCAGCGCTACATTGCTTTAATCAACTATACTAATTACCATATTGAATTACCATACCGGATCTGTTGGTCCAAGCCTTACCCACTGTGCCACCAAGTGATCATTGTGAAACACTGTACTTATTTACTATATAGTGCTACTAGTACTCGGTCCCCATCGATCTGGTCCAAATGCAGCAAAAAGTGAAAAATAATAAGTCAATCCAAAAAATTGTGATATAAAGTGGTAAGCTAGTTATTTTTTTTAACCTTGTTAATTTTTCTTCATTTTTTTCTATTTTCTTCTTTTTTCTATTTTCTTCATTTTTTATTTTTATTTTTTCTATTTTCTTATTACCTTGAGTATTAAGATAATAACATTAAACCCTAACCCAACCCCTAAAACCAACTCTAACCATTCTGAAAAGAGGTAAACAATGAGTTATTCAATGGTCCTGTGAACTAATTCAAAGCCTAACCCTACATTAAAAAAAAAAAAAACCCATCAACAATGGGTTCTCACTAATTTAGGGTTTTTATGGGTAATCACTATAGGATTCACAGGTAAACAAGTTTTCACTGGCCTAGAGCTAGGGTTTACCTGGTAATAAGGGCTCTAAATCTAGTTTAAAAATTGACTAGTTAGAAAAAAGTAAACTACAGTAGTTAGAAAAAAAATTAACTGAAAGCAAAAATTAACTGCAACATCTACATTAGACTTATTTATACTGTCTTATTGATTTTTTAGGTCCACTCGTGATCGTAAACTTAAGCAGGCTGCCAGAATGGAGCTTAGCTTTGCTAGCTCACAACTGGACTTGCTGAGAGAGGAACTGGAAGGCATCAACTGCTCACTTGATGTTTATCAGTTTGATGGGTAAGGAGGGGTTCACTGTATGCTATTTAGGGACCATTTATTATTTATTTGGGGAGGGGCTGGCAACGTTTATTTAAAACAAGCTGAAAGCATTTATAAGCCCTCCTTCTATTGCCAAAATACACAGGGCAAAATATAACAAAAATGTTCTCTCAGTTTTAGCATTTACTGATCAGTAGAAGGGCAAATGAAGAGCATACATTTTTTTTACCCAGGTCATTCCACAGTATTCCGTATGTTGCGGAGGGGAAATTCAGGGACACTTATGTTATCACAGTTTGATAGGTATGACATATTTGCTTCTAGTTAAATAACGAGGATTTAAGTCTTCAAGTATGGTGTATTTGCCACTGCCTTGTTTTTTTCTTAAATGTGTCTTTCAAATAACAGAGCTTCAAGAGGTGACTGTTGCGGAGGGGAACAGAGATCTCATGTTTTTTATTTTCCAAATTTCCTTAGATTTCTCTGAATCGTGAAAAGCCATACTGAGTCTAATGTATTATTCCTTTTCTACGATGTCTTTATTATAATAGGAACACAAAAGGGAACTTGATTGTTTTGAGTTTTCTAAATTGGGTTGGTTTTGAAAATATTATCCACTGTTGCAGAGGGGAAGTTGCGGAGGGAAAATTTTGTCCTTTTAAGAAAATAGAAAACAACAAGTTGTCAATGCTTTGATAAAACCCATATTTTAATAATGGTACAACAGGTTTAAAACATTTAGTTCTCCAATATTTGCACAATGTTTTGCAGTGACTGCATGAAATCGACATGTCATAAATCAACATAATTATAAAAATATTATGCATAGATCTCATGTTTTTTTATTTTCCAAAATTCTTTCTTAGATTTCTCTAAATCACGAAAAGCCATACTGAGTCTAATGTATTATTCCTTTTCTACAATGCCTTTATCATAATAGGAACACAAAAGGGAACTTGATTGTTTCGAGTTTTCTAAATTGGGTAGGTTTTGAAAATATCATCCACTGTTGCGGAGGGGAAATTTTGTCCTTTTAAGAAAATAGAAAACAACAAGTTGTCAATGCTTTGATAAAACCCATATTTTAATAATGGTGCAACAGGTTTGAAACATATTTAAATAGTTCTCCAATATTTACACAATGTTTTGCAGTCACTATGCATAAAATCGACTTGTCATAAATTAACATAATTATAACAATCTTATGTAGATGCATATTACTGCAGCTATAACTTATGCAGTTCATACATGTAGATATCAAAATACAATGAAAACTGAATGTTAATATACCTGTCAGTTATAGTGGTTACACTGGCAACAACCTAATGCTTATTCAGAGAAAGGAACACCTTTTTAACCTGATCATGTTCCATAATGGTAAATAATGGAGCATTTCCTTGCAGTTGAACAGGACCATAGAATACACAGCTTGCATGAACAGTGTCAATATCATCCCTTCTGGGCCAATCAAAGCTTTTGGCACTAGAACCATGCAAAAACTTGAATGTGATGTATCCATCTGATGCTTGAAGAGTTCTGCCAATGTAGTAGTGGTTTACATAGTCTACTGCATAATACTCTGGCACTCTGATTCCTTCAGGAGGGATTGGTAAGAAGGCATTTCTATGCATTTCAAGGATCATATATCTCCTGACATCAGATATGCTGTTGTCTGTAGGAGCAATCATTGGGCTAAGCTTCACAAGACGTCTTGAAAACATGCATGTAAATATGCCACAGTCGCAGTCATTTGACTGGCTTGGGATGTCCCCAGGCTTGTTTCCATAGAAATCCCACTGTGCAATGTCAAGACCACTGTCAACTTCTTTTAAGAAAGAGCTCAACTTCTTGATAGCTCCAACCACTCTTGGCTTTACAGAAAAACTTGACTTGCTGTCCAAGGCTATCACACGCTTCTGTTTTGGTTGAACAGCCAGAAGAAACCAGTGGAAGCTGTTACTGGCATTACAAGGCACGAGAACAAGGTCTTGATCAAGGATTGAGTTCTTTCCCTTTAGTAGTTGCCGAGCAGACACTGTTCCAACCCCACGTTCAAACATTTCCCAGGTGAGCACTTCCATTTTTACATTCTGTGTAAAACTCCCCCTCTTAAGCAGTTCTAAGTAACTATCAATCATGAAGTTTGAAATCCACTTTTCTTTTGAAGTGGCTCCATTGCCACACAAGGCCTTGAGATCATCTTTAATTATCAGTTTTCTTGAACCACAAAAAACGATGCTTCCAGTAACAATGCAATCAATCAGGGGTGCCAGATAAAGGGGTAACTGAAATGCTGTAGAGTTGTTAAACATGGATGTAAACTCCTTTGGTAATCCATGCTCTACATGAACATGTACATCTTCTCTTTTGTTTCTGTCATCTTTTCCATCATCGTCTTCATCATCTTGTTCCTCATCTTCTTTCTTATAGTCTTCTTCATCCTCGTCTTCTTCATCCTCGTCTTCTTCATCCTCGTCCTCGTCCTCTTCATCCTCGTCTTCTTCGTCCTCGTCTTCTTCGTCCTCGTCCTCTTCGTCCTCTTCGTCTTCGTCCTCGTCCTCTTATTAGTCCTCTTCGTCCTCGTCCTCTTCGTCCTCGTCGTCCTCATCCTCTTCGTCCTCGTCCTCTTCGTCCTCCTCGTCCTCGTTCTCTTCGTCGTCCTCGTCCTCGTCCTCTTCGTCCTCGTCTTCTTCGTCCTCGTCTTCTTCGTCCTCGTCTTCTTCGTCCTCGTCTTCTTCGTCCTCGTCCTCTTCGTCCTCGTCCTCGTCCTCTTCGTCCTCGTCCTCGTCCTCTTCGTCCTCGTCCTCTTCGTCCTCGTCCTCTTCGTCCTCTTCGTCCTCTTCCTCTTCGTCCTCGTCCTCGTCCTCTTCGTCCTCGTCCTCTTCGTCGTCGTCCTCTTCGTCGTCGTCCTCTTCCTCGTCCTCTTCGTCCTCGTCCTCTTCGTCCTCGTCCTCTTCGTCCTCGTCCTCTTCGTCCTCGTCCTCTTCGTCCTCCTCTTGTTCATGTTCTTTAGGCTTGCCTGAATCTGTGTTGAGGACTGGTGAAGGAATTGGTGAAACCTTTTCATCCACTATCAAAACATGCTCACTGCAGCAATCTTTGATTAGGAACTGTGAATTATTTGCTACACTGATTGTGAAATCATTTGCTTTTGAAGCAAAGTGAATTGCATGCGTATGAGGGATTGCTCTACACCCACTCTACCTTTGCTTTAACTTCTCTGACTGGTCATTGACTTTAGATTGTGGGATGTAAAGTGTGTGAATTCTCTTACACACTTTGTTGGCAGCCTGATAAAATTCTTGGGCATTTGAGACAACTTCTTTGTTCTGAAGAATGGAACGCCATACTGCTCGTTTGACCTCGCCACCAATACCATCCACAGGACCTTTACCATGAGCTGTTTCAAAAAAGCTCCATGTTGTCTTGACACCAAAGTCCTTTTCATGGAAAAGTAAGTTTACTAGATTGTATCTGTTCTTAAATTGTGAGCCAGCCCCATCACTCCAATAGTGCACCTTTGTTACTGGGGTAATTTGCTTAACCTCTTCAAGTATAGCTTTGTTAAAGGCATGCACACTCTGCTTGTCATGGCTCAAGTCATCAGATATTACAGCATATGATATGTGTTCCAGGTCACCCTTGTCACTTCTATAGTAGACAACTGCTGTAAACAAAGTAACTGTATCATTAGACCAGTGGGCTGCCATAACTTCTCTCTGGTACTTTAGCTGAAAATTCTCAGAAAAATCCTCCTGAATTATCACTTCACCCATTTGTAAACTTCTTTGAGGTGTTTTAACTCAGTAAACTGCCTCCTGATGTTATATACATGCCTGCCAAATGACTGCAACTGCCCCATCAAATCTTCTTTAGCATCTGCTATTGTGACCTCAATCTCCTGTTTTCTTACTCTTCCATCTTCACAAGTCTCCCACTGGTAATATGATATTGGACTGTCTTCATCAGCATCTTTAAACAGTTCATCAAGTGGTTCATCAATCCCACATGTAAATCATTCTCTATCCATGCACTTTACCTGGTCAAGACTGCAGACTGTTTGACAGAGGAGGTCTTCACTGGACTTGGGTGTTTCTTGTAATATTACTGTGAGGCCATCCAGTATCAAATTAATATTCTTGTGGTACTTATACACACACACCTCATGGTCATGTAGGGTCATTGGCATTACTTGGCGAGGACGAAGTGAAGCAAACTTTGCCTTTCCAATCTTTAAACCTGGGAATTCTTTCTTGAAGAGCTCATACATGTATATCTTGCTTACATTCAACATGAGTAGCCTTTTCTGTCGTAACTCTCTTCCTTGTGGTGTTTTAACTGAAACACAGTCCTTTTTGCCAGGGCACATCCTACTAATGTCATCTCTTGAAAAGAAATCTTCAACTGATTTAATTAGTTCTCCTGACAGGGCATCTGACCTTATCTTCCTTCCATTTTCTGTTTTTCTTCTTTTCACTGCTGCATCACATGACTGGAGTACAGCTTTTCGTTTTCTTGGAGAGAGTGAATGCACAACCTGACAAAGAACAGTGGTTCTCTTTGCATCATGAGAAGGAAGACTCTTTTTAACTCTATGAACTGCTTTCCCAAGGCTCTGAGGGCTCTTAAATATACCATGTGTGGTTGCTTCTTTTCCAGTAATGGCCAGTTGATTCTTTCTTGCAGCTTGTAATCTTTTCTTCAATCGTACTTTTTCTCTTACTTTGGATTTGTCCATTTCAGACATGGTTGCTTTCTTTTCAGCATATTTTGCTTTCTTTCGTTCTCTATCTTGTTTCTTGTATTCTTCATGTTTGATCGGGTCATTTCTAATATTCTTTCTAAACTTTTTGCTTCTTGCAGTACTAGAAGACATGGCTTAAAATTATACTTAAAGTGTGCAGAAATTTACTCACCTAGCTAGGCAGCCATTTTGAATTCAAGCACATGGTCTTTGCTTTCCCATAATGCACATGGTCTTTGCTATCCCACAATACAATGTAATCCAACAATGCAATGCAGTCAGTAGACATGCATGCATACAAAGTACTTACTGGTATATTGGCAGAGAATAAACTAATGACCGTTTATTTAAATATGTAACATTAAATGTAAATACATATGTTAAATTCTAATTTGGGCAATTCCCTGCCACAACAAAAGTTCCCCTCCGCAACAGAAAATAATCAATCTGCCTCGACTATAATTTAAAACACCCAAGCTTTTTGAGCATAATAGAGTTTAACCCTTGACTAAAATCAGAGAATTTGAAAAACTGAAGTTTGTCTGATGACCTGATAGCTTGGTGTCAAATCGTTGCGGAGGGGAAAACTGCCTAATGGAATGTAGATGCTGCTCTCACACTGATATATATATAGGGGGTTAAGTCGGTGTCAAAGTTACTTTGTCTGCTGGAGTTCATGTCCCAACCAAGTCCAGAAACATTTGTTTCTTATTTTTTTCAAGTAATTGTTTTTGTTTTCCCCTCCGCAACAATCATTTTAGTAATTGTAGCTAATTAATGATAATTTATGCATTGTGAACAGTTGCCGACAAACTATTTCCTTCATTTTCTTATACTAGAACTAATATATTACCAATTCATCATAAGTTTACATCAATTTATCAGATTGAATTTTCTTTTTTTTTTCTCCACAATACTGTGGAGTGACCCACGGTCCACATTTAATTTCCTTCTTACGAAACAAATTTTTGCCCCCCAAAAATACAAAAATAGTGACTCACAAAATAGGCTTGTGGCTCGCAAATAATGGCTCGCAACTCGCAGGCTTGCACTTTAGCCAACCTTCCCCTATCCCCACATAAATAAAGAATGGTCACACTGTTTTAATACCACTATATTAATGTGTATTGTGGTTACTTTAATTTGTTGATATTCCTAGATTAACTGAAATAATCTTGGAAATTTAATTAAATGTCTTGATATTATTACCAGGAGCATGGAAAGACAAGTTCCTATGATTCCTCTTGGCCTTAGAGAGACACAAGAAGTTGATTTCCTAATTCCATTCAAGGTGAATAAGCACATCTCAGGGCACAATGAAAGTGCTGTCCAATAGCCCATGACTAGTGGATTTTCCTGTCTGGCTGGTACACGTAATATTATTATTGGTTTGATGACTTGCCTGATGGGCAAGAAAATAGGCTTCTTAATTTTTTTAGTTAATTCAATTAAAATTTGGGCAAACTTGGAAGACCCATGGGCTAGTGGAATAAGGTTATTCAGGAAAGCTTTAATTTATTTTTCCTTCTAACCCTTGCATCTACATAATTATAATACAGTATAATTTATATACCAAATGTGAGGTCAAGATGGAGTGACAGATGTATATTGGCAAAGTCCTTTTGTTTGCCTGTTTATGGACAGATTGAGACACATTTGAGGTCCATAAGCATACAAAAAGAGAGCGAGGTCAGTATCCCCTCATCTTGACCAAACAAGCTTGGTCAATAAGGTTTTTAGTATATGCAAAAATAGATTCCTAAGTCCCTTTGTGTCTTTATCTTCCATGTTTTTTGGTTGTTGTTTCAAAATGAATTTGTGAAACTCTGCAACAACAATAATTCTCCTTCATGCATAATTACTTGAAGGACAAGTAACTCCTGATCATGTTTCTAAATTCTCCCTTAGGAAACAAAGAATTTGAAGGAGAATTAGAATGTGATCAGAAGTCACTAATGTCCTTGTTGCATGCAGCCCATCAATTGTCTTCAACATTTTTTGCTACAATGCAACAATTTGTTTGGTTTTCTTTTAAATGTACAGTGTTTTATCACTACTTATTACTCGGGCTGCCTGTGGCAGCACTGAGTCTTAAAATGCAAGTCGTATTTTTTTTAATTCCGTGTAGCAATATTTCTGCACATGCGTTAAAGGTCAAATTCACACCAATCAGATTGCACTGTGCTGGTCATGCAACAATCGGCAGGTTAATTTATTTACATAATTTAATACAGTAAAGCAAGATGGCGGAGGACCCGCGAGCAACTTTCTCTCTAACTTGGAGTCTCATCTCTCAAATGTATTTAACTTCACTCGTGCGAAAGCCTTCCAACAGGCTCAGGATATTTCAACTGGCGCTATTGTCGGAGCCGAAGGACCGCGTTTTTTACCCAGATGGCCAGTGATTTTATATACGACGAGTATGACGACCTGAAGCCAGTGAACGGGCCAGGATCCGGAAAGCTAAAATTCGAAGAAATAGATATTGGAATCTATAAGCCATCGGCTCGCTGTGCTGCATTTAAAACATCCGAGGAGAACATCTTATTTTTGGTGAAGGCACTTCAAGACCAATATTATGAGTCTCTTAAAAACTGTCAGAGATTTAAATTTACCGTAAGTTGGATCAGAGAGTATTGAGATCAAGTTATTTCATTCCAGCGAGGAACGGTACAAGCTGTCGAAGGATTTTACTTATAATCATCCACGTCTACTTAACAACAGGAATAGTTATGTGCCAAGGCATGGGCAAAGATTGAGTTTCCCAGATTACAGATGAAAGTAGAGAACTTAATGAATGAAGAAACAGAGGTCACGAGCGACATGCTTGAGAAAATGAACATGTTCAACACTTTATGTTATACTAAGAAAACAAAACAAATTACAGAGCCTGCAAGTTCACAAGTCAATGAAAAACCCCAAGAGCCTGTAGTTTTGGATCAACATATCCTTGAAACTCCAAAAGCAACATACACATGAGTCAAATTCAAACCGGAAGAGACATAATTCTTTAGATTCTTCACGAGGGTTGTTAGCCCGCATCTCTCGCTGATTTAACAACCCTGATTTGTAACATGGAGGCTGACCTAACTGATATGCATAATGAATTCTTACTCGTCACATCAAAACACGAATCAAGAAACCAAACTCAGTCATTTGGAAGCCAAATTAGTTCAGCAAGATAATATATACAAGACCGAAATCAAGATGCTGTCATCACGAATATATTATTGACCTAGAAGTTGAAAATGGCGAGTTGAAAGCGGATATAATAAAACTGAGATCAGACTTTCAAACTTAAAAAAAAAATCAATAATACAAAAAAGAAGACAATGAAAGACCAAGGTCTCCAGTGTTCCGAGACTACCCAACCTACTGAAGCTTATCAGTTTGTTCAAGAGCCATCTTTCTTACATGACAACCCGATCCCTATTCATCAGAATACATTTTCTGTGCTAAATGACGAGAGTTTACAATCACCTGACCGACAACCCACTACTAAAGAAAGGGACCATGAAGTACGGTAATACGGTTAATTCTCGGGTTCAAAACAATGAATATATGCCTGCTCAAATGCAGTGTGTTAAACGAATAAGTAGTGTTTAAATTAAAAGGACACCATACGAGAAAAACAAAACTATTAAATTACATATATACTAGGGGAGCAGAGAATGAAAGTCACCGCGCTACTGGCCACTCCTAAAGACTGCTAAATTCAGCTAATAATTATTCCCTTTGGTTATTACAAAGAGGATTTCAAATGAAAGTGTATTTCATCTTCAATCTCATGTGGCCCGAGTGAAAGCCCAGATGGGCTCTTGTTTAGGAAGAGTTCAAAGTGCTTTGGGAAAATCTTGAGCAGCTGGCAAGATGAAAAAATCTTGCCCACTGAGCAACCAATCAAATTGCAGCATTCAGAGTTACCTTGCCTTCTTACTACCATAATATTATGTAGTAATAATATGATAAATACATTATTTTACAGAATCTCTTGTGTTTTCACATACTGTAAGTGCTGCTGGCTGCTCATTTATTTACAATAATTATAAGAAAGAGTTAAGTGACAATTCTCCCTGTTCTGTGTTTTGTAAGAGAGAATTGAGAACTTAATCTGTCATAACTTAACTCTTTCTTGCACTCACCTCTTCAATTTAGCATACAAGATGCAAGGTACAAATAGCAAAAGGACACAAAGTCCCCTACAAGGCTAAGCACCTAAAAAACCCATTCCACAATAATTAAAATAAATACCCACTCAGTTGGTCAGGAGTGTTCAAAGGGTCAGACTTATGTTTAATAGCCCACTTCCGCAATATGCTTTACTTGTCACGCACAAAGGTTTCAATACGAGGCCTGTGCTAAATTAGATTTATTCTTTTCACAGAGAAAAGAATAAATTTAATTTAGCATGGAGCCTTGTATTGAAACCTAGTTTGTGCGTGACAAGTAAAGCATATCGCGGAAGTGGGCTATTGACAATTACAGACATGCACTTACTAATTAATATGTACAATGAACTAAAATATTCTTCATGCTACATTTGGCCTTCAACCTTATGCAGTATTCATTATTTTTCATTCATCATACAGTCAGCGTGTGCCTGTATTTGCCAATAAAGAATGCACATCAGTCTCTAACCCTTAATAATTATTATTATAGGACTTGATGTTTCAAGTGCAAATACTGGCCAAAATGAATGCAAATCTTTGAATCACAAACCAGTTTTCACAGGTTTATTTTAAAAACCCTTGAAGGGTTTTTAGTACAATAGCCAATCAGCTTTTAGTGTGCAAAAAAAACATTTTCAGCGAGCATCCCCAACGATTTCTTGAACTGAAAACTCTAAAGCATTTTCTTGCAATCTTTGATATTTGGAGCTGTATATATGTAAGCAAAATAGATTAACATTTTACTGTATTTGTCAAGTGATAAACAAAATTAATGATAAACAATGTTATTCTTTATACATGGAAGGTTTGTGTAATATCGCATTAAATTTTTACTTATTACTGTTTTCATTGAAGTGGGACCCTTTTTGAAGTTTTAAGTCTCATTTGGAAGGCAATTAAAATTTAACAAGGAGCTGCACACAGCTTTAACTTGGATCAGTTTACAACAGTTCAGTTTTCATCAAGCAACTTTGAATTTTTTTTAAAGCCAAATCCTTGTTTGTTGAAGCTATTTTAATTTATGAATAATAGCTTCTATGTCTGTAGTTTAATCCAGAGTTGGGCTGACTGTCTGACTGACTATGTATAGTACTGGATTTGAGGGTCGAAATATTACTTATGGGGGATAGAGTAGTTTGTTAAGCAAAGAGAGAATGATATAGGCAAAGCAATGATTTTTGGATTGGTCAGTGGTACATGTATTATAAAGTTTGTACTCCCTATGATCCTACAGACCCATGTGTCACTGTAGAGAAGCGAAAAATGCTTAATATTAAAGTGCAAGTATCATGCCTATAAAATAAAAATTTATATTGTACTATTGTGTTTGTTTCTCACAAAAAGATGTTAATCTTGCAGATTTTGTAAATTTTCTGACAGGCATTTAATCCCTAATTTTGGTTACTTGTCGTGGATCCTGTGACATCATAAGATGAATCAACTCCCTCCCAAGAGAAAACTACTACAACAAATCCCGTAGCCTTCAATTGTGACATCACAAGATGAATCATGAATCCAAAACGGTTAACTTTTATTCTAGTTGATTTTTTGTTGTTTAAGGAGTATAATTGGTCACATGCATGAGCAACCTATATATTATTATTTTTATTTTCCTCAGTATTACAGATTTAAGTACAATTCAGACATTTCACAATATTTCTAAGTTAATTAGTTGTAAATAATAAGGGACAGGTAGAACTAACGAGAAGAAAGAAAGTTAAAGAAACGGAGTAAGAGAAAGTAAGAGAAACGGCAATTGTAGTAACTAAATTGTGTCGAAAATATCCTTGCATTTAGAGAGAAATTCATAAAACTTATTTTTAGCAACATATATACATCGTTCGATATGAATCTTATTAGTAAGCCATTGTTAAAAATTCCTAAAAGGAAACTCTTGTTCCTCAAGACAGCTCCCATAAATGTAATACTTGGCGATGATAATAATTTTGTTAAAGGTATTGAATCCTTTTTACTTGCAGTTGATAACCAAATAAAATATTTGATAAGATAGCATTTCTTTGAATGCGAAGATTGGTTTCGCCCATCCAAAGAAATCTTCCCAAAATGCAACAGAAGCTCAATATTCTATTTTAGTTTAATTGCTGCTCCAGTCTCTCGAAGAAAATTAATTTAGTCAACTGAAGTATATTAGAAATATAATTTGGAGCAAAAAGAGTTTACCGTATGTTGTTTTATGGCTTTACTTGCACTTTAAAATATTTTGGGAGCTGCAAATTTCGACCTTGTCAGTCCATCACAGTGAACCTGGTAGCGAAACAATCAAACCTACCAAAGCAACCCAAATGAACTCTAATAATAACAAAATATGGCCATCTCCACAGACAACTCTCTTGCTCTGTCACTCTAAAGATCTCTCTGTGGAGAATTGGATATGGGGAAACTCAGTCTTCTTTTCTTTTACCACAGGACCAAAAATAAGAGAGGCCTCGGGAGGCTTTTATGAAGACATAATATTTGTAAAATGAAGCCAATCACTCGTATTTCCCGTTTTAAATCATTTCAATCAAAACTTAGAAATATCAGTGGAATAAGTCCTTCTCTAAAGCTGTACAGTGCACCAATGTCTTTTTACAACAGGAAAGTTAGCCAAGAGAGTATCCTAGCATACCCTGGATGCCAGAGGTTCTACTGCTGGGAGCCTATACTGCCCTCTTTAAGCCAAAGTTTAGTGGCTTTGGCTTAGAGAGGGCAGTTGGACCTCTGGCATCCAGGGTACTCCTAGCAGGGAATAAAATTTGCTTTGTCCAGCCAAAGACGAGATAACTCATTTCCAGTACCATGTTTCACACATGTAAAGACAAAAGCATCTTAAATACATATGGGCATATATTCTGAACTGTTTGCATCTCAAAAGCCATGGTACATAACAGCTCTATTTGCCTGTGACTTCTTGCTATTCCTGACAGCACTTAAAGGGGCTATATCATGGTACTGCGCATGTATCGAGTAATCGCTCGTTTAGTGGCTGTTAATTGGATACAAACAGTTAAACTTCCCTCCCTCAATACTTGATTGAAAGGATTTTCAATATTTTCCCTGGAGACTGTTTATAAATATACACTGTTTGTTAGTCATTTTTGCTTTCATTTTAAGCATCCCACATGGCCGAGAGGTTCGTTAGTTCATATCAAAATTGGTGGAAATACATGTAGCTCTTTCCGGAAAAAAACGAATTTACAGTCTTACCGTGACACAGCCCCTTTAAATGCAAAGACTACATAATTTAATTCATGCATATTACCATGATTGTGTAACTAACCCTCTGTAGCAGTAGACTGCACTTTTTATGCACAGCTAGCTTTCTTTGGGGATCATTTTACAAATAAAAACCTTATGGATTACTTACTTTACTGTCAACTTCCTTTTACCTCCAAATAGTGTTTCATGGTCACCACTGGTTGACAGCATTCACTTCCAATTTGGAACTTTACTTAAAAAAAAAAATGGGTTTAATTATTTGGGTCAATGACACTTTCTCTGATTGAATAATTGGGTAAGAGAGAAATCAATGCAGACATAAATACATTTGCAACCATAACAATATCTTAATGATATCTGAAAGCTTAAATTGGTAATCATCTTGATAACAAAAGTAAAGGTATTCATTGATATAGTGCAAATTATATATGAGTATATTCAAATGCACTTCACAAGGTTATTTTGTGATACAGACTGCTATAATTGTGGTGTATTGCTGTGCAGTTTACAATAATGAGTGATTATTAGTTCCTCAGAATACCTGGCTGTTGTGTCAGGAGACAATCTACTCTTTCTCGAAATAAATGATCCAATACAAATTGCCTCGGAAAGATCTGACCTCCTGTTATTCCGATAATGTGTTTGTCTAGAAGCTTTTAGATACTGACAGACAGTTATTTAATGTATTGTGTTTCGCTTGCCGGTATAGATCTCTAGTATTAAAAACAAGAAACAGGATAAAGTAGAATGCACAAAAACTCTTAAGCGCTGCTGAAATAATATGTAAGTGAACATTTTTCACTCCTGTCATAGCTTTGTGTACAGTTTCAAAGCTCTTTTTGACCATGGAAAACAACCATTTCAAAATCTGTATTAATTAGTGGAGCATTAGCTGTGCCTTAATCAGAACATTTAGAAAAACAATTGAGAAGTAAAGCAACAAAATAATAGCTTCTCTTTGATTCCTAAAGCACAGAAGCTAATGACTGTGCTCTCAGACCTAGCACCAGTGTAAATAAGCTGCTTAATTAAAAAAATATTTCTGCATTTGGCTTTGTCATTCGATCCTTTAAGCCATACATGTACATGTATGTAGGCATTTCAGGGAAGACTATTAAGGAAGATTTCTATAAAAAGCTGCTCACAAGTAATTATGTGAACTTTGCCATCTGGTGGCAATTTTAAGCAATTTTGATGAAGCCCTCCTTCCTCTTCTTTCCCTCTAGATCAACCACACAGTAGAATGAGCTGTGCATGCATGTCCTGAGTGGTGTTGAATCTGATTGTTTGACCCTGCCAACTTGCAACACGAAAAATAATAATAAACACTTGCCAAACTTGACTTGGGCCTAGCCATGCTGGCCCAGGTAAATTAAGTGTAGGCAGTAAAAGCTTTGTATTAGACTAGACTCTGTGTTTGATTGACAGTAGCAGACTGGCTAAATTCAATCTTCCAAATGAGATGTTCAGGGTTGCACTTAATAAATGATCACTAGTTGTAATAAAAAAAAGATTCTCGCCTGCAGCCAGCCATAATTATTACACAACTTTCCATGTAAAGTATGAAGTTGAAAGGTGTCTCCTCTGAAACACAATGATCCTAAAATGTACTTTAACATGCTTCAAGAAGTTAAATGCAAGTAAAGCCATAAAATAACTAACTCTTTTTGCTCCAAATTATATTTCTAATATACTTCAGTTGTCTAAATTAGTTTTCTTCGAGAGACTGGAGCAGCAATTCAACTGGAATAAAAGTTACCCGAATTGCGGGATTGATTCATCTTGTGGTGTCACAATGGAAACCTACAGGATTTTATTGTAGTAGTTTTCTCTAGGGAGTGAGTTGATTCATCTTATGACGTCACAGGATCCATGAAAATAACCAAAATTTGGGATTAAATGCCAGAAATGTTAAAAAATTTGCAAGATTAGTACCTTTTTGTGTGAAACAAACACAAAAGTACAATATAATTTTTTTTTGACATTATACTTGCACTTTAAATTTGTTTAACATTCATTTGGTAGAACTTGAATACTAACTCTCTTGGCAAATGTATTGTAATATATTGTAACAGCTGAAAATATTAGTTTACAAATTGTATACTCATCTCAATTACATTTTCTTAGGATTTTGTACAGGAGCACTACAGTGAAGACTCTGAGAAATATGAGGAAGAATTCAGCAAATTTACAGATTTAAGAAAGGTTAGATAATTATTAAAGGGCAAACTTTTGGGGGACATATACCTTTAATAGCAAACCAGTTTATTCCCAAAGGACATTCTAAAAGTAGCAAAGTTTACTTATTTATATATTTCAGAGGATTGATATCTGCAGGATTTCAAAGTATTCTGATTTCAAAATAGCTGGCATAATTCCCCCAAAATGCACCCAAACGTTGTTTCATGATTCATTATCTTGTAAGTCTTGAATAGACCTTTCCCACATTCCGCTCGAATGCTCATGAACAATGGCACCAAGTCAACATTGAAGTAAACATTTTTAGTACATTTACTGTATTTTTGTCTACCCCAGTCTCGACTTGGTGCCGTTGTTCGATCGAAAGCGGAAACGGTCTATTGGCTTGAGTTCAAGCTTTACTGTGTCTGCTTTCAAGATTGTTTTTCATCAATTCCTTGATTATTATTTTATTATTTTGGTTTTGGTGATGTTTTTCAGGGCATGTGTAATCCAACTAGAGACAAGGATGGCATTCACAAGCTGTATGGGTACTTCAACCAGCTGTACTTTGTTGAAAAGAAGTTCTTCCCTAGGAGAGGAGCCATGCCTGTGTATTTTCACTGGTAGGCCATAATCTGTACTCTTTCTGATAATATAAATTTTGTTTCTCTTGGATGAGTAAACAAGTGCAGTGAAGTTTATTTAAAGGAAAACTGAACCCTAAAATCAACTTTAGCTCAATCAGTAGATCTAACCATGAAAAGACTCATAACCAAAATTAATTTTATTGTGTTTTGCATCAAAGGGAAAGAAAATCTGCAAATATTCCTCCCAACCACTGCTAAGTACAGACGGCTCAATTCCTGTAATCTGTGACGTACTATATGGGGAATAAATTAGTTTTGTCGTGTTGTTTTCGGCTTTGAATAGATGGACTAACGACTCATAATTGTGCACTATTGTGCTTTCTTTGTGCTGAAGGTGTGGTTGTTTTTCCTTTGTATGCATGACGTACGTTACGGGGAAAAAAGCACTGAATTGAGCTGCCACACAAACTAGTTTTATCAGCGGAGAATCAGCTATTTTTCGACCTTCAAAACGTATTTCCTCTTTTTACACGTGCACCTCAAAGAAAATAATAAGCAGAACTTATTTCTCTTGAATACAAGTTTGTATAGTCGTTGGATTGATTTAGGGTTCAGTTCTCCTTTAATTGATATGAAACACTAATAAATCTATTGTATTGCTTTACTAATTGTAAAGTATTAACCAATCAAATCCCACTAGATCAGGTGAATATGTAATATTAATGAGCACTAATATTGTTTAGTTGTCATGGTTATGATCGTTCATATTCTCACCACAATGTCAAACTTTAGGGAAGCTTGATTTAGAACTAACTGAAATAATTGTGAAACTAACTGATTAGAACCACAGACTGTATATCACACATACTCTTTCGTGTTTATTTTAGGATTAGGAACAATTTCCCTATTGCAAGACATTATTGATTGATGACAGCATATGCTTACCAACTGACCCGGATTGTGTGGGATAGTATCGCATTTTAGCTGATTGTCCCAGTGTCTCGCATGACCAACAAAATGCCTGCATCATTGGAATTTCCTTCAAAATGTCCTGCATTTGTCCCACATTATCGGAATTTTCTTCAAAATGTCCTGTAATTTTGGATTTTTCATTTTTGCAAGTAAACAATAATTTTTGCCAGAGGATTTTGGGCTGTTCCACAATGGAAATCTAGCTGTGATGTTGGTAATTACGAAAAATGTATGTGATAGTGAAAACCAAAGTGAGCTTTGTTTCCATCTTTCTAGGTTTGATGCAATGACAGGGCTTCCAAAAGTGCAAAGATCTGTAGCCTTTGAAAAGGTAAACAGTAAAGAAAAGTATACCAATGCAAAATTTAATATAGAATTATTGCCTTTTAAGCAATGATTCGTGTAAGAACTATAGGAAAATACAATAGACTGCAGCAATGAGTACATGTATGTCCTCTCGAACGATTTTGCTTGAAGGTGTCTTTAAGTGTTGTCTGAGATGTCCTCAGTCAAAGTTACAAGCAGAAAATAAAGGAAACTGTGTACTGTTGAAATTTTTTACTGTGAAAACTTAAAGGGATACCCGAGTGAAAAACACATTGGGGCTCAAAAGAATCTTCAACATGTTCTTTGTTCAGAAAATGTATTAAAATTTGATCAAACGTTTTTAGTATTAAGAACGAGCACCTCAAAGTTGGCCCCGCGAAGACATGGGCGCCGCCATCTTTGTTTGCATTTACGGAAGTGACGTCACTTCGTCCCACCAGCGTATCGCGGCTACTTGTCTTTGTATGATTTTCACACGCTCGGAATTAAAGTGGATATATTTTCATCGAGATTGCAGAGGAATTCTTACAGAAACCGGAATTATGATGAAGACGACATTATGAGAAAAGTTCAGAAGACTGGGAGGAGGAAGTAAAGCATTGGGAAGGCGAGAAATTATCAGACGAACAACAAGGTCTCGTAACTGCCATTTAATAACAGCAAAACAACATGGCTTAAAAGACTCGAGTGACTTCTGAATAAGTATAAGAACTACAATGTATGTGAGGTACAGTTAAGGCGTTTATCATCCTAAAAACACCTAATAAGTGAGAGAGTAGAACGCTGGTGGGACGAAGTGACGTCACTTCCGTAAATGCAAACAAAGATGGCGGCGCCCATGTCTTCGTGGGGCCAACTTTGAGGTGCTCGTTCTTAATACTAAAAACCTTTGATCAAATTTTAATACATTTTCTGAATAAAGAACATGTTGAAGATTCTTTTGAGCCCCAATGTGTTTTTCACTCGGGTATCCCTTTAAAGAAAACACTATCCAGTCCACAGGAAAGAGGGAAGACAAACAATATTTGAGTCACAAATGTGGGAACTTTCCTCATGATTGATTTTCATTGAAATCAAAACAGTTTTCATAGTTTTATCAAAACTTTTTAAATTAAAACTTCAAAAGTTATATAATGAAAGTGCATTACTTCGATATTCTTCTATTGGATTTATGAGTATCTACCAATGAATTTACGAGAAAGAAGAATAGAACATTAACACCTTTGTATATTCCTTGCTGTTCAGTGGCTATCGTTCTTAGCCGGAGCATTACTTGAATTAAGAGATCTTGCAGCAAAACACTATTTATACTTCAAGTCACATTAGTAATGCATGTACAATTTTGTTCTTTCTGGTTCAGGCAAGTGTTTTATTCAACATTGGTGCTCTGTGGTCACAGATAGGAACAAAACAGGTATGCAGTAAATTAAGATAACCTAGCTTGGGAATATTTTTTTTAGAATTTGATCTTGTAAAACAATCTATGAATTTTATGACATTAGCTCTTTTGTTGTGCAACACTGTGATGTCACGAAATCCAAGATAGCGACACGCGTGAAATTCAAATGACCGATCAGGAAACCTGGCCCATAAATAACAGCTAGTCTACAATAATTATTTACAGAAAACAAACACAGCAATTGATTTAGTCATCCATAAGGAACTTTTAGGTGCAAACATTGTTTTTCAGCCGAGGTTCAATTCCCTTTAAAGAATTATAGTCATTTTAATATAAATAACAGTTTTTTTGTTTTTCAGTACGGAATCCACTGAAATTGCACATTCTGATTGGCTGGTGACACGACCCAGTTTTTTCCCCATGTAAACATACCCTAGCATTGAATATCTTGTATTAGGTTGCACTCCCAAGACTGACAAAAGTATTGCTTCGGTACAGGCACGAAACTGAATTAATGGAGGCAAATTACATACCACAACAACACAGTTTGGGAAAATGTATAGTTTTATTGTCTCTGGCAAAACTGAAGCAAAAACTAAGACTAGGATTAGGATTATAAAAGAGCAGCTACCGTAGATTTAAGAGCTCAACCGGCATGCTAGCAGAGTAGCGAATGACTGAATCGCTTTCAGATGTGACTTGGAATATGAGTTCCTAGCACACCTGGTCTCTAATTATTGATACTTAGAATTTCACAGTTACAAAGTTGCTAAACGGTCAGTCTTAGTGGCCATTGGGTAACTGCTTTTGCCCGATCTTAGTGAGTACTGCGCCAATGAGTTTATTACTCTGTTATGTATTAGGGGGTAGATGGCCTTGTGCACGGAGTTGGTGTACATTTTAAGGCTGATTTCCATCGGATCACAAACTTAAGATAGCAAAATTTGCATAAAGCAATTATAATAACATTTCTGACAAAGCTGAAAGAGACTAACCATTAAAAACCATTCATTTGTTGAACATACATTTAAGTCATAATCTTGTCATTCAACGTTAACACTCAACTTTAAGTGATAAAATGAATAGTTTCGCATTGATGTAAATATATTTATTGGCAAAGTGATAGCAAAAAGTGCAAAAAAGGCAAAAAGTGTGCGATGCAAAAAAATGCAAAAAGTGTGCGATTTGCACGATCTGTGCGATTTGCATGATTTGCAAAATGGAGATTGTGTGTGCCGGAAGGCACGATTGCTGCAATTTGCGCGATGAAAATCCCCTCTGAAATTGAGAGGTTTTGTTACGCTGCTTTCACGTTTTTTCTGTTGAGTACGGTTGATATTTTTATTCTCAGAGCCATGTTCTTCCCTCTTTCGAAGATAAAGATTAACATTCGAGAAACTACATCAAACTAAGGTCAGAGTGGTGGGAATTTAATAACATTCAATCAAATAACGACAAAGTTACTGCAATTCTAAAACAAATTTTGTCTAAATTTTCTCCATTTTCGTCGTGGACACCAACTTCGTGCGCAAGGCCAGATGGGATTACCTGGCTTAATGCTGCTTATAAATTCCTTACAAGCAGCTAATCGATGATCGGCTAGAGTGAGGATACCCGCCTTTTCCAATGCTTCGGCATAAACAATACGCGGAAAAATGATGGACAATGCCCTTTTCTGGATATTTTCTAGGGCATTAGATAGGTATAATAAAAGGCTGGCATACAATTAATATTGTTATTTACCATCACAGTCAATCTGCAGTTAATAAATTGTGGAGAAAAACTTTGCCTGTGGTCTTGAAAATGGCCTGAGGAAACTTTTAAAAGCAATCCGAGGGCAATTTTATTCTCTATGTGGAACTCCTGGTTGGTAAATAACTATTTACTATAATATTATGGCAAGCTGTTCTCACTGCAAATGGAGGAATATTATTTGTTCTTCAACAGTCTGGTAAATTGCTGTACTCCCAATCGGTATGGTTTTGGACCCCTGCAAGATTGAACCTGACACATTTAGTTAACAAACTTTTTAACTCAAGATATTACAGAAGATAAATGAACTACATTGTAACAACAACCTTTGGTCAAAAAGCAATGTAAGCAACATAGAATAAAAACAATGGAACAAAGATGAGAAAGTTATATTTTAGTTCCACACAGGCAAACTGAGCTGACCACTTAGAGAGAATGCTACTTTAGCTTGTGAAAATAAAATCCTGATGGTATTTTTGGAACAAAATGAAAGCACAGCACGGGAATCCCCTAATATTTTTTGCTTGTTCAGTAAAAGCCATATAATTAAACATTAAATTTTATTGATCAAGCTTGTTCGGTCCAGATGGGGAAATATTGGTCTTATAATTTTTTGGGATGAAGTAAAAGAGCTCCACCAATATTCCCCCATCCAAACCGAACAAGCTTGGCAATAACCTAGTATACATGTATTTAGTATATACAACATGGGAACCTACATAGATCATTCAATTTGATTGGCTCACTATCTCAGGATAATGAACAATAGACACCTACAAAACTCGGGATAATTTTGAAACAAATTCACGTTTCGCAATTGTTTCCAATGTGAAAATTTTAGAACTTCAACAAAATGCAGTGCCCAATAGCATGTTCCGTGTTGTATATACTAAAACAATTATTCCCCTCGGGCTTAGTCGATATTGGAATAATAACCAATATTGACTTTGCCTTCGGCGAATAATTATTGTTAAATATCTTTAAAGTGCACCTATCCCCTTTTGTGATTTTTATACCTATGCATCTTTGAAAGGTTTTGAGTACTTCTGCAAATAAATTTTTGGCTTACAAAGAATACTTTATGTTCTAGGCTTGTTTGAAATGGTGAAAATTTGACCTTTCTTGACCCATGACCACGTAAGAAAAAGCCTGGGTCGATTCTGGATCTTACGTCATCTAATTCATTTGACTTTCCAATAAGTTGATAAATGTTTAGCTGTTTTCTTTACTAACAATTCACAGACTCTGTATATTCTCTACATATCGATGTTGTTGTGATAGAAAGGTGCCATGGAGAATAATGCATTAATGAGGTGACATAAGATCCAGAATCGACCCAGGCTTTTTCTTACACTGTCATGGGTCAGGAAAGGTCAAATGTTCACCATTTCAAACAAGCCCAGAACATAGAATATTCTCTGTAAGCCAAAAAATTCTTCACAGAAGTACTCAAAACCTTTCAAAGATTCATATGTATAAAAATATTGCAAAAGGGGTTAGGTGCACTTTAATATCAGTTCATTGAATATTGGATGTGCAACAGGACAGAAGTACAGAGGAAGGTGTTGAGATGGCTACTGCAGCATTCCAAAAGGCTGCTGGTGAGTCTTTACTAGCCTCCTCTGCAGCTGACAACTACTTAATAGTAAACTGGAAAACTACCCAAAAACTGGAATTGGGTTACTACTTAGTAAACTGGAAAACTACTGAAAAACTGGATTGGGTTGCTACTTAGTAAACTAAAATAAACTACCCCAAAACTGGAATTGGGTTACTACAAGTTTGGTAAACTGGAGAGCTATCCAAAAACTGGATTGGTTACTACTTAGTAAACTGGAAAACTACTGAAAAACTGGATTGGGTTACTACTTAGTAAAATTAAAAAACTGCCCAAAAACTGGAATTGGGTTACTACTTAGTAAAATTAAAAAACTACCCAAAAACTGGAATTGGGTTACTACTTAGTAAAATTAAAAAACTACCCAAAAACTGGAATTGGGTTACTACTTAGTAAACTGGAAAACTACTGAAAAACTGGATTGGGTTACTACTTAGTAAAATTAAAAAACTACCCAAAAACTGGAATTGGGTTACTACTTAGTAAACTGGAAAACTACTGAAAAACTGGATTGGGTTACTACTTAGTAAAATTAAAAAACTACCCAAAAACTGGAATTGGGTTACTACTTAGTAAACTGGAAAACTACTGAAAAACTGGATTGGGTTACTACTTAGTAAAATTAGAAAACTGCCCAAAAACTGGATTGGGATACTACTTAGTAAACTAAAATAAACTACCCAAAAACTGGAATTGGGTTACTACTTAGTAAACTGGAAAACTACTGAAAAACTGGATTGGGTTGCTACTTAGTAAACTAAAATAAACTACCCCAAAACTGGAATTGGGTTACTACAAGTTTGGTAAACTGGAGAGCTATCCAAAAACTGGATTGGTTACTACTTAGTAAACTGGAAAACTACTGAAAAACTGGATTGGGTTACTACTTAGTAAAATTAAAAAACTGCCCAAAAACTGGAATTGGGTTACTACTTAGTAAAATTAAAAAACTACCCAAAAACTGGAATTGGGTTACTACTTAGTAAAATTAAAAAACTACCCAAAAACTGGAATTGGGTTACTACTTAGTAAACTGGAAAACTACTGAAAAACTGGATTGGGTTACTACTTAGTAAAATTAAAAAACTACCCAAAAACTGGAATTGGGTTACTACTTAGTAAACTGGAAAACTACTGAAAAACTGGATTGGGTTACTACTTAGTAAAATTAAAAAACTACCCAAAAACTGGAATTGGGTTACTACTTAGTAAACTGGAAAACTACTGAAAAACTGGATTGGGTTACTACTTAGTAAAATTAAAAAACTGCCCAAAAACTGGAATTGGGTTACTACTTAGTAAACTGGAAAACTACTGAAAAACTGGATTGGGTTACTACTTAGTAAAATTAAAAAACTGCCCAAAAACTGGATTGGGATACTACTTAGTAAACTAAAATAAACTACCCAAAAACTGGAATTGGGTTACTACTTAGTAAACTGGAAAACTACTGAAAAACTGGATTGGGTTGCTACTTAGTAAACTAAAATAAACTACCCCAAAACTGGAATTGGGTTACTACAAGTTTGGTAAACTGGAGAGCTATCCAAAAACTGGATTGGTTACTACTTAGTAAACTGGAAAACTACTGAAAAACTGGATTGGGTTACTACTTAGTAAAATTAAAAAACTGCCCAAAAACTGGAATTGGGTTACTACTTAGTAAAATTAAAAAACTACCCAAAAACTGGAATTGGGTTACTACTTAGTAAAATTAAAAAACTACCCAAAAACTGGAATTGGGTTACTACTTAGTAAACTGGAAAACTACTGAAAAACTGGATTGGGTTACTACTTAGTAAAATTAAAAAACTACCCAAAAACTGGAATTGGGTTACTACTTAGTAAACTGGAAAACTACTGAAAAACTGGATTGGGTTACTACTTAGTAAAATTAAAAAACTACCCAAAAACTGGAATTGGGTTACTACTTAGTAAACTGGAAAACTACTGAAAAACTGGATTGGGTTACTACTTAGTAAAATTAAAAAACTGCCCAAAAACTGGATTGGGATACTACTTAGTAAACTAAAATAAACTACCCAAAAACTGGAATTGGGTTACTACTTAGTAAACTGGAAAACTACTGAAAAACTGGATTGGGTTGCTACTTAGTAAACTAAAATAAACTACCCCAAAACTGGAATTGGGTTACTACAAGTTTGGTAAACTGGAGAGCTATCCAAAAACTGGATTGGTTACTACTTAGTAAACTGGAAAGCTACCCCAAAACTGGAATTGGGTTACTACTTAGTAAACTGGAAAACTACTTAGTAAACTGGAAAACTACTGAAAAACTGGATTGGGTTACTACTTAGTAAACCGGAAAACTACAGAAAAACTGGATTGGGTTACTACTTGGTAAACCGAAAAACTACCATAAAACTGGAATTGGATTGGACCCTTCCTTCGACCCCAGTCTCTTCTCCCTTGCCACAGGTAACCCAATTCTGGTTTTCAGTAGTTTTCCAGTTTACAAAGTAGTTGCCTGTGGAAGAGTCTTAATAGGGACTGCTTCTCTTGTACAAATTTCTGAAGAGTAAGCCATAATTAGAGAGTGATTCCCATAAGGTCACCCATCCAGCCATTAACCTTGACTGATTGGGCTTAACTTGCTGGTTTATCAACCTCTTGTTTAGTTTAAATCCTGGACTCAAAATAGAACTTTGGACTCATCTACAATACCGTTTGTTTTCTAGGTGTCAATTGTCAGCACATTAACTCTAGCTGTATTTTGTTTTTGCTCTCTTTCCAAAAGACCTGAGATCAGTTAACAATAGTTATTGTTTTGGATACAATTTTAATGTTGCACTACCGAACAACAACAATATGAAAATCTTTGATTTAATTCCAAGAATTTTTTTCTAACTCTGCTGTAGCAGAACTACTGGAACTCCACAGGGTGGAGGGATCTAACTCCTCCTCTTCCCCCCACCCCCCTTGAAGGCATCTGTAGGGGAAGGGGATATGGCTATTTTCTGGAACCATATACAGTGTACCCTTGCTAAGAATGCAATTAACATTGTATCCACAAGTTCTCCATTGGAAGGTGATGATAACTTATGTACCTTTGGTATTTCCATTCGAAGGTGGATTTAGTTATATCAGGGATAATTTTGTAAACTCCCCCAGTGTGGACATGACTCAAGATACTCTGGAGGCGCTCATTGCATTAATGCTGGTGAGTAATTAATACTGCCAATATTAATTATGGACTGCCAACTGTCCAATCATAGCTCAAGCTCATTTTTTGCTCTGACGAAGGGCTAGCGCTCGAAACGTCAGCTGCTACTCGCTTTCCACGGCGGTTAGCATACCTCAATCGACTTTAGTTGATTACATACCATTGTTTAGCTCAAGTTAGCTCAAGCCAAAAGGGTTTCAGCTCCACCTACCTTCTATTATGAGAGATTATACATTAATTGGATGAAGGGATGTCACAACTTCTGTTTCGTTTTGTCAAAGTAATGCATCATGATCTTTAACAATATTCACAGGAAAAAAATCCAAAAATACATGAATATCCAGACCCATACATGTATGTACATGTATATCAATGATGAAAAACTGAATTTTCCCATCAATGGTTTTTGCCTGAGGATAGAAATCTGCCAGTTCCCACTCTGGGTATTCAGAAATTACAGTGATGATTTTTGGAGACATTTGTGATCAGTTGTTGCATGAAGTTCACTAATGAGTTTAACCATGCTACAGGTGCAGGCACAGGCATGCATATGGGAGAGGAGGATGTTACTGGAGGGTGTCCTGGACGACTTCAAGGAGAGCATCACAGCTGGACAGGAGTGTGCAGAGGTTAGAGCAGAAGAGAAAGAAAAATAATATATCAATTAGGGCACATTCTTTTGGTGTCTATTCTCACTATTGCTATTCCAGTATAGGAGTACTTAAAGGGGCTGGGTCACCTGGTGCCCGTGCGCAGTAAGTATGCTCTTGAGGTAATTAGCATATCATAAATATTCAAAATTCTTCTGTGATCGCAATGGTTTCTTTCGCAAGCAACAGTAGCATTGTATCTGATTGGTCAGTTCAATGAGAGCTCATTTCTGATTGGTTGAGGGTAAGATTGAAACCCTTTCAATGTTAGCGGGTAGATTTTGTGTAAGAAAGTAAAATTCAGTTACGGAAGTTCACCTCGATTTATCCGAAAATACAGCAATGAAAGTCCGGCTAAATGTGTACAAAAACTCTTCACCTCGTCAAATGTAATACTAGGGATTGTTTACTTGTCATCGCTTAGGACAATCTGGCGCCATTTCTTGTGAAAATCGTCAACATTTTGCGAAACATGGTTTTGGTCCCGTGTCAAAACTTAATCCTGTGGCGTATAAATGTTCCTGATAAAGTGCTTCTTGGTTGGCAGAGAGACGATTCAAATTTCCTTGGTTCAACAGCACTGACAAGTTCACTATTTCAGCAGTTGCAGCAGTGTTCCGGAAACCGTGTCCCAGACCAGTTGAACTTGAAGTGCGAATATTATGAACTCAGACGGTGGAAACAAAGACCTGAGTCTGCATGTGTGACCTTACACGGGAAAACGTACAATAACGACTTTCCGTTTAGCGTGCTAAGCCGTTTCTTATTCTTATCGATCAGATACGCGAAATTTCGAATGCCAAGGAAGGCGAAGTATCACGACATTTCGAAAATATTTCCCTTATTGTCAAACGAAAAATAATTTGAGAGGGAGACAATGAACGGCCAAGGAAACTTGGAGGCAGTGAGAATGTAGGGGAGACATTATTTTACCCTGCTTGTAAGTCGCTGAATGTACTATGATTTGCGTGTATTTATTGAAGTGTCAACACGGCCTTCGCTCGGTACAGTTCAAGGCCTCGCTATTTAGCAAAATCGAACTCTTTTATTCCCTGATTTTGTAGTGGAAGCGCTCTTATAGTTGTACAACAACTCATCCTAAAATCACAAAGCCTCAAAAGCTATGAAGTCAATGTGAAGTCAGAACGTTAGTTTCCCCGTAGTTTCGCTTCGTGAAAGCCTGCGAAAAACTCGAGCCGAAAAATTCCATACTGATGACGTAAAATCTCAAAACCGCAAGTTCTAATTCACGGCATGGAAACGAGGCAGAACGAACACAGCTCCAACCATGCTTTGAAAACTGAACGAATTCTTCTAGAATATAACTCCTGAAACCGAAATAACCCCAGCAATTGACAAAAGACAGTCTTGTGAACAATTGTCATACAGGATAAGCTCTAAAAGTGAGTATCCATTGCACGAGACCCGATAGACCGAACAGTTTACTTACGCGCTAGAAACTGAACGCAATTGCTGTATAATTTCTATGCACCAAGCTCTGAAAATCAAATGAAATCTCTTAGAATGTAACTCCTGAAACCAAAACATCCTGTTCAACTAAGAGATGATACCCTTGTGAACAATTGTAATACGTTTGAAGCGATGAAAATGATTTTTCACTACGCGAGAGCCGATAGACCGAACAGTTTACAAAAAGTCGGTATCAGTTAGTTTTCTGATTTTTTTTAAATGAAATCCTTTACCAAATGTTCTTATTTTTGCACAAAACAGACAACGGATCCTGGTCATGCAAAAGAAAAAAATTGGTCGCATTATGACAAAAAGTTTAGGAGAAACTAACGCGACATAAAGACAAACTTTCACGGCACGGAAACGAGGCTGGAAAAAAACAGCTCCAACAATGCTCTGAAAAATGACGATTTCTTCTAGAATATAACTCCTGAAACCGAAATAACCCCAGCAATTGACAAAAGACAGTCTTGTGAACAATTTTCGTACAGGATAAGCTCTAAAAGTGATCATCCATTGCGCGAGACCCGATAGACCGAATAGTTTACTTACATGCTAGAAACTGAATGCCATGATGTTTTTTGCAAGTTAATAAATATCGTGGCACTAATAGGGTTTCTCCGTGTGTATTCAAATGGTTCTATACCGTTTGACTCAAGCAAGCCAAGCCATGATTGTAAACGTTTTATATATTAGCCGTTTGCTTTTTTGGGCTATCTTTCCAACTCGTTTACACGGCTCCGAAAGTCGTTTACACGGCTCCGAAAGTCGTTTACACGGCTTCGAAAGTCGTTTACACGGCTTCCCAAGTCGTTCACACGGCTTCCCAACTCGTTTACACGGCTTCCCAACTCGTTTACACGGCTTCCCAACTCGTTTACACGGCCTAGAAAGTCGTGTACACGACTTGAAAACCCGTTTGTTAGTCGTTTATTTTACCCGTTTAAACGGAAAGTCGTTATTGTACGTTTTCCCGTGTAAGGTCACATGTACGAATAAGAACAGTTGTGTTCATTGTCACCAAGAGAACAATTAATTATTGGTTGGAGATCCAATTTGTTCTATCAAGCTGGAGATGTATGTTTAGGTGTTATTAATGTTTCCTCTGCATCAAACAAACTTTGCCTCGTGAAATCCACAACAATTTTGACCATGTGATGGCTATATTCATGTTCATGAATGTTCTAGCTGCTGATGCAAATTTGGAAGTGTGCTGTGTATAACTTTGTATATATATGTATATCCTTTGAAAAGATTTAGTAATTACACTGTGTCTTACAGTTTTCATAGTATTTTCATAGTACCAAGTAATTTCATAGCCTCATATAATGATTTCATAGTCATTTCACAGGATGTAAAATTCAAAGCCAAAAAATTCATAGGGTACTGCATTTTTCATAGGATATAATTTCCTTTTATAAAATTTCATAGCCTTTGAATCTTTCATAGGTCTATAAAAAGAAACCTTCATAGTGCTATGGAAATATTTCATGGGATATTTCATAGGTTGGCCTAATTTCATAGCCTTTTCGTGTGGTTTTCATAGGAAACTGCACTAGTAGTGTAAGTAATCCACAACTGCTTTCAAAATGGCAGTCTAAAATCTTTGAGCCCCCAGTATTGTAGGTCAGTTGAAAATTCCATGGAAACAATGACTGTAGTTTACTTGGGGAGTGGGGGGGGAGGGGGTTCTTTTCGGTCTAGAAATAGCTAAAAATTGGTTCCAAAAACTTGGGCCTGAAAGGGTTAATATAAAATTATTTTCTTTGAGACTCTAAAATCAGCGGGTGCGGGTATAAATAGGCCGGAAATTATGGTACTTCCCACACTTTGGCATCCATACTCGCTGGCCTGGACCTGTCTTTTTTGGATGATGTCATGTTTTGGGCAGCCTTGAGCTTGGGTTTCTTTGGCTTTCTACGCTGCAGCGAGTTCACATCCCTGCCTTTTGCTTGATTCAAACAGAGTCATCACCTCTCAGTCAATAAAGTTTGTAGTTGATTTGCATGCTCAACCCCATATTAGTTCTTCATCCGAATTTAATTTTCAAAAATTAACCCCTTCTGCCAGGGATCAACAATCATGGTTGGGCATACTTTCTCTCCCATTTGTGCAGTGGACGTGTTGTTCCATTACCTAGCAAGCCGGGGTCCAGCTGCAGGTCGCCTGTTTTTGTGTCAAGACTGTTCCCCCCTCATTAAGGATATAATTTAACTCACTACTCCAGAAAGCTCTCCAAGCCACCAATATCTCCAGAAATTACACTATGCACAGCTTACGCATTGGGGCTGCTTCCCCAGCTTCCTTTGCCGGTCTGTCTGAATCCATGATCAAGGTCCTGGGGCGTTGGTCAAGTGACTCCTACAAATCATATATTTGGTTATCTCTTGAGGATGTGGCTGCCATGCATTGCTTCCTGTCTGCTGCTACCTTGGCCCTCCAGCTGAGTGGAGCCTGCTGCTCCAGTTAAGTTTAGCATTTACGCTCGGGCAGCGTAGAACTTCTGTTCTTCCAGCATGCTTATGGACTGGTTAGAGCGTTTTTCTGCCAGTAGCAGACACAGTCTTGGCTGGGTGGATTCCACGGCTCCTCCAGTTGAGTTATATTGTTTTCGCACAGGCTGGGTAGAGCTCCATTCTTCCAGCAGGCCCATAGTCTAATTGTACAATGCTGCAGTTTTGCGCCATGTCAGCCTCACTGTAAGTCCTCTCTCGGCTTGTCTCATCCCAGCTACTCATTGCGTATTTGGATAGTCGTAGCTCGTGGCTTGGGGAGGTTGGGCCAGGCTCGCTAGGCCTGGCTTGGGTTGGTCTGGTTGCTAGGGTTTCAACCCACTCTAGTCCTGTCCCTTCCAGCCTTTCACACTTACCCACCATTTCAAGTCTCCTCATATTGTTTGCTGTTGCACTAGTCATGCCATGCTGGCTGGGTTTAATTACTGAGGCAACATTGTTAGAACCATTGAAAAATGGTGTCACCAGTTCATAGAGCCTAATGTGTGAAATGTTACTAAAATATGTTGCAGGTCAGTCAAGGTTACAGGAGGGTACAAGTGTTGATGAATGCTGGGATTTGCATGGATTCTATTCCTGTTGCCTGGAGAAACATGGTTAAAGTAAGTAATAATAGAAGAGGTGAGTATGAAAACAACCTAGCTATGTGACTTTTTAGTGATCGTCAAATTTGCCTGAAAAATTCAATACAACCAGTTTAACAGCTGTTTATTACTGTTTTGGCATTTATATTGCGATTACACTGGTAAAAACCTAAAATTCTTCACATAGAAATGACTATAAAATTATGCATATCTAGTACTAGTTCGTGTTCGGTTGAGCGCTTCTACTAATGTGATTATCACAGCTGCAGTGAACAATCTTTCGTTTTTCTGTGGAATAGTTTTTAAACATGAAATCTGCCTACTTCAAAGTGACAAAGCCCAGCCATAAATTAAAACTCTACAGCACAGACGCATTACGGAACAAGATCGGGTTAAGTCTTCGATCAAGAGAAAGTGAAAATCCCGATAAACAGGAGAATAACAGTCTAACTGCTCAACCGAATATGAACCAGTACTAGATATGCATAATGAGTCACATGAGGAGACGAAAGCATCGTTGTCAAGCAAACATTGACCATTTCTATGTGAAGAATTTTGTTTTTTTACCGGTGTAATCACAATATAAATGCCAAAACAGAAATAAACAGTTGTTAAACTGGTCGTATAGAAGTTTTCAGGCGAATTTGACGATTTGAAAAAAATCACTAAAAAGTCACATAGGCCATTTTCATGCTCAACCCTGCAATTGTTACTAGTTGTTGAATGTTGACAGCTCAAAATATCAGGTTTGAATTCCTATACCTAGATGTACCATAGGTTTTGGATTAAATGTTTGATATAAAAAAAGCTCAGTGGTAGATCGATCAGTGGCTTGGCATGCAGGAGCTACTGTACATTGTGGATCTGGTTCCAAACCAATGCTGATCAGGGACTCATTTGAAAGCACTGCAAGGAAGTGTTTGTATCATTAGATCTTTTCAGATAATCTAATACCACTGAAGGTCCAAATTTTTGCCAGCCCCCTGGATCAAGTTTGAAGCCTGATTGCCGTTAATCCAGCCTGGATTGATTTTTAACCCAGGATTCTGGATCTCTTGGCTGAAGGTGCTTTTCTCCAGTCTAGTGTTAGTATCACTCATTCCTCATCAAACAATAAGTTCTTAAACTCCAAAAAAGTTTACAATAATTATTTCAAACAAATTATTATCCTTAATCCTGGTTTAGTTTAATCAGGCTTTGAACAACTGCTGTATGGTATTGACTCTAATAGTCTTCAGTTTTGCATGTAAGAGATAAGGCATTGAATTTTAATATTTCATTTCTCTTTGGATGAGTAAATAAGTGCAGCAAAGTACAATAAGGAAAACTAGAGAAATTGATATGAAACACTAACTACTTTATTGCTTTACACATTGTCTGCAAGTATTAACCAATCAAATCCCACTAGATCAGTTGAATATGTAATGAGTACTAATATTGTTCAGTTATTTTTCTGATCACTCGTGTACTCAAGAGTGAAAAAGGAAACTGTGGGGCTAAGGGACTGTTCGTTAATTATAGCTAGGGGGTGGTGGCTGGAGTTCATAGTAGTGGGGGGGGGGGGGTACAATTTTCAAAATCAGTTGAAAGTGGGGAGTACGTTTGTTGTGATGGTTAAAAAATGGGTGGGGTACAGTTTTAGCTTTTGTGTTTTCGTGCACTGAGGGTGATATTTAATTTAAACTATTCAACAACACTAAAAAGAACTTTAGATTTTCAAGAGAACTCTATTGAACTGTGTTTGAATGGAGCAATATTGGCAGCTATTTTGGGCTCCCTGTTGGATGCAGCATCACAGGAAGCCCAAATTTCCATGGGGAATTTACTAGCCCAGTCCCTAGTCTACTTGTCCACTAAGAGGGTTTTCAAAGATGGTGGACTTGATTTCATTTGCAGGGGATCAGATCAGAGGGGGTACAATTTTGTACAGGACATATTCAGGGGGGATATGCTTTTAAGAACTCAAATTTGTTTTTGGGGGGGGGGTACATTTTTTTGTGTGCTTATTTAAAAATTAAACTCAAGCTCCCCCCCACCAGATTAACGAACAGTCCCTAACTGATTTGAATCACTCCACTGACAGTGTAATTATCTGCTCAAAATGTGTTGATTTTAAGGTATCTGCACTGGCAAAAATGGTCAATATTTACCCAAATTGTATTTGATTAGGAATAGACAGTAGATAATTGAACGTTTACATGAAGAAGGGCCACATAAAAATTATTTAGCTTGGCATAAATTTGTACACATCCCCTTTTTGCTAATTGAATTATCACTAGACCTCCTGGTGCCTCAGTATTTTATATTTTGCGTTTTATTAAGCTTACACGTTGAAATGAGTCCATTTGACCTTATAATATTGTTGAAAATGGGATTTGAAAAAAATCGTGTGGTTGGAAATCCATTTTCTGGTTTTACAACGCGCAATATCAGGTATTCTTACAAATAAAAGTTAAATATTAAAAATGCCGTAACAAAAATGATTTCCATGACTTCCAACCACATGATTATTCGTTACAGTTTATGAAGTCTTCATGAGTGGTTTTGTAGGAATATCATAAAAGCATTCAGAGAAAAATGTATTTGAAATGTCCTTTCGTACGTAAGTATTCACAAACTTTCTTCTGGAACCCTCAAAATATGCTTTAAACTCCATAACTTGAGTTGTATCTTGTTTTCGGCCACCTTGGATTCAAAACCGCTGATCAGAGCCACCAAGGACTCTAAAAAGCCGTGATTTTAGTCCTCCCCCTTTGGGAAGTTGCTTTTGTTTATCCGTTGTCAAGGCGTGCCTCACGAGCTCAAGCGTGACTTCTGGTACCTTTGTACACATAGTCAATAATTAATCCGCTGTCCAAATGGGGGCTAAGACCTCAAGTAAACACGATGTCGAAGTCGATTGATGCCGTTTCTTTTGAATAAGAAAAGTAAAGAAAAAACAAGTCTCAGCGAATAACAAATGAAAGGAAGAAAAGCTACAGACACATGAGGAATTGGTTCTTTCCTAGAAATGGGAAGTAGAGGCCATGCAATTGCCTTTGTCAGCCTCGATCGGTCGCTATCGTTTGTTTCGTGGCAGAGAAATGTGCTACAACATGCATGATATTTGAATGTGTCTTGAACAGTCCTATCATGAGTCCTCATATAGCGGAGAGTGTTTTTCTGACTACATCCCAAGCCTGGAAAGGAAGGTAAAATTTAAGCAAGAAGATTTATTGAAAGGTTGTTTTATATATTTAGTTATGCGGTTGAAATTGATATGTATTATCGAGGCACAACAATTTATTCTCACAAACTGACAAAGCTTGTGTATATTAAAGAACTTATAAAGGATCTTATAAATATATCGGTCAAGTTATGAATGAAGTACACTTCTAATCAATTCAGCGTTGAATGTAGACCTCAGAACCGTCTTCAAGTCTTGCAACCCCAAACTTTCCGCTATCTTGGTTTTGTCAGAGATATACAGGCAATTTGCCACACTCAATTAGTCTTTGCTAGTAACCGACCCAGTCTTCCGCTCGTCCATCAGCTGCAACTTCCGGTCAAAGACGTGATTTTAAAAGCGTTTTGCAACGTTCAGATTATGAGTAAGTGGAAAAAAACTATTGAAAGTGATATTAGATGCAATAAACTATAATATACCCAAAAAAGAGGAATTTTAAAGGACCTAAATTTAGCCAGTGCAGATACCTTAAGATTAGGAACTGGTTGATAAGCAGTGTTGTTGCTAAGCACTGGTTACTGCAATTTTTGCCAGCTTAGAAAGAGCCATTAGCCAGCTGTCATTTCACCAGCAAACAAAGGCCTCAGACAGATTTTGTACATTAAAAGCTGCGTTCACACACCAACCACTCACTATTTACTTACCTACTACCCTGGATAAATGATATTTTTCTTTGGATGAAAGGAAAAGAGAAATGAGTTCCTTATCCGAAAGACTATGTTGGTATCCCTGTGGATACATTCCATATAAGGACAGTGGAGTTTTGGTGGGAGCTTGAGTATATAAGGACATGTCAGTTGTAGTTATGTATTTGTGGTCCTGATCATGACTGCAACAGTTATAGATTCTTTCCACCATTAACTTTATTTATGTCAGTTTTGTGCTGACCATGTTACAGAGTTGTGGTAGTTTTTGGACTTTTACCTCCCAGAAGTCAGTACTCCTGCATTGGGCTGGGGAATACGTTTCCACTTAGTTTTTACCACATATACTGTGGAATTTTTTGTGGTTTTTCGCATCCGGCAGAGTACACTAGCAGAGTGTGTAGTTGCATCTTATGTTACATAAAGTGTGTACATTGATGTACATTGATGTACAGCATAAGTATACACACATATATACATACATGGGTTTTATTTGGATCATGTACAAATGTTGTATATTGATTGTTTGTTCCAAATAACATTAGTGTTACCATAATTTAAAAAGATAATTTTATTTTACAAAATTTACATTTGACTTTATAACAGTAGTTTTACAAATTCCATCAGAGATAACTATATGTTAAATCGGACATCTCTTTTTTTTAAACAGTCGTAAACATATTTAGCTGATGCGTTATGCCTTTTGGAGTATTTTTTGTGGGTTTATCAGTGCGAGAAACAATTGTTTCTCTGTCATTGTCTCAGTTCTTTTTGGCAAGTCTAAATGTTGAAAATAAATTTTCTCTTAGCTTATTATAAATTGGGCATTTTATCAAGAAGTGCATTTCGTCTTCGATATCTTTTTGACATTTTAAACAGATTCGTTCTTCCGTTTTTTTGTATGGCATTGCGTGTCTGCCTTTTTCTATTGCTAGGTTGTGATTACTAATTCTTAGTCTAGTTAGGGCTGTTCTGTGTTTCAGATTTTTAACTTCTGTAATGTAATTCTCATATGTATATGTTGTTTTAAATAAGCGGTATGTTCTTAATTTATTTCGCTGTTGGGGTCTTTTCCTATCATCATTATACACTTCGCTTAATAGCCAGTGTTGGAATTCATTATCTCTTAGTCTCTGTTTGATGTGCTTAAGCCATACTTTTTGTTGAGTAATATTGTCTTGATCAAACCAAAGATTTCCAAAGCCGCAATGAAATAAAATTTATTTGACTTTCTTACTCCAGTACGCTTTGTTATTTTCGTTTTTTGTTTCATGATAGGTACAGTAAGATAATTTTTGAACGTTATCTAGATCAACAAGTTTTATCCATAATTTTATGCATCTATGTTTTGCATCCACATTTAGGGGAAATCGACCTAGCTCTGCACAGCACGCGTTATTGCTTGCGTATTTTCCGGCTCCAAGTAACATCTTGCAAAATTTGATGTGAACGACCTCCAAGTTGTCTCTGTTTGATAGTTCTGATTGGTCTGCACCCCATATTTCACTTCCATAGAGGATTATAGGTTTCACTAATGTATCAAAAAGTGACATTGTCAGTTTGAGATTTGTAAGTACATGTATGTGTACAATAAATTGTGTGTGCGGTTAACTGTCAGGACCGCCTCCCGCATATGTGTGTCTGTTTTCAGTTAATTGAGGAGAAGGAAGGGTAATTTATGTTTGGATGTTTCTTTTTAATACACATGAAATAAATTATTAAAGAAGAACAGTAAGTTTATTTCGTTAAAAAAAAGAAGTACAACTGTTACAGCTCATATAATATAAATTATTTATTGTTTTCATGGTAGTGTTTTCTAATCGGCCTTTTGCAGCTAGCAGTCACATGCTGATATATCACTTCAATAACCAATGAATCAAGCTACTGATCCCATGAGAAAGGCTTTAATGGATAGCAAGAAAACTTCAACAATGCTGTGCTAGGAAGATTGACAATTGATTGGAGGTGGAAAATAACATTTTGCTAATAACACTACCGATCTCGTACAAGTGCCTTTAAATAAGTGAAGTAAGATTTTTGCCATCCAGTACAGTTGTGACGTTGTTTTCTCATGGCATTCTGTGATCTTGTCAGATTATGAGTATACACTACAAGGCCTTGTCACATTACTACACAGCACAAGGAATTCTTCAATTTCCAGGTAAGGGTTTCCCCTTCTGAGTATTGCCTTTATTCCAGCCTTTTGCAGGTGTCCTGTGGTAGTTCTCAGGTCCTCCCGAGTCTCATCTCTCGTCATTTATTTGTACCTTGTATACAGGAAGAGAAAACATGATAATAAATATCAATTAACTAATTAGTAATAATTAGATTTAGTGCCCTGTATCAAATATTAAACACCCTCTCTCTAGCTAATAAGTGTTCCCATATCACTTGTTGATTTCAATAAGAGCATCTATTCCAATTAGTGGGTGTGGAGCCCCCCAAAATGGAGGGTCATAAAATAATGGCCAACTGAAAAAGGGGGGTTATAGGGAGAAAGGGACAAAAGGGGAGAGGGGTAATAATATTTCATGCTTATTGTCCAGTGGGCTATATATTTTTAGACTTCTTGATTTCATTCTTCAACCCCCCTCCACCCACCCCCTGCTAATTTCTGACCAGTCCCTGAATAGAGATGTTACAGTAATTAGGTATTTATTACCTAGAGATAAACCCTAGAACTACACATTTTGTGTCGTCTGGGTCCTTTTTGCCTGATGTGGCTCACATATTGATGGCAAGGACCTGTTACAAAAAGTAGAATGCTAAAATAAGTATTCATTAGTATTATATCCTTGATGAACTGTTTATTTCTTGCAGCATCTGCTAAGGTTGGAGACACCAGTTTACAAGAAATTATCTCTTCACTTTACATATCCCAACCAGATAGTACAACAATTAGGAAAAAGCAAGGTAATGTCAACTGCACTCGCATTGCGCCATCAATGTTTACTGTCCTTTTTAAACCATTAACTGGATAAAGCTTCAACTTTCTCTATAATTGGTTTACAGAAATTATTCTTCATAATATGTAGATTTAATGCAGTAAATAACTCTTTTTTTTTAGCCAAATCACACTTACATGCAGCACTACGTAATCACGAAGAAGCCATGCGGACAAGACAGATGTGCCGATTTTCTAGAAAAATGGGATCTTTGATCAAGGTGAGAATCTTTGTTACCACTCCTCTAAAGGGACACTGTCAACCCCCAAATGATAAACTTTCTCATGATGAAAGACAAAAATAACTACTCAGATTAGTAGAGTAGGCTTTCCAGATATTTTGGAGACAATTTGAGACAATTTTGATGAAGGATGGAAAAGATTTAAGTGGATGAAAATACTGCTTTTTAAGAGAAATTTAGAGCAACTTGAAATTGGTTTACTAGTTGTAACCAAAATCAAGTTTATGAAATATGCTTTTGTAATCCATTTTTATCTTTGCCATCCTCTATCAAAAAGGTATGAAAAGCATACCAGGACATTTACATGGTATTTCTCTTCTATCTCAGGGTGTTATTTTTGCAGTTTTGTTTTAACGAAACTTGAAGGTTAAATTTGATTGACAGTGCCCCTTTAAAAGTTAAGAGGTTTTTAATCAATCGGTAGATTTTTTAATCTATGTTTCTTACAAAGCCTTTGTTAATTTTTGAAGATTTGTCAAGAGGTACTTACATTTTTTGTACAATGATGTCTTAAAGAGAATCACATTTATTGCAGGTATTGTCTGAAGCTCGTAACAGATCAATGAACAAGCTGATAGCGATGGAGGAAGAGGATGACTTTGATGACCCAATATCACCAACACCTGTCAAGGGTAAGGAAACATGTGTGAGAATCTTTGTACAGTAATGTTACAGTAGAATGCAGTCATTATATCTGTGAAACAAGTTTTGCAATAAATAGCACTAAATCCCTGTTTTCTTTTTACTTTTTTTACTTTTTTTACTTTTTTTCTTTATTTATAAGCAATATGCCGGTAGCTGGTTTGAATGGAGCCCTGATTACAAAATAACTCTTATGATTACATATACCGGTATCATATAAAGACATACAGACAAAATATAGTTATTAGAACTAGAAATTGCATTTCATAATATTACTTAGCACTGAGGTGGTGTTGTTTAATTATTAGACAGTGCTATTTTAATAGTAATTCTCTGGCAAAGAACAGTCTTAGCAGTGACTAAATGGCAGGGAATGCAGGAAGGTGTTAATTTTCTATTCTTGTAATTTCATTGGTTGATACTCGTTCATTCAATAATCAGAAAACCAGGCAATCCCTTTATGTATGACAACACGAATTTTTACCAAAAATACAATAGAATACAACACAATACAATTCAATACAACAATAGAACGCAACACAATGCAATACAATAGAATACAATTTGGTAGCAATTTGTGTTGTCCTACATGAAGGGATGGCCGAAAACCATCAAAGTAATACATTTTCATTCTATAATTTTTAATTTTTAATTATTTTATGTTTGATCAAACTAACTATGGTTTAATTTTGAAGAATATCATGTGGTGAAAGTTCTCAAATTTGCGATTGAAATATCTTTTGTTTTCTCCTTTTCCGATTGTCTGGATGGTGGCTTCTTTGAGTTTTCAAAGTAAAAAGAACCAATAGCATAACAAAACTTTATTTTCTGGCTTTAGTTTGGGCTGTAGACATCTCATACAGCATTAAAATTAAAGAATATTCAAGCAAAATCTATATTGTATGTGGGGATATGCCCATTTCCGCAACCTATTGTGTTTTTACAGTGTTCTAGCTACGCCTAAATGAAAGGGAGCCCCACCATCTCATTTTTTCGAGCACCCTCATTTTTCTTTAGCACGCTTTCGTTTTCCTAGCACCCTTTCATTTTCCTAATGCCCTTTTTCAGGTTTCGATCAAAATTTGAGACAAGTTTCGAAATTTTAATAATGTATATTTAAACTTGCTATCTTTAAATCACTCAAGACCTCTTCTGTTTTCATTCCCCATTCGCTAAAGTGCTAGCTTGATTTTCAGACGGTACAAGGTTGTTGAGGAAGTGAGCGAGCAGACAACCTTGTAGCGTCTGAAGATCAGGGTACTAAAGTGCAAGAGAACAAATTCACGCACAAGTCCCCCATTTCGAATTGCTTAGTACTTCACATAAGCCTTGCTTTTGGTGGCCCGATATAGTTTTTATTTATTTGCATATACTATGCAAAAAAAAATTGGAAAACAATCACATAGAAGCCACTCTTTTTTTACTTGAAGCTCAATATTATTATTGTTTGATGGAGGGAAAAAGAGTGTTTTCAATACTTGATCTTTCAACTGTTCATAACGTTCTTATTAATATGTATGTTATGAATATGCAAATTTTATACTCGTTTTGTTGGGCTAACTAGAACACTGTTTTATTTGCTACAGTTCTTAGCTGAATCAGTACCTAATTGTTAGATCTGTTTCATGGATATATTGACTGTACTCTATGGCGTAATATGCTCTCTCCTGTCCCAAAAAGACGAATCCATGAGCAGGATAACTATACACAATAGTCCAACAGTACTCTTAATTACAAACAACAATAGAAACAATGCTTACATAAAACATGTTCCTGTATGTAATAATTAACGAGTGGTAGAAGATGCTTAATATACTCGTCACCGGATTCTATGGGAATTTCTCATGAGAATTTCACATAGATTTTTAAACCCTGTGTGCAAAAAGGGTGTTAGTGTCTCCTGATCACATTCTAAATTCTCCTTCAATTTCTTTGTTTTATTAGGGAGAATTTAGAATGTGATCAATAGTCACTTACATCATTTTTGCACACAGCCCTTCACTGATGAAACATTATAACTTCAAATTCTCTCTTACTAATCACTGGTTAGCTTTCAATTGTTTTTTATTGCAATAATTTTATTATCATCTTGCAGCCTGTACCCGGCAGAAGGCATACCCTACCCCACCGGAATTCGATAGTGCATCTGTAGAAGATCTGTTTCATGGGCTGGTGAGTATACTGTCACCCAATATTAATGGCTGGTGGCTCAAACTTTGACAGAGATATGGTATGGGTCCCCATCAATCACTTAATGGTGATGTCGTAACGGTGAAGTCATCAGTCACATGGTTTTAAATACATGCCTGAATCTCCCTCATTTCTAATGCCAGGCAGTGCAAACTTTGACAGGCATGGTATTGGGTTCCCGCGATTCACTTAGTGGTGACGTCATCGGCCACATGGTTTTACAGGCTACACAGGCTATCACAACAACAACAAAATAATGTTTTCCCTTGATAATACCATGATAGCCTTGGATTCCTTTGTTTTCCAAGAGAAGTGTAACCTCAAAATTACCTCATTAGTGATGAATGCTTCTATTCATGAGGGAAATTAGAAACTAAATTTCCCTTATATATAATTACACGTGGGAAGTTTAGCATTGTTTTTTTAATTTTCCCTCATGTTACATTCATGAAGGAAAATTAGAAGACAACGACTTGTCTTCCAAGTGCAGGCTGGACATTGGTACTTTATTTCCCCTGCAGTACTGGCTAGGTTGGAGTGCAATGACTACTACAGCTCATTCTCTTGAGTACTAGCCATAAACCCACGGTTTTATCCATGTGGGACCCTACCATCCCTCACACTGTACACTGTTTTATCAGACACGAAAGCAAAACGCTCAGCCATGTTCAACACTAAAGTTGGTCAGAGTGAACAAGGCAATTCACTTTCTTGAAACGAATTTGAATTAATGATTGTATGCATAAAACATGTGCACTGTTTTTATAATGCATCATTTTGAGAAAATGCATCTCAAGGGAGACTGCAGTAGTGCTCCTGTGCCATGACTTGGCAAACAGAATTAAACAGAAGCACTTGCAAAATAGTCTCCTCAGTGATCATAGTATTACAAAGTTATATCATGGCACCTCGAGAAATTAGTAATTAGATTTCCCTGCAAGCCTCGGAAGGATTTGTAAAATTCTCTCCCCTGCGGCGCCAGGACTTCCACAAATCCTCCCTTGGCTTGCAGGGAAATTTAATCACTAATTTCCCCTTGTGCCATGGTATTACTTGTAAGAACACACTAAAATACACTTTACATCCACGAGTTCACCATTGCGGTGCTATGCTTATTTTACCTTCATAATATTGTTTCCTACTTCCATTTTAGGGTCCTGTACACATTTTTAATGCGGACACCAGATTTGGAGTTCCCAGAATGGTTACAATACACAGGGAAAATGGAACGTTTGGGTTCAGCGTGATTGGCTCTGCACCTGTCATTGTTCAGAGTGCAGATGAGCAAGGAGCTGCATGGGTAAGATGCACAAAGTTGATGGTTTCAGATTTGGCTACAATCTTGGGAGGGGAAATAGCTCACTACTCTCTTCATAACTGGACTCAAAGACTTGTTGTATACCCACCTCCATGTTGTATACCAAACTCAAACTGCCTCAAAGGTTAGCTCAGTTGCTAGAGCACGGTCTAGAGTGTGGGAGGTTGTGGATACGAAACCCAGCATTGTCCTTGCGCTGCAGGGACCAATAATCTGTTGGCCTTGTCTCCTCCCATTTCTAATCGATAATTGAAGAAGAAAGCACCTGTTGTACTCTTTGGCACAAAGAGCAGGGGAGTCACCTGGTCCAGCAGACTGGCCTTTGAACTAACCACACATGCACAATAATTGTAAACTGTGTGGTAGCTATCAGCGCCATATTATAAGCAGTGAGAAGGTGGGCTATTCATAACGATTCACAACACAACACTTTGCACCTTCTCGCTGGTATTTTAGAATGTTTAACTTCAGAAAGAGGCTAAGCCTGCGTACATGCGTCTGTAGTCATTGCATTCAGTGGTAATTTTCGAATACGAAACTGGACTACATTTATTTGGCTAGTGACAGATGCACTGGGATGTAATTGTTTTTATCGCTACTTACAATATCAGTTATTCTTGTGTTTGGGATTGGTACCTCGTAGGGGTAAAAATAAAGTTGAGTCGCATCCACAGAACGAGATTCTGGTACCTTTAAAAAAAATTTTTTTTACACGAGAGTCCCCCTATTTTGGTGGCAAAATTAATTACTATCAATGATGAGAATGGTGAATGCCACTATATAAATATTGCCATTATTATTACATCTAATGTTAAGTGGATTTTTTTACTAAACTGTGTCTTTTTCAGAATGTTGGTGTTCAAGTTGGAGATATTGTTGTTGGTGTCAATGGGGATGATGTCAAATGGGGAGAACATAATGATGTTGTTGCCACCATACGTAACATGAAAGAGGAGGTCACGTTACAAGTTATTACACCACACTCTCTCAAAGACATTGCTTCTCACTGTGAGTTAAAAGTTGTGAAAAGTGATAGTGGATCGTCCATGAATGACAAGTCTTCTGTCAGCAGTCAGGGGTCATCGTCATCCTTGTCATTACATCCCAGTAACAGTGATACAGGATCAAATGATTCTGAGGGAAGTGTAAGAACAAAAACAAAGGCCAGTTCTGTTCAGAACTGCAGCGAGTCTGCAATGTGGTGATCAAATAGCTGAAGTATTTAGTTTTATACAATAGACGGTGAAATGCATGGTCTCTGATTGGTCAATAGCCATGATCTATTGAAGTGCACACTATGACGTCAAAATGCATGTGCTCTATTTTGTTTCGAAAGTAACTAATTATTCGGTATATACTGCTGTTTTACAGTATTATGCAGGGATAGTATATGGAATGAAACACTACCATGAAATATATACCAATTATTCTGTTACAGTTGGTATATACCTATTTCAAAAAAGGTTGTCACCGACAAGTGACAAAGGATTGTCATTATAAGTGGCTGCAACTATACAGAATGGAATATAGTGCAATTCGAAAATCCATTTGAAGGAACCCATTAAATATTCTTAAAGCCTTTGACTCCAAAAACAAACGAATTCACCAGACATCATAATCCATTTCGGTCTGGGTATGTCGTTCGTCGTTTTTCCGGTACAACCTTACTTGAAACAAGTGCATACAGTTGTACAGATAAAGTCAAAACATCAAGTGAACATTGCTCACACCATAGACCTCATTCATAATGGCCGCCACCTAATTTGCATAAATTGGAAGATTAATGTGTACAGAGAAACTATTGCTATCACATGAAAGATCGTACCTAAATTAGTAATTGACCACAGTTTGAAAGCAATGTTTCAAATTGCTGTCGAGTTATTGGCATTTTCAATGTAAAAACATGAAAACGAGGCTGTAAAGGACCATGGTTTTTCTCACAAATCTCTCTAATTTCAAATTGCTGTAACTTTATAGCCTTTTATGCTCAGTACAAACTCAAATTCTACAGGAGCACCAATGTTAGTATGCTCGTTTGCATGGCAAGGATGTTGTTTTTCATACATTGAACATGTAGCTAAACTGTTAAAATACAGAGACCACGCCCTTATGAATGAGGTGTATGAGATGCAGTTGGCTTGTACATAAAATAAGGGAATTCAAGTATTTCCCTACTTTTAAGAGTAATATTGCTGCTCACATTTTTTCCTCCATAAATTTGTCAAATCAGTACTTAATTATTATCATCAGTTAAATCTCATATTGTTAGGATTTATGTTATAGTTGTATATTATTAATTATAGAATATGTTTTTTGACAAATTACCTACTTCATTGCAATTTTAATAATTATTAGTTATTATCAGAATTGGTTCATTTCAAACACGCCCCTAGTGGAAACCAGCTGTTGTTGATGAGGCTAGCATGCCTAAATATAGCTTACCTACTGACTTCTTTGTTCATTTCACATTATGACACCTTCTGTGCATCTAATTAAGTGTACACTATGTGTGCGTCTAGAATTATAACTGTACAGGCACATGGCAATTTAAATTATATATATTGTTATATAAATGTATTTATGATAAATAGAAATTAATTATATACTTGTGCATGAAAAAAATAACTGACAAGTTTCAGATGCATTCCCTTTGTTGAATGATTTTCCTTTCCTAATTAATTTTACACTACCATCTCTGCTTTATAATACTGGGTAATGAGGATGGGTCTAATCACCTCAAAATATTTACCGTATTACTTCAAACTACTTTACAATTTTTGATAGTGGTTTTACTTAACCCATGAAACAAAAATTAATAGTCAGTGTATTAGGGACTAATTGTGCCTATTAGTCTAATGTCTATTTCACCGGTAAGTAAAATCACTCTAACATAAGTATTTTTATCTACACAGACATGGATTTTACAAACAAAAACACTTCATCAGTTGTTATTGACCTTAAAATCCTTCATGGTTTGAGATTTCGTAGGTTGTATTCCAAATTAGGGAATACAGTAAAGAGTTCTTCCTTCAACAAAACTTTACTTCCATCTGTCATGGAGATTCCAGTAATTTTTGGAATGACTTTTAGCAATGAAAGCATGCATCTGCTGGAGAAAGCAAAAAATTTTACTGGACAACATCTATCACTATTTTTGCTAATAAAATGATGTTGATATAATCTAGACAATCTACTGTTTCACTAGTATCCTTTGGAGCCTTGAGTGATGACCCGACTGCAAAGGAGACTATTCTTACAAACATAATCGTAGATACTGCAACTAAAGAACATATTATTCACAAATTTTAATGACTATTTTATTACATATGTTTAGATAGAGGTCAGCAAATAGTAACAAAAACGCTAAAGCCAATGGCTCTCCAGGAATAGATTTCACATAAAGGTAAAGAGAAAATATCAAATATACATTTTAATGACTTGATCTATCTTTGACAGGAGAGCTATGGTTTTGACTGTTTAAATCCTCTATTTAAGGCCACATTCTTAATTGAATTGCAGGTCTTATTATTTAAATTAACTAATTATTAGTTATAATGAATATGGTAGATAGGATCGAACTTTTAGGATGTTGAAAGTTTTAGGTAGCCGGTTATTAGTGGCTGTTGGAACAAATTGCTGCTAATTCTTGGCAATAGATCATTTTCACTGACATCACAAAAAACGTTTCCTCAATAAAAAAAAAAACGATATTAGTAAAATATATCACCGCCTCCCTGTTAGCTCAGTGGATAAGCTCCCGTTCGGTCTGTTGAGCGGGAGGTCGTGGATTCAAACCCCGGCCGAACCAACACTCAGGGTCTTAAAATAACTGAGTATAAGGTGCTGCCTTTGTCAAACCACTGCAAATGGTTAGACCTTCACGGATAAGGACGTAAAATCGTAGGTCCTCTGATGGAGGCAGGCCTAAAAGGGACCTGAGTCCTATTGTTTGTACTCCTGTGATCTGACTCCTTATCAGGCTCTGATCCGAATGTCTCCAATCAAATCAAAATATCTGAAATGTTGTTTATAGAGCAGGTAAATATTTTAATGAGTGAAATTTTAAACCAATAGAGTCATTTGTAACCAAACTGTCGGGCAAATAGTATTCGAACATTTAGTGTAATTAGTAAGCAGCAGCCATGTTGGTATATCACTTTGGTACACCAAGATGGTGGCCGAAAACTTTATAGTGGCTAACATTTTTAATTGGCCAAAATATGTTGATTTTGATGACATTAAGGAAACACGCCGAGCTGGGCTGCCACAAAGTACCGTAACTCAAAAACGAATCAACGTATCGATGTAAGATTTTCGAAGAATACTGAAAATATCGAAATCCATATTAGATTTTAGAATTTTGACGACATCACATGAAACCGATCTATAATCTAAATTGAAAATTTGGAAAATATTTTAGTTTTTGAAAAAAAATGGACACAAGTATATTCCATATTTGGGGCTACCGCCATCTTGGATCTGACGTTTTATGGGGAGTTCCAACACTAGGGGCCACCAATAAACGTCTCTGGTTGAAGATGGCAGGGCACCATATGAGAGTTGGGTTTGTTGTCGATTCCTTACCTGCATTCGAGGGGCTTCCTCCGGGTTATCAAGTTTTCCTCCCTCCGTAAAAATCAACCGTGAGTCGAATGTAGTAGGTCCAAAACAGTTAATGTAGTGGGGAGTGTGCGAGGAGTAAAAGCAGGCCCCCACCAGCTGTAAGTTGTAATACTCACCAATTATGCTTTCACAAATAACATATTCTTTGATAATACCGGATGCCCAAGCTCTATATATTATAATAATGAATAACAACGCACTGTCTCTTAAATTGGTTACTTGTATACAGTGTAAATGAGATCAAGAGACTGATGAAATAAAAACTATTTTTCAGTACTAAATTGTCATATTCATCAATGTTCTCCATTCTCTGAAATTCTATAAACTGTGGCAATAGGAGATCATTATTACAGTTGTGTCTACGAAAAGCAGTTTCAGCCTCACTTCAATGTAATGCACTATTCAAACTATCATTCTTGTGCGACACCATCACCCTCGACCCTTTCACGCCGGTACACGTCATTTGACGTATATTACTGGTTACTTGCTTTGAGGAATTCAGTCTTGCTAAGTTCAAAGAGCAAGGTCCTGAGATTGCCACACAACAATGTATAGACAAATGATCCTAATGAACTGCATTTAGGCATATTAAAATTGAATAATTTAATCTAAATCCTCCTTTTTTTGCAAACGTTAACTTCGGTTAACATTATTTCATTTCAGAAAAAGTAGCTGAAATGGCACTTCCCAAAAAAATATTTCTCCTGATTCTAAATTTTCTCTCAAAAATGCATATTTGGGCTCCTGATATTTCTCATAACATTTAGAGTTTCATGTTTGCTCCCAACAACTAAACTTGCCCAGCACCAAGCCATTCTGTCCATAAGCGCTTCACAGCAAGCTAAATTCATCCATATCACCGCAAAGCATGCCGGGAAATTCTACCAAACAGCGTCATGGGTCTTCCCCCATCTTCATTCTTCAAAATATAGAAGTCTAAAGCCATTTCACCATAATAGCTTAATATTCGAATCAATGGCAAGTAAATCTTGTCCAATATTTTAAAAAAGCTGATAGGTGGCTCCAGACCCCCATTTATAAAGCCCACGCTAAAGTGACAGAAGAAGTCTTAGATCATTCTACGAGTATGAAATGAAGCTCTTCTCCATCGCAATAACATTGCACAGACTCCGTTCTTTGAGAAAGTGCTGATTCAAGCTCTCCTCAGACTTAATGATGTCCTCCAGCACTATAACTGGTGAAAAATGCTTTAAAAAGCCTTAAATACTTGAAACGTTCCGTATTTTGCATGCAATCCCGGTACGCGGTATACCGGTCGGGGTATATATCCGACCGTGTTTTGAAAACAATTTAAAGAAGGGGCAATCGGTTTTTTTTTCCCCAAAAGGGGGCAATCGGGGTTTTGGAGCTCGGATTGGGTCAAACAGGGTCAGGGTTTGAGCCTCTTGGCCTCGCATACATACCCATTTTTTATGTAAGTACCCCCCCCCCCCCCCCCCCCCGGGATAGAACCTATAGAGAGCAAAGAACCTATAGATCGTATAGAGAGCATAGATCGTATAGACTGGTATAGATTGTATGGAGAGAATAGAACCTATAGAGCATAGATCCTACAGAGAGCATATATCGTATAGAGAGCATATAGATCGTATAGAGAGCAACCCATATATCGCATAGAAACCGTGGTAATTGCACTGAGTGGAGTGCAATTTGGTCATCACAAGTATGATTTCAGACCAACATTGCACGACACGAAGTTCAATTACCACTTTATGGCTTCTTTCATCACTAACATTATTACCCAGACCTGTTTGAGTTCAGTTTGCGAGGCAAAGAGTAATACACTTTTGGTTGGAAAATTTGGGCTGAATGACAGACCAAGACTGAGCCCCTACAGGGTGCATAATTAAATGACGTTGAGGTCCGCTGCCACACGTTCAGCCACGTGCCGTACATTCGTCAGGACGTCTCACAAATAAGTCATTTGCGTGCCATATTTTTTTACTGGCAAGCCAATAATCCATTTTGTTAATTTTGAAATCCCAAAAGAAAATCAAACCTAAAGAGGTTTCAGTATTTGAATCAAAAGTAATACAGTAGATGTTGCAGCACGCGCAAAGAAAATCGAAAACAAGTTTAGTCCTGCAAAACTGGTTTTGTCCTGCAATGTGATTGGTTGTTCAAAAGTGTGCAATTACAGACGCAAAAGTGTGCAAATTAGGCTGAAATCGGGCAGCTGGGATCAGATTGCAGGAAACACTACTGATTTCAAAATGCCGTAAAATAAAAACCATAAATCGCATAGAACGTATAGAACCGACAACTACTGTAGTACCATAAACAAGAACCTTGAATATCGTTTCTGAACTAAACGGTTTTCGTCGTTGCCATGTTTGGGCACGAGTGCGATATGCTCTGCTTCTCTAGCTACAATCGTTTCCACTTTACCTTGGAATTATAATGCGCTGTGGTAAACATTTTAGGTTATCTGTCCCTCTCCAAGCCCCCTGCCCCCCGTTCAATGTTGGTTGATGGCGTGCTAGCAGCCTAGCACCACCTCTTGACCAATAGGGAAATGGATCGAAACTTCTAAATGTTCAAGTCAACATTGAATGGGGAGCGAGGGATGCCTTGTGTATGGTAACTGAATGGATTCAGACAAGAGCAAAAATACATAAAGCTTCAACCAATGTGGCAACGATTGCAGTTTCGTGTTGTGTTAGTTTTGTCGTAGTTTGGTTGTCTGGCGATGTTCCGGTTTGTTCACGTGACCGATGACGTCATACAACGTGACCTTTCAGTGACATATTTGTCCTGCCCGTTAAAGTGCATATAAGCCCTAGCCAGTTATCTTTGATATCGATTGTACATGAAGTGGATAGTCCAAATGTAGAATATTTCTTGATTTGGGTGTTGCGTCTACGAGATATAAAGGTTTATATTTCCAATATGCTAATGATGTGATGTCATCACCGACATTTGCTGAATTTCTTTGTGCTTCTAAATTAAGCTATTTTCTAATTTAGAATATTTCTTTTGTAAAATCACTTTGATAAGCTTCAAATATAACTTAGAATTTAAAAATAGGTAATTTGTCTCCACCAGCATGCTTTTGTATAATAAGTGATGTCGGTGATGACATCACCTCATTAGCATATTGGAAATATAAACCTTTATATCTCGTAGACGCAACACCCAAATCAAGAAATATTCTACATTTGGACTATCCACTTCATGTACAATCGATATCAAAGATAACTGGCTAGGGCTTATATGCACTTTAACGAAACTATGTTCCATTTTGGAGATATTAGCTTCTTCCACTGTAACCATAACTATGATGCCATTAATCACTCAATTCTCAAGGGAATTCAACAGAAATTTGTTGGATGCTTGAGTAGGGGCCAATAAGCATTCCATCAAAGTTGTTTTCAATTCCCAGTGGAATTCAGCGATTTTTGACAGTACCGGAAAAACTTCTTTTGTTTATAATATATTCCTGATGCCATTAATCTGCCATGAATCACTCAATTCCATTGGAAATTGAACGAAACTCAGCCACAGTTAAAGCAACTAGGTACAATAAACCTCTCGTGAACATTTGGTTAAATTTCCTGAGCAATTTAGCGATTAATGGCATCATGAATATTATTCTTTTGTCTTTTGGCTAATGAGAAACATTGACCAGAGCAAAAAGTAGAAGAACCTTACGATTTTCGGGTGAAAAGTAACCGATTATGGAAGGTCATCAAAAACAATAGAAAAAACCTCTATGATGCCATTAATCACTCAATTCTCAAGGGAATTCACCAGAAATTTGTTGGATGCTTGAGTAGGGGCCAATAAGCATTCCATCAAAGTTGTTTTCAATTCCCAGTGGAATTCAGCGCTTTTTGACAGTACCGGAAAACTTCTTTTGTTTATAATATATTCATGATGCCATTAATCTGCCATGAATCACTCAATTCCATTGGGAATTGAACGAAACTCAGCTACAGTTAAAGCAACTAGGTACAATAAACCTCTCGTGAACATTTGGTTAAATTTCCTGAGCAATTTAGCGATTAATGGCATCATGAATATTATTCTTTTGTCTTTTGGCTAATGAGAAACATTGACCAGAGCAAAAAGTAGAAGAACCTTACGATTTTCGGGTGAAAAGTAACCGATTATGGAAGGTCATCAAAAACAATAGAAAAAACCTCTATGATGCCATTAATCACTCAATTCTCAAGGGAATTCACCAGAAATTTGTTGGATGCTTGAGTAGGGGCCAATAAGCATTCCATCAAATTTGTTTTCAATTCCCAGTGGAATTCAGCGCTTTTTGACAGTACCGGAAAACTTCTTTTGTTTATAATATATTCATGATGCCATTAATCTGCCATGAATCACTCAATTCCATTGGGAATTGAACGAAACTCAGCTACAGTTAAAGCAACTAGGTACAATAAACCTCTCGTGAACATTTGGTTAAATTTCCTGAGCAATTTAGCGATTAATGGCATCATGAATATTATTCTTTTGTCTTTTGGCTAATGAGAAACATTGACCAGAGCAAAAAGTAGAAGAACCTTACGATTTTCGGGTGAAAAGTAACCGATTATGGAAGGTCATCAAAAACAATAGAAAAAACCTCTATGATGCCATTAATCACTCAATTCTCAAGGGAATTCACCAGAAATTTGTTGGATGCTTGAGTAGGGGCCAATAAGCATTCCATCAAAGTTGTTTTCAATTCCCAGTGGAATTCAGCGCTTTTTGACAGTACCGGAAAACTTCTTTTGTTTATAATATATTCATGATGCCATTAATCTGCCATGAATCACTCAATTCCATTGGGAATTGAACGAAACTCAGCTACAATTAAAGCAACTAGGTACAATAAACCTCTCGTGAACATTTGGTTAAATTTCCTGAGCAATTTAGCGATTAATGGCATCATGAATATTATTCTTTTGTCTTTTGGCTAATGAGAAACATTGACCAGAGCAAAAAGTAGAAGAACCTTACGATTTTCGGGTGAAAAGTAACCGATTATGGAAGGTCATCAAAAACAATAGAAAAAACCTCTATGATGCCATTAATCACTCAATTCTCAAGGGAATTCACCAGAAATTTGTTGGATGCTTGAGTAGGGGCCAATAAGCATTCCATCAAAGTTGTTTTCAATTCCCAGTGGAATTCAGCGCTTTTTGACAGTACCGGAAAACTTCTTTTGTTTATAATATATTCATGATGCCATTAATCTGCCATGAATCACTCAATTCCATTGGGAATTGAACGAAACTCAGCTACAATTAAAGCAACTAGGTACAATAAACCTCTCGTGAACATTTGGTTAAATTTCCTGAGCAATTTAGCGATTAATGGCATCATGAATATTATTCTTTTGTCTTTTGGCTAATGAGAAACATTGACCAGAGCAAAAAGGAGAAGAACCTTACGATTTTCGGGTGAAAAGTAACCGATTATGGAAGGTCATCAAAAACAATAGAAAAAACCTCTATGATGCCATTAATCACTCAATTCTCAAGGGAATTCACCAGAAATTTGTTGGATGCTTGAGTAGGGGCCAATAAGCATTCCATCAAAGTTGTTTTCAATTCCCAGTGGAATTCAGCGCTTTTTGACAGTACCGGAAAACTTCTTTTGTTTATAATATATTCATGATGCCATTAATCTGCCATGAATCACTCAATTCCATTGGGAATTGAACGAAACTCAGCTACAATTAAAGCAACTAGGTACAATAAACCTCTCGTGAACATTTGGTTAAATTTCCTGAGCAATTTAGCGATTAATGGCATCATGAATATTATTCTTTTGTCTTTTGGCTAATGAGAAACATTGACCAGAGCAAAAAGTAGAAGAACCTTACGATTTTCGGGTGAAAAGTAACCGATTATGGAAGGTCATCAAAAACAATAGAAAAAACCTCTATGATGCCATTAATCACTCAATTCTCAAGGGAATTCACCAGAAATTTGTTGGATGCTTGAGTAGGGGCCAATAAGCATTCCATCAAAGTTGTTTTCAATTCCCAGTGGAATTCAGCGCTTTTTGACAGTACCGGAAAACTTCTTTTGTTTATAATATATTCATGATGCCATTAATCTGCCATGAATCACTCAATTCCATTGGGAATTGAACGAAACTCAGCTACAATTAAAGCAACTAGGTACAATAAACCTCTCGTGAACATTTGGTTAAATTTCCTGAGCAATTTAGCGATTAATGGCATCATGAATATTATTCTTTTGTCTTTTGGCTAATGAGAAACATTGACCAGAGCAAAAAGGAGAAGAACCTTACGATTTTCGGGTGAAAAGTAACCGATTATGGAAGGTCATCAAAAACAATAGAAAAAACCTCTGTGATGACATTAATCACTCAATTCTCAAGGGAATTCACCAGAAATTTGTTGGATGCTTGAGTAGGGGCCAATAAGCATTCCATCAAAGTTGTTTCCAATTCCCAGTGGAATTCAGCGCTTTTTGACAGTACCGGAAAACTTCTTTTGTTTATAATATATTCATGATGCCATTAATCTGCCATGAATCACTCAATTCCATTGGGAATTGAACGAAACTCAGCTACAGTTAAAGCAACTAGGTACAATAAACCTCTCGTGAACATTTGGTTAAATTTCCTGAGCAATTTAGCGATTAATGGCATCATGAATATTATTCTTTTGTCTTTTGGCTAATGAGAAACATTGACCAGAGCAAGAAGTAGAAGAACCTTACGATTTTCGGGTGAAAAGTAACCGATTATGGAAGGTCATCAAAAACAATAGAAAAAACCTCTATGATGCCATTAATCACTCAATTCTCAAGGGAATTCACCAGAAATTTGTTGGATGCTTGAGTAGGGGCCAATAAGCATTCCATCAAATTTGTTTTCAATTCCCAGTGGAATTCAGCGCTTTTTGACAGTACCGGAAAACTTCTTTTGTTTATAATATATTCATGATGCCATTAATCTGCCATGAATCACTCAATTCCATTGGGAATTGAACGAAACTCAGCTACAGTTAAAGCAACTAGGTACAATAAACCTCTCGTGAACATTTGGTTAAATTTCCTGAGCAATTTAGCGATTAATGGCATCATGAATATTATTCTTTTGTCTTTTGGCTAATGAGAAACATTGACCAGAGCAAAAAGTAGAAGAACCTTACGATTTTCGGGTGAAAAGTAACCGATTATGGAAGGTCATCAAAAACAATAGAAAAAACCTCTATGATGCCATTAATCACTCAATTCTCAAGGGAATTCACCAGAAATTTGTTGGATGCTTGAGTAGGGGCCAATAAGCATTCCATCAAAGTTGTTTTCAATTCCCAGTGGAATTCAGCGCTTTTTGACAGTACCGGAAAACTTCTTTTGTTTATAATATATTCATGATGCCATTAATCTGCCATGAATCACTCAATTCCATTGGGAATTGAACGAAACTCAGCTACAGTTAAAGCAACTAGGTACAATAAACCTCTCGTGAACATTTGGTTAAATTTCCTGAGCAATTTAGCGATTAATGGCATCATGAATATTATTCTTTTGTCTTTTGGCTAATGAGAAACATTGACCAGAGCAAAAAGTAGAAGAACCTTACGATTTTCGGGTGAAAAGTAACCGATTATGGAAGGTCATCAAAAACAATAGAAAAAAACCTCTATGATGCCATTAATCACTCAATTCTCAAGGGAATTCACCAGAAATTTGTTGGATGCTTGAGTAGGAGCCAATAAGCATTCCATCAAAGTTTTTTTCCAATTCCCAGTGGAATTCAGCGATTTTTGACAGTACCGGAAAACTTCTTTTGTTTATAATATATTCATGCCATTAATCTGCCATGAATCACTCAATTCCATTGGGAATTGAACGAAACTCAGCTACAGTTAAAGCAACTAGGTACAATAAACCTCTCGTGAACATTTGGTTAAATTTCCTGAGCAATTTAGCGATTAATGGCATCATGAATATTATTCTTTTGTCTTTTGGCTAATGAGAAACATTGACCAGAGCAAAAAGTAGAAGAACCTTACGATTTTCGGGTGAAAAGTAACCGACTATGGAAGGTCATCAAAAACAATAGAAAAAACCTCTATGATGCCATTAATCACTCAATTCTCAAGGGAATTCACCAGAAATTTGTTGGATGCTTGAGTAGGGGCCAATAAGCATTCCATCAAAGTTGTTTTCAATTCCCAGTGGAATTCAGCGCTTTTTGACAGTACCGGAAAACTTCTTTTGTTTATAATATATTCATGATGCCATTAATCTGCCCTGAATCACTCAATTCCATTGGGAATTGAACGAAACTCAGCTACAGTTAAAGCAACTAGGTACAATAAACCTCTCGTGAACATTTGGTTAAATTTCCTGAGCAATTTAGCGATTAATGGCATCATGAATATTATTCTTTTGTCTTTTGGCTAATGAGAAACATTGACCAGAGCAAAAAGTAGAAGAACCTTACGATTTTCGGGTGAAAAGTAACCGACTATGGAAGGTCATCAAAAACAATAGAAAAAACCTCTATGATGCCATTAATCACTCAATTCTCAAGGGAATTCACCAGAAATTTGTTGGATGCTTGAGTAGGGGCCAATAAGCATTCCATCAAAGTTGTTTTCAATTCCCAGTGGAATTCAGCGCTTTTTGACAGTACCGGAAAACTTCTTTTGTTTATAATATATTCATGATGCCATTAATCTGCCCTGAATCACTCAATTCCATTGGGAATTGAACGAAACTCAGCTACAGTTAAAGCAACTAGGTACAATAAACCTCTCGTGAACATTTGGTTAAATTTCCTGAGCAATTTAGCGATTAATGGCATCATGAATATTATTCTTTTGTCTTTTGGCTAATGAGAAACATTGACCAGAGCAAAAAGTAGAAGAACCTTACGATTTTCGGGTGAAAAGTAACCGATTATGGAAGGTCATCAAAAACAATAGAAAAAACCTCTATGATGCCATTAATCACTCAATTCTCAAGGGAATTCACCAGAAATTTGTTGGATGCTTGAGTAGGGGCCAATAAGCATTCCATCAAAGTTGTTTTCAATTCCCAGTGGAATTCAGCGCTTTTTGACAGTACCGGAAAACTTCTTTTGTTTATAATATATTCATGATGCCATTAATCTGCCATGAATCACTCAATTCCATTGGGAATTGAACGAAACTCAGCTACAGTTAAAGCAACTAGGTACAATAAACCTCTCGTGAACATTTGGTTAAATTTCCTGAGCAATTTAGCGATTAATGGCATCATGAATATTATTCTTTTGTCTTTTGGCTAATGAGAAACATTGACCAGAGCAAAAAGTAGAAGAACCTTACGATTTTCGGGTGAAAAGTAACCGATTATGGAAGGTCATCAAAAACAATAGAAAAAAACCTCTATGATGCCATTAATCACTCAATTCTCAAGGGAATTCACCAGAAATTTGTTGGATGCTTGAGTAGGAGCCAATAAGCATTCCATCAAAGTTTTTTTCCAATTCCCAGTGGAATTCAGCGATTTTTGACAGTACCGGAAAACTTCTTTTGTTTATAATATATTCATGCCATTAATCTGCCATGAATCACTCAATTCCATTGGGAATTGAACGAAACTCAGCTACAGTTAAAGCAACTAGGTACAATAAACCTCTCGTGAACATTTGGTTAAATTTCCTGAGCAATTTAGCGATTAATGGCATCATGAATATTATTCTTTTGTCTTTTGGCTAATGAGAAACATTGAACAGAGCAAAAAGTAGAAGAACCTTACGATTTTCGGGTGAAAAGTAACCGACTATGGAAGGTCATCAAAAACAATAGAAAAAACCTCTATGATGCCATTAATCACTCAATTCTCAAGGGAATTCACCAGAAATTTGTTGGATGCTTGAGTAGGGGCCAATAAGCATTCCATCAAAGTTGTTTTCAATTCCCAGTGGAATTCAGCGCTTTTTGACAGTACCGGAAAACTTCTTTTGTTTATAATATATTCATGATGCCATTAATCTGCCCTGAATCACTCAATTCCATTGGGAATTGAACGAAACTCAGCTACAGTTAAAGCAACTAGGTACAATAAACCTCTCGTGAACATTTGGTTAAATTTCCCGAGCAATTTAGCGATTAATGGCATCATGAATATTATTCTTTTGTCTTTTGGCTAATGAGAAACATTGACCAGAGCAAAAAGTAGAAGAACCTTACGATTTTCGGGTGAAAAGTAACCGACTATGGAAGGTCATCAAAAACAATAGAAAAAACCTCTATGATGCCATTAATCACTCAATTCTCAAGGGAATTCAGCAGAAATTTGTTGGATGCTTGAGTAGGGGCCAATAAGCATTCCATCAAAGTTGTTTTCAATTCCCAGTGGAATTCAGCGCTTTTTGACAGTACCGGAAAACTTCTTTTGTTTATAATATATTCATGATGCCATTAATCTGCCCTGAATCACTCAATTCCATTGGGAATTGAACGAAACTCAGCTACAGTTAAAGCAACTAGGTACAATAAACCTCTCGTGAACATTTGGTTAAATTTCCTGAGCAATTTAGCGATTAATGGCATCATGAATATTATTCTTTTGTCTTTTGCCTAATGAGAAACATTGACCAGAGCAAAAAGTAGAAGAACCTTACGATTTTCGGGTGAAAATTAACCGATTATGGAAGGTCATCAAAAACAATTGAAAAAACCTTTATGATGCCATTAATCACTCAATTCTCAAGGGAATTCACTAGAAATTTGTTGGATGCTTGAGTAGGGGCCAATAAGCATTCCATCAAAGTTTTTTTCCAATTCCCAGTGGAATTCAGCGATTTTTGACAGTACCGGAAAACTTCTTTTGTTTATAATATATTCATGATGCCATTAAACTGCCATGAATCACTCAATTCCATTGGGAATTGAACGAAACTCAGCTACAGTTAAAGCAACGAGGTACAATAAACCTCTCGTGAACATTTGGTTAAATTTCCTGACCAATTTAGCGATTAATGGCATCATGAATATTATTATTTTGTCTTTTGGCTAATGAGAAACATTGACCAGAGCAAAAAGTAGAACCTTACGATTTTCGGGTGAAAAGTAACCGATTATGGAAGGTCATCAAAAACAATAGAAAAAACCTTTGATGCCATTAATCACTCAATTCTCAAGGGAATTCAGCGCTTTTTGACAGTACCGGAAAACTTCTTTTGTTTATAATATATTCATGATACCATTAATCTGCCATGAATCACTCAATTCCATTGGGTGTTAATAAAATAGAACTCAGCTGGTACTCAATGGAACGCCCAATCAACGTCTCATGAATATTTGGGTGAATTATCTGAGGAACTCAGCAATTACTTACTATTGCAGGGGAAACACGTGATCTGTACGTGCTTACTGTGCCAGCATTATTTCATTCAATAGCTCAGATATTGCAGTAGTGTCTACGAATAGCAGTTTCAGCGGTATTGACTCGAACGCCTCACTTCGATGTATTGAATCGCCATTGAAACCATCATTCTTGCATGACACCAACACCCTTTTAAACAAGCACGACTAATTTAGATACAGTTTCCACTGCAATATCAGCTATTCCAGGAAGTTCATCATAAACTATTTCATTGTGCAACCAAAGTAGACTAAATATTCATAATACCTTTTTATCAGTCAATCCCAATTTCACTCGTCAAGCACAAAAGTTTCAATACGAGGCTCTGGGCAACTGAAATTTATTCCCACCATTAATGATTGCATAGCCGAATTAATTATATGACGTCAAGATGACGTTTTCCCAGGTTTCGACCCAGGCTTTTACTTACGCGGTCATGGGTCAGGAAAGGTCACATTTACACGATTTGAAACAAACCAAAACTTCCTTCACAGAAGTACTCAAAACTTTTCGGAGGTGCATAAGCTATCAAAATTGCAAAAGGGTGATAGGCACTTTAAGGGCATATTCGTTTGGAATGTTTCTCCATTAGAGCAGAATACATTCCATAATTCCAGAATAAGAATAGCTCCCAAATTAATGCTTATACATATTATTCCAGCTATTCTTATTCCATGCAGAACAGATCCCAAACGAATGCTCCCTATGGCCCACGAAAACCGATAAACTTAAAAAGACATAATTTGACAAACACGAACATTGGAGATTTAACCTGTTTTGTTCTTTATTTTATCATCATTTCTTATATTACTTACATGGAAATCTCTTTCATACCACATAGATGTTGGTAGTCTGACGAGTATGCAAATAGTATAAACTTGCCCAACATTACAATAAGAGAGTTGTAATAATTGCATGGCGGTTAAAGAAAGATTCATGGTACACAGCTACATGTTGTTTTTTCATAATATGGACGTACTCTGATTGTCGATAGCTAGGTGCTGTTGGATACAGATGATATTCACTGTGATATGTCTCATGGTTGTGCTTCTTCTTTTTGTCAGATTTTGACATACCGGTACGGTAATCTGTGTATTTACAGTATGTATAATAGGACAGACATAAAGTAAAACGATATCTACTTGTTGTTACACATGATAATATGCCATTTGGTCTCCCAGGAGTTTATTCCAATCCAAGTCCTACTTTTTCTATGCCATCACACAACCCTTCTCATACGACATTAGATATTCATGGCACATCGGCCAATGGGAATGCTTGCTCGAGGTCACGTGGAAATACTTGAAACCCAGGATAGAACGACAAACTAAATTATGCAAGTGGGCGGGCTTTGAAGCTGAAGGAAATTTAGGGGTGAAACAATGACTCATTTCCATATTTACCGTATCTAGAAATCATTTCTCAAAACGAAAAATATGTAAATGAGCCGCAACTGTATTAAGAAACGATTTCTAGATACGGTAAATATGGAAATGAGTCATTGTTTCACCCCTAATTTCCCTCAGCTTCAAACTGACTAATTCAACGAAAAAATAAGCTCTTTGCATAATTCAGTTTGCTGTACTAACCTTTTTCATATTATCTCCATTGTGATAAGTAAATGCATTCGACGATAATCTATAAAACAAGACAAAAATGCATACGAAAAACATCATTTTACTAATCTCATTGAATATCATTTGAATTGTTGCTACAATTCACTTGTGCAAACTAATATTAATTGTACAATTATTATACGTATTTCCCGTATGCCTCTGTAGTCCGGGCACAGCTCTTCTTACATTCTCTAGCGTTTCCTCGACGCTTAAAGGTGCCCGGAATCTTTTTGGTGGAGGTCCACCTTCAGGATGCCGATCAGCCCATGCTGCTCGGCGCCGCTGAAGAAATAGCGCCTAACATGTGTTTCTGCAAGGTTTTCTATTAAAGTAATGTTCAACTTGAAACCCTAGGACTGCAAAAAAGCATGCATTCTCAACTAGCACAAAAGAAAATTGATAGGTCTAGCTCTTGTCATTGGCCTCTGTGCCATGAATATCTAAAGTACAATGAGAAGTAATTTCTAATCCTCGCCAGTGTGTTGGACACGGTTTCTAGATCCTCGTGCCAAGAAACAATGCCTCGGCTCCGCCTCGGCATTCTTTCTTGGCACTCGGATCTAGAAATTTGCATCTTTGCTACAAACCATCGCTATATGTACAGAAATACAAAACACTAGCATGGCGCAAAAAAGTAGCGGCGCCTGGACCAAGACAAATTAGCCTCCCCCGATGTCGTATTTGCGAAAGAAATGTATGGGAAAGTTGGTAGCCGAAAAAAATAGTGCTTCCCTCGAAATCGAACTTTGGATGCTGCGGCGCAAAGAGTAGCAAAAAAAATAGGTCTTTCCCAGGCCAGATCTCGCTGTGGTTTTTCTACTTGGGCGCCGTAGAGTCGAAATATTGGACCACTCCAAAAAGCTGCTTTGTGTTCTTGGGTATTGTATTTGCGAAACTTCCTACTAAGAAATGTATGGGGAAATAGCCGAAAGTTCGTAGCCGAAATAAAATACTGCTTCCCACGGATTTTAACCCACTTAGGTAGTGGAATGTAAGATCCTCCTCGTAATGGTTGATACTTTGCAATATTTAACCATAGTGTATCTACATACTCTACTGTCCAAACAGATCCTCTATTTGTATATTTCTCTATGGATTCTAGTAACTTTGCAAAAACGCTTCTTAGAACCTCCAAATGAACTATTTTGTGCAGGGAGCAAAGGATGTTGAAGAGACCGGAAGATGGCATCTTCATAAACAACACCTGCATTAGGATTCCTCTGAGTCGTCCGAATTCTAACAGCTACTTGAAATTTAATAGGCCCTAAGGCTTGAAGCTCTTTTTTATAGTTTCTTCTTCACAGGCCTTACTGCAATTCTCAAAAACTCCCTTGGGTCTGGAACTCTCAAAGCATCCATCCGCCATCCTCTTATGTACTCCCCAAATACTTGAGTTGGGGTGAAACTCATGACAACCGGGGTAATAAGAGGCTGGAGTGGCCTTTGAAGATTCTTTCTTTCAGACTTTGGAATAGGCATGTCAATAATATTTGGCGGTTTCTTACCCATTATATATTATGATATATTATTTGTTTAAATAGAAAACCAACAATTACACCTCAGATGAACTACTAGTAGTATAGGGAATGGTGTGTTCTGGGTTAGAGGGGGGAATGGAGGGGTCTGGTCCGTTCCAGACCCCTTCCCTCCCCCCTGTGATCCAGAACCGCCATCAGACCCCCTACTACTAATCAAAGACCTGGAAAGACGACTTCTTGGTAGAGGCAGCCGAAAAATTAAATCTCATAAACAGGATATCAGTCTGACCAGCACATGAAGTAAGTAGTGAAGACTATAAAGCCAAGATCACCAGTGAATACCCAGAACTGTTCACAGGCCTTGGAAAGATGAAATAAGAGTATACCATAAAGCTGGTTGAGGAGGCAAAACCCTTTGCAATCACAGTGCCAAGGAAGGTGCCCCTCCCTCTCTGTGAAGAGACCAAGAACGAGATTGAAAGAATGCTCCAACAAGTTGGTGCGCCCTATTGGTTGTATCCTCTAAACCCAAAGGAAAGGTCAGAATCTGCGTGGACTTTAGCATGCTCAATAATTATGTAGAATGGGAGAACCACCCCTTGCCATCTGTTGATGCTACTCTTGGTAAGCTAGCAGGAGCGCAATACTTCTCAAAGCTAGATGCGAATTCAGGTTTCTGGCAAATAAAGCTAGCGGATGAGTCGAAGCCACTAACTACATTCACCACTGCGTGGGGACGTTATTGTTTCAATGTACTTCCATATGGCATCAGCTCTGGATCCGAGAAATTCCAGAAATCCATGAGCAGAGTACTTGGAGTTATGGAAGGGGTGGAATGCAACATTGATGTTCTCATTCATGGTACCACCCAGGAACAGCATGATAACACTCTACAGGAAGTCCTGAGGCGACTCTCATTAGCCGGCCTCACCCTCAACACTGACAAGTGTGAATTCAGTGTTCACAAGATAAAGATCGTGGGCCATGTGGTAAGCCCTGAAGGCTTTGAGGCTGACCCACAGAAGATAGCTGCGGTAGTAGACCTGCCTGCACCAAGGAACCTCCATGAAGTTAGAACCTTCTTAGGGATGGTCAACCATTTGGGCAAGTTCGCAGAGCATCTAGCCGAGAAAACAAAGCCTATAAGAGATCTCGGTAAGAATGATACTCAGTGGGTGTGGGGACAACCACAGCAGAAAGCATTTGAAGAAATCAAGGTAACCTTGACTACTGCACCTGTATTAGCCCTCTATGATCCTATGAAATTAAAATAGCTGACGACGCCTCGTCATATGGTCTAGGAGCTATGCTAATGCAGAAACAAGACGAGTCATGGAGGCCCGTCACATTCATCTCCAGGCACTGACACCAACCGAGACTAGGTACGCCCAAGTCGAAAAGGAAGCATTGGCGCTCACCTGGGCATGCAAACGTTGCAGCAACTACATAGTGGGGATGTCCATCACAGCAGAAACGGATCATAAGCCACTGATTGCACTCCTCTTAAAGCGCAGGTTGGATGAAATACCCTCAAGGATCCAGAGGTTTAGAATGCGCTTTCACATCAGAGAGACAATCCATGTGCCAGGAAAGCAGCTCTATGTTGCCGATGCCCTGGCAAGCAGGCAGCTAATAGCGCAAGAGCCCCGGCAAACAGTAACAAATGAAGATATAAATATCTACATAGATAGTATCCTTAATTGACAGTTTGCCAATATCTGACGTCAAGCTTCAGCAGGTTCGAGAGGCCCAAGACGAAGATGAAGTGTGCGGCCAAACAAATCAAAGCATACTGCTTGGAGGCATGGCCTGAGAAGCATGAATTGAATGATGCTATCGAACCATATTGGTCAGCCAGGAGAGCTCAACATAGTTCAAGGAGTCCTACTTAAAATGCCCCTCAACCCCAATTTTTAAATTATATTTTCGAAAAGAAGAGGTAATTTTGAGCATTTCTGAGCAAAACAAATTGATTTTGCAATAATCCTTGATTTTGTTATGAGCGTTTAAAGATGACAAAATCCCATGTGTAGTGGCGCACGTCCTAATTATTATAATGAGTCTTGTGACGTAATTGAAGGAAAAGCATCTGTTTCAGTCGTCAAAATTTACAAAAAGAAGCGGCCGGAGTAGTTGAAAGTACTGGTTAGCGAAATAGAAAATCATGATACGACGTTTAAATGATAAATGTGTGTTGTAGGGGGCTGCAGCAACTGTTCAGACCCCAAGCAAGATAAGTCTTCACAAAATTCCTTTCTGAGGAGATGAGAGTTCGTTAGCCAGAAAAAAGGCGCAAGAAGTGGACTGACTTCGTGAAAGCGAAACGTACCGTATGCATCCATGCTCAGAAAGAAAAAGCCTTCACTTACGTCACAATTATAATGGCGGCACTTTGTCATGAGAATGGGGTTTACGATCGCTCATAAAAAATCGAGGATCGACGCAAATTTAAAACCTTCTTCGCAGAATTACTCAAAATTATCTTCTCTTTTTTAAAGCAAAATAAAAAATCGGGGTTGAGAAAAAATTGTTATCCCATCCTCTATGAGGTGTAGGATAAAGTCCACGAGGGACACCAAGGCATAGTAAAGTGCAGAGAGCGTGCACAAATCTGGTAGCCAGGAGTAAGCTGTCAGATTAATTAAGGACATGGTAGAAAACTGCAGAGTATGCATAAAGCACAAGCAACAAAGACCAGAGCCTCTCATCCCGACACCTTCTTCAGATCGCCCTCTGGAAGATGGTGGCAACCGACCTTTTTTAACTTAAAGGTGTGGACTATTTGTTAGTAGTTGATTACTTCTCAAGATACGTTGAGATAGCTGTGATGCGGAATTCCAGGACATCTGAGGAGGTCTGAGAGTACTTAAATCTATCTTTGCTCGACATGGGTTCCCTGAGCAGCTTAGATCCGACAATGGATCCCAGTAATTGCTTCTGCTGATTTCACCTACTTGCAAAAGAATGGAATTCATACACAGTACCAGTAGCCCAAGATACATACAAGCAAACGGCGAGGCAGAGCGTGCTGTTGAAGCAGTCATGTCAATCCTAAAGAAAGAAAAGGATCCCACCAAAGCACTGCTGGCATACAGATCTACCCCTCTAGCTAGCGGATACTCTCCAGCAGAGCTGCCAATGGGCAGAAAGCTTAGAGGTTCGGTCCCAATCTTCCACACACACAGTTGATACCTAAGTGGCCAGACATGAATAAGCTAAGAGAGAGAACAGGAGAGTAGGGACAATCAAGTACACAATTTCAATGAGCGGCATAGAGCCATTCAACTTGTACCACTGGAAGTTGATGTCCCAGTCTACATAAAGGACATGGACACTACAGGTATTGTCAGAAACAGCAGAAACAACAAGGTCATACAAGGTGGATACTCCCAAGGGTAGTCTGAGGAGAAACCATTCCCACCTACTTCTACTACCTGAAGCCATACCCAAGCCATACCCAAGCCATACCCAAGCCATACCCAAGCCATACCCAAGCCATACCCAAGCCATACCCAAGCCATACCCAAGCCATACCCAAGCCATACCCAAGCCATACCCAAGCCATACCCAAGATGAGCCCAGCGAAAACCCCGCCTAGAGCTGAACTTCAGGAAAGCCCCCAGGTGAAAGTTCCACCCTCACCATGCATCACTTCAAGGCCGAAGCGGCAGGTCAATCCTACGATAAAAGTCAAGGAGAACTTGGGTCTAGCTTAAGAACTTAGACATTCTAGAACTTGCAGTATATCGGCATTTCATACTGTTTATATAAGGGTTGTCTACCCCACCCAAAACTGTCTTTAAAGAAAGGGGGATGTTGTGTGATCAGACTTTACTGTTCGTTGTGTCACACTATTATGTTACGTGACGCATGCTTGTTACTTGTTACAACAAGTTTATTTGTGTCTACTGTTTACAATGTTGCAGAAGGAAAGAGTAAAATAATATTGGACACTGGCAATCTGAAAATTTGGCAAATTAGGTTTTATCCTTGAAAAGATCTTGATTTTTTACCAAAACTCCTTGAATTTTGTTGAAACCTGCTTGGATGTTTCAGAAGACAGTAAATCAACATCATTTTTGCCTCCAAAAGATTGTTAGAGCAGCACTGAATGATTCGATCGTCATGCAAACACGTCAGAGAAAGAGACTTACATTGCATGGGCGGATTTAGGGGGGGGGGGGTGGATTTGGTGGCTGGCCACCCCCCTTTGGGCTGGTTGGACTGGCCAAATTGCAGCATTTAACAGAGGCAATGCATGTTCCCAAACAAAAAATCTATGACAGCCACCCGCCACCCCCCCCCCCCAAAAAAAAAATAATCCTGGATCCTCACCTGCATTGGGTCTAAATTTTCTAGAATTGTGAGGTCATTAATGTGTGAACCTGTAGAAAACAAGTCCTTGAAAAGTGTGGATTGTCCTTGAAGAACAAGTTCTGAATTTTGTATGAACCATGGGACTTGAAGCTGTGTTTCATTGGGTAGGTGTTGCTCTAAAAGACCATTGACATTAATCATGCTGCACACGGTCCAGCGCGATGAGGAATCTTGTACTGTCATTAGTATCATGCCACCCAATTGGTCCAATTTCACAGTCTGCACATATCAAGTACTTAATTGTGTCCACTGTCTTTGAGAAGCCAACATTTTCAAATGCAAACATATCCCTCACAAGCCAGTGTTTGTGAAGGGTGTCACCTTCAGGGTTGTCCATACAAAATTTCGATTTTTGCTGCATGCTTGGCAGGAAAAACTAGAAAACAGATGAAAACAGTGTTAGGGCTAAGATTATTTGCCTTCATTACTTTCATGTCCTATGTACAGTGTATGTTAATTTATAGTATTAAAAGAAGCTAAAACGGTTTGAACGGTCTGGCTATAATTATTGTAAAATAATATAATAATGGATTAATCAGTGGCTGTATCCATCTTCATCCACTGATGGGCCTACGTTTTAACGTCTTTATCCAAGAAGAAGTGAAGGTCTAACCATTTGCTGCTTGTGAACGAAATTGTTTCACAAAGGCAGCACCTTCTACTCAGTTATTTTAAGACCCCGAGTTTTGGTCTGGCCGGGGTTTGAACCCACAACAGACCAGATCTTATATAACCATTGAGTCAACTGGGAGGTGGTTAAATTATAAGAGGGCCAGTATAATTTATATCCAGGTGGTTCATAACTGGGGCTCATATAAACCAGGTTGACATGTTCCAAAATATATTACCATTGTTTGCATCTAAGCATGAACACACAAGACGAAAACATGTTCTAATTGGGTATCAAACATAACTTGATTCGTCATCAACCTTTCAAAGTTCAAAAGTCTTTCGCACTCAAAATACCAACTTAATCTCTTCGATAATTCTCCAATCTGCTCTACCACTTGATTTCTGAAGTCCCGAAATAAAGGCACGCCTGGTTCGAAGTTAGACTGTATTTGTATACTGTGTTTAACGCAAAATATCCTCACCTTCAAACTTCGAAAGTTTGATGACGAATCAGGTTGTTTGATACGGTTAGAACATGTTTTCGCCTCACATGTTCATGCTTAGATGCAAATGATGGTAACAGAATTAAATTATTTATCACTTTTTGACAGTAGCCTTTTGTCCAGTTTTCAAACTTCCTGTGCCAGGTGAAGAAAAGTACTGGCTTCTCAAGTCGCAGGTTACCTAATTTTTTTTTTTGCAGTTTCCAATACTATTAGAGATTGCCTGTTTATGAAAAGTTTTTCACTTTACTTGTATTGAAGCATGCAACATGATAATAAACCTTTTTCCCAGTCAATTTAAAAAGGGAGAAGGGTGCTTATAGCCTGAGGGGGCTTATAAGGGGTTGGGTTTTATGTTACTGGACTATGTATGGACCTACAATGTATATATAACTTGGGGGGGATTATGTGATTTAGGATGATTTTACAGTATTTGCCTGTTGGCCCATTCTCATCGTCACAGGTCACACTGGACACAAATTACCGTAAAACGGCCTAAATTGAAAACTTATAAAAGCACAGAAACCCAGAGGAATGCATTTTGGTAGGTGTGTAGGATTGTAAACAAAATATAACCTGATAAGGTCAGCTAATGTATCCATCATTACATTGCAAAAACGTCATTTATCCATTTCTACAAGATTTCTTGTAATTTTTAATGGATTCTAAAAACGTTTTATTATATCTTAAAAATCTCTTGTTCATGAGAATGAAGGAATCAAAAACCTGTTCTCGATTGGTTGAAGTAAACAAAAGTTATTCAATTTTAAATTTTGGGAATTTTCCCACCAAACTTTGACAAAAAATACTTACCAAAACCATTAAATTTTATGACGTCATAAATATATTTGGATGCCCTCAGAAAATAGCCAGTTCAGAATTTTGGGAATTTTATCAACAAAATGCATTTCCCAAACACCCGGAAGTCATAACTTTTTCATTAGTGATGTTTTTATAGTTAGCAGTCTGATTTATGCTTGAAGCCTGACGTCATCATAGAAATTGTGAATCATCCATAACTTTAGGTATATTTAAATGTATTGTAGCAATTTGGATTTTTTGCTAATGAATATATTTTATGAAAGCATTTTTGATCTCAATGTTTAAAACATGTTTTAAAGGTAAAATTTGACCAAAAAGAAGGCACCATTATGATGTCACAGCAATGTCAGAATACATAAATAATAATAACTTATTATTATTGTCCCCAAAAATGTAGTTTTACTCTAGATCTGTGGCCAATCTGCCACAATTTCTTCAAGTAAAGAAATGGTGTTAATTTTATTTATTGTGCACACTCAACCTCTGCCTTTTTACGGTCATTTGTGCCTGGCACGGGTTATCTCAGTGCTTGGGCTCCCTGTGGTTCTGTTCAAGGAATTAAACTAGTGTTGGTGAAAAAAAAACAATATGCTAAAAAAACAGCAAGGAACACCACAGGTACCCCAGACTCATTATGCGTAAAACGGTTACTTCCCGGAAATTTGAAATTACAGTAAATGTATGGAGTTTTAGTTCGAATGGCCGTTTGCTCTAAAATAAAATTCAGTAAATCGTCAAACTAGTCTTACCTGTCTCTTGTGTGTTCCTTTCAGTTTCTGTGAAGTTTCAAGCCATTCCGTTCAATATTGAGTGAGTTACAGGAATTTTTCTTCCCTTAGTATAATTATTGGGCCCAATAAGGGAAGAAAAATTCCTGTAACTCACTCAATATTGAACGGAATGGCTTGAAACTTCACAGAAACTGAAAGGAACACACAAGAGACAGGTAAGACTAGTTTGACGATTTACTGAATTTTATTTTAGAGCAAACGGCCATTCGAACTAAAACTCCATACATTTACTGTAATTTCAAATTTCCGGGAAATAACCGTTTTACGCATAATGAGCCTGGGGTACCTGTGGGAACACAAGACAACACCCTGTAAGGGACTTTTCATCGGGTGTAGTTGGTTTGAGGGTGGGTCATTAGAAAAAAAGAGATATTGCAGGGGGCCTACTCTAAAGAAAGTACTGTCAGTCAAACCTGTATATAACGGCCCTGTATAAAGCGGTCACCCTGTATATAGCGGTCACCAAACAACTTCCCGAAAATCGCTCCTTAAATATGAAGTTGTTTGGTGATATATTTACTGTAAACTTGACCTGTGTTAAGCAGTCACCTCTATATAGCAGATGCGGTCACCCTTTAGACATCCCCCGTATGGACAATTGTATTATTTTTTACCTGTATAAAATGGTCACCAAATTTGATTACAATGTCGGCTTTCGCTCAAACCATTAGCGAATCGTGTCAAGCTTCATGCAACAGCTCATTAAATTGTAGCTACTAATCCGCAATTAAGCTGATAAGACTACTATTTTTGTACCCTGTGTATTATACTTGTCATGGAGAGGCGGACCATGCAAAACCTTTGTCCAAGCAAAGTACAAAATCCCATCAGCTCCCCTCCTGATAAAAAATGAACAGTCCCTAAGTTCCATTGATTTGTATTCGATATTTTACGTTGAAAATGGAAAACTGAAGAATCAGATAGAAATCCTAATAGAAATTGCCTTTTACAGAGCTTGGGCTACCTGTGGATCAAGTTGGACGACTCGCTCGACAGTTTTATATACATACGTGTTTGACGTGCCTTACTGGGAGCCCCTCACTGTCCTGGGAATCTTACCTCCGTTTCAGTATATTCTGCAGTGTTGGGTCGAAGGACTTTGGACTGGCACATCTTGCACACGACCCACTTTCTGTTTTTGCCTTTCTCGATCAAATCGTCAGACTTCTGCACAACGTCGTCATTTTTTGAGGCTGGTTTCGTCTCAGCACTTGGGCTACTCGTATCAGCCATTTTATGGTCGGATGTGGGCAGAATACTATCGTCTTTCCTATCAATTTCTACGATTATTCGAGAGACAGGCGTTCTATTTGTGCCGCGCTATATTCGAACGAGGGAAGAATGGGGCGAGGGCAAAAAAGAAGTAGGGGCCTGAGGGAGGTGAAGGGAAAAAGAAGTGGGGGAGGGGGAGGGAAGTGAAGGTAGGACCCGGCTAAATCACAGATCGAATTGGATTTTTGTGGAGCATGGAGGAAAACCGGCGAACCCGGAGAAAAACCCTCGGCGCGCCGGGTCCGGGAATCGAACCAACCACTGCGCCACCGGCCCCGACTCCCCAAAAGCGGAAGAGAAGAATCGAGAAGAGGATCGAGAATGAATGGATTATTAAATAGATAGATTACGAGAATTTGTATTCCACCGATCACCTCCCCTCCCCAACTGCGTAGTTTATAATCATATTGAAAAATGAATAATAAGTAATTATAAATAAGTTATAAAATAATACAGATGTAAAATAGCTTAACAATTTTTACGAAAATATAAAATGCTATGGGTTACATAAGTCATCAAGAGATTGAGACCACTGTACCTGCTAAAATACATATACAAGAAAGTGAATATTAAAACGATCCGTGCGCAGTATAAAGGACCTGCGTGTGTATGATTAAAATAAACTATCAATCGATGCATTTCGAGGGATGTTGAATTTATTTAATGTTTTATAAAGGCTACAATCTCTGTACATTTTTTTAAAGAACTGTTAAAATTTTAGTAATGCTGTTGGTTTTATATGATTTTGTTTTCCTTTTTGGAGATGTGCAAGATTTGTATGGAAATTAAGTTAGCGTTATATTAAAAAAAATGCAAAATTATAAGCAGCCATCGGACTATATGAAAAAAAATATAGTTAAGAAAACAAAAGTATTTTAATAGTTGCATCATTGTATCAATCAACAGCGCGCTGAGTCATGTTATAAGACGTCACAGCACGTGACGTGTTCGAACAGAGGTAAACATACAATAGCTAGAATATAGAATACAGTAGTACTCGAGCTTAGTAAGCCGGCCTATACATCACGAATATCAGTATGGCGTCCGCTAAGGGTGATGAGTTAATTCCCAGTGATCAGTTAAGGTAAATCTCGCCGACTTTCAGTATTTTATTGACTTGTTTTTCTGCTACCGAAGCTATTTTCCTGTAACTTTTCACTCCCATCTGATGCCAGTGTTTTCTTTTTTAAATGTCTAGTTCATCCGAACCTAGTTCACATTGGCTTTCTTGGTGCCCTACATCTGATAGACTTCTAGAAATTGCCGAAGGAAGGATTTTAAAACGTAAGTACAGTCGCAGTGAATGTTTTATTTTGCCGTAAGGCGTAAAATGTACACTGAATGTACAGGGATCCGATCAGAAACTCGATCGCATGCCATGACCTTGGATTTAATATTCGGCCTTCAAATATCAGAGATCGAGTATCTTGGCAAGCCTAATGCGTAGTTCTGAAACTACAATAGCCACAAATTCACTCCTGCAAATACTAAGTAGAATTTGCGCCTTTGTTATAATATTCCCGGTGTTATTTTGTTGTTATTGTATAATTATGTTCGAATCACATGAGAATCGAACATGCTCTTCAAGGTCAGGGTCACATTTTTTCTTGAGTTCTCAAAGCATGCATATTTTCTTTTAACCTGCAGTTGTAGTTTGGAAGCAAACTTTACGTATTTACCAATATTAATTGTAAAATTATATAAACCAAAAAACACATTTGTCTGTCGCAGCAATTTATAGGTCGAGGGACTAATAATGTTTATGTATAACCTTGAATACATGGTGCCTCTACTGTGGAACCAATTACCTAAGCCCTTAAAGTGCCTATCACCCTTTTGCAATTTTGATAGCTTATGAACCTCTGAAAAGTTTTGAATACTTCTGTGAAGAAAGTTTTGGTTTAAAGTGAATATTTTATATTCTACGCTTGTTTGAAATCGTGTAAATGTGACCTTTCCTGACCCATGACCGCGTAAGTAAAAGCCTGGGTCGAAACCTGGGTAGACGTCATCTTGACGTCATATAATTAATTCGGCTTTGCTATCATTTGAATAAAGACTAAAATGACTTTTTTCTTTACTAACAACTCAAAAACTGTGTATATTTTCAATGCATCGTTGATGTTGTGATAAAAAGGCGCCATGGAGAATAATGTATTAATGAGATGCTTTTAAAGCCTCTCAGTAAAAAATAACTTTTATCCCTCAATTTTATTATTAATATTTAAGGTAAATTATACATATATTTTACGTATACTATGACTTATATTAGCATTAGCACTTATCGTAAAATAATTATCCTAGTATCACTTTAATAGTTGCTACTTCTTTTTCTGCTCTTTTAAAATTATATTTACTTAGTTATATAATTAGTGATATTAGTTTAGTGTATTTATCAGGGCTATCTGAAAAGCAGCTCTGATGTATTAAAATAATAAATATTATTATTATTTAATAGGAAACACAAGGAAGATAGAGCAGATATTTGATATTTTTGACTCATGTTGTCCCGAGGGCGGGATTTTTTGGGAGAATTTTTTTATGTCAAATCCCCACCCCTTGGGCTTAATTAATATTGATAGGTACATATTCAATGTATAGTGGATCAACCTCTATTGACTTAGTCCTACTCTATAACTTCTATATCAGAGCTACCAGTTAAACTTTCCATTTCTTTCACCAGATTTGAAAACTTATTATGAAAGAAGATTTGTCCACCTCAACAAAGACCACAAGATTTGGACCCTCAACATCAACCCAACAGCTAATAAGATGCCTCTGGTAATGGTGCATGGATTTGGAGGTGGCGTTGGTCTCTGGGCTCTCAACCTGGATTTCCTTTCCAGAGATCGTCCAGTATATGCATTTGATCTTTTAGGTTTTGGTCGTAGTTCAAGGCCAGATTTTAGCAGTGAGGCAGATGTAGCTGAGCAGGAATTTGTTGATTCGATAGAAAACTGGAGGAAAGAATTAGGAATTGAGAAGTTTATTCTTCTAGGACATAGCCTTGGTGGGTTTCTGTCCAGTTCATATGCACTTCAGTATCCTGATCGAGTGAAGCACTTGATTCTTGTGGATCCTTGGGGATTCCCAGAAAAACCTGTGGATGAACTATCAATCCAAGTACCAGCCTGGATAAAAGTTCTTGCTGCAGTTTTAAGCCCATTTAATCCACTTGCTGGGCTAAGGGCAGCAGGTCCATTTGGTGAGTATAATAGCATAAACATGTTTGTGTTCCACAATATTGAAAGAATGTTTTTACCATCATGTGACTACTGTAAACTGGGGCCATGCACTCAATTCAAGTCGACTCATTAATATTAGAGGCCGGGGCTGGTGCAAATGAAAAATGCCATGCTCAAATTCTGATGACCCCTCCCCCAATCTCCCTCTAGCTTTAACTATGGCCTCCCTAATTTCCTTCCCATTTTGCACCAGCCCTCCCCAGTCTAATTAATAACCAGTCTCTTAGCTTTGCACAATTTCTTTTGGAAAATGCTATTTACAGTTTTCTCCAGGAGTCGATCATGCAACCCCCTGAACCACCCCCTGGATCCACTGGCCTCTGAGAACCAATCACATTGCAGAATGAAAAAAGAAGTATTCCAACTTCAAGCAAGTTGAAATGCTATTGTATTGTACTCAACACAGATTTACTCAAACATTACGTATACATGTAGTAAATCAGACTGCTACTCAGAATGCTTTGTTTTTGTTGCTCTTCTCAAGGTTTCTGATGACCAAAAATGTCAGTTCAATTTATATATAGTGCAGATAGTATAACTATTAATATTAATAAACCAGCTAACTCAGAAACAGAAGATGGACCAAATGTCAATAATCTAAGTTGGAGGTTCAGTGCCCAAGGCTGCGTAAAGCAGTGCTTGAGAACTTGCCAGATAACCCTGGCAACTAAACAGCCAGCACACTGGGTCACACAAAAGTGAAGAAAAGGGAGGAAGGGAATGAAGGAAAGCCACGAGCGATCACAGCAACTTGCAACCGACTAACAAAACTCCAAACCACGAACAATAATAATTGAAGGGTTGTGTGCAAAAAGGGCGTAAGCGACTCTTGATCACATTCTAAATTCTCCCTTAGAAAACAAAGAAATTAAAGGAGAATTTAGAATCTGATCAGGAAACACTTACTCCCTTTTTGCACACAGCTCCAGATGAGAACTAACCCAGGGCCACGCGAGCATGCCGCAATTAATAGTTGCTGGATAATTAACCATGCCCAAATTACATTTAGTCTCAACTAGTACGAAAGTCACCAGTGTGGAGTAAATGCAACACTTGGGTATGAGTGTTTTAATTTAACCCCATCCCCCAGTGATTTTCGTATTTTTGTGTTTTGTTTTCCTCTTACTTATGGTTTGATCTGCTTTTAACAGGACCCTCTCTCGTTCAAAAGCTTCGCCCTGACTTCCAGAAAAAATACTCCAGTATGTTTGACGATGATACAATATTTAACTACATCTACCACTGTAATGCTCAGAAACCAAGGTAAGAACCATCAACTTCTACCTCAGGCTACATGAATATACAAATGTACGATGTAACACACACATAGCTGCTGCTCTGGTTTTAACAACTGCAACAAAAATAGAAAATAACTCTACTAATTAATGCACCGTCAACTGGAATAATTTACTTGCATGGCTATAATCATGTACTCACATTATGTCACTTTGTTGTGAGTTTTTTACTGTTTCATAAAACACACATCCTCTCTGATCCACTAATTAAAATGAACAACATATTAGATATTAAACTAAGAAAAAGAAGTGATGCATTAATCATCATGGTGCAGCATACATGTACATGTATTTAAGCGCTCGCCTCTCACCACTATCACCTGGGTTCGACTCCCAGATGTGGCATCATATGCAAGTTGAGTTTGTTAATTCTCATCCATGCTCAGAGGGTCTTCAGGTTCTCAACAGCAAAAAAAATCAATGTGTGAGTCAAGTGTCGAGTGCAGAGAATAATTATATGAATGTTGTATAAGTAGTGTGTGGAGAATGCTCGGATCATTAGCAGGTTCTGCTAGAGGCATAATAAGCCTCAATACCCAAGGGTATTAAACAAAAGACTTGATTAGATTTTTGATTTGATCATCATTGTTCTCCTAGTGGCGAGGCAGCCTTCAAGTACATGACCATTCCGTATGGTTGGGCAAAATTTCCAATGGTCAACAGAATTGGAAGCCTCCACAGGAAAATACCAATCTCGTTCATCGTTGGTGGTCGCTCATGGGTAGACAATAAGAATGCCTATGATATCAAGTACGAAAGGGCAGATTCATTTGTAGATATCCAGGTCATACGAGGTGCAGGCCATCACGTTTATGCTGATAAACCTTACCTATTTAATGAGACTGTTCAGAAGATATATGACATGATGGATAACTCGGAGGAGCCATGGGAAACCACTGTTTGATTTTATTATCATAATGTAAATAATTTAGATAAATTATAATTATTAACCAATACGTAATTATTGCTTTACAAAAAATGTAACGTAAGTGGTGTTCCCTGCTACATTGTATCAGAGCCTCCCTTTCTTTTGAATTTCTAAAGGGACCTGAAATAACCATAGATAAAAGCTGTTAAAATTCAGGACAGGGCAAAACCACAGATCAAATTGGAATTTAGCATGTTGGTTTTAGTGGAGGGAGGAAAACCAGAGAACCTTCGGTTCGAAAATCTGATAATCGCTTTACAGACTGGTGGGGGAAGCAATTACAAAAGTAAAGGGAGGAAAAGGATCAGGTTTTCTATAGCAGGAAGTAACACAGAAACATATAAAAGTATTGTTTGAAGTGTAAGTAATGCCAGCAAAACATTTCACAAATTGATAAAGGACTAGGCCCAAGTAAGTAAATTTAATCAAAATAATTCAAAAAATATATAAATTTTCCAAATGAAACCCACCCACATGAAAGATCACATTGAAAATAGTATGTTTACCGAGTTGGAAGGTGTTTGTGTTACTAATAAAAACTAAACAGCAAGCTTTCAAAAATCACAAAAATAACAGAGCACAGTATGGTTTTGGGGAATGGCTGTCTTCCCAATCCACACTGAATTCTATTTATTTTTGATGTAATTGTTTTAGCTCCCCACCTCGTTAATATTGATCCAGATGGAAGGTGGAAGAACTTTTGTAGTTTCGACTTGCAAGATATGGAACAGCCTGATCTGAAGTCATTACTTGCCAGAAGGATTCTTTATCTTCTTTTGAGAACTTTTTATGGAAGGATATTTATAACAAACAGGTTTTAGATCATTTTCTTGTGTAATATTCTTCATAACTGGTTTTGTTTAGTTGTTATCTCTATATTTATAATAATTCTATACACCATATATTCATTATATTTTAGAATTTGAATGTAATTTTCCTTCTCCCAAATACTGATAACATACACAAAATGCGGGAAGAGGTCCTGATCTAGCAGATAACCACACACACAATTTATTATACTAACTAAACCTCAACATGTCATAATGTTGTAAAGTGAGGTCCAATACTAATTAAACCCAGAGATGCTATACAAGGATACCAAGTCTTTAGGATAAGGAACTCATTTTCTTTCATCCAAAGAGAAATATCATTTATTGGTTTTTAAGATTAACTTTAACATAGGAGGGCCACAGGTTTATTAGGTTATGCTATTTTAATTAGTGCTTACCCTCGATAAATAAAGAGTTTATTATTATTATCCCCAAACTCTGTCAATACACTAATTTTGATGTGATCTTTCTGTGATGGGGTTTATTTTGTAATTCGAAAAATTTACATACTGTCTTTTTTGTTTATGAAATGGCTGATAGGTCTGGAGAAGAAGTCTACTATAATTCGTAACAATATTATTGAGGTGGAAATGTGGTTTAATTTTACTAGATTCACTTCTGCTAGGGAACCTGTTGCTTTAATTTGCTGTTGTTGTATATCAAGTCCTGTTTATCATAGTGAAGAAAATTTAGAAAAGGGGAATAGTGAAAATGTTAGCTGTTTATCGAGAACTAGCTGGTTAAACATCATTTTAGTGAGTGTATAATTTGTAAATATTTTCTGAATCATGTAAAGTTTAAGCCAGAGTATTACTACTTCATTCTTCCATTTTCTGCCTTTAAAGGAAATCCTGGCTGTTGGAACAAGACCCATTAAATTGTTGGCAATATGGTCTTAGTTGAAAATATGTTGAAAAAATGAGAAAAAAACTATTTGTTTTTAAAAACATTGGACCGAGTACGAGCCATTTTGGGCATGGGCAGCACCATCTTGGATGTGATGATGTTTCATGGCGCAGTCCCTATTGTCAGAAAACAACAGCTTTGGTTGTATAACAATGACCACCAAAAACATAATCAGGTCCAAGATGGCAGTGCCCGCAAAATTCAAGGCCTGTCTTGTATCCAAATTAAAAAATAATATATATATTCCATTTTTTTCAACATAATATTTTCAACTGAGACCATCATTTTATTGCCAACAATTTAACTACAACTTACTGCAACTGCCTGGGTTTCCTTTAAGATGGCTGTAAATAACCCTTCATTTTGGTCAAAAATTAATTTCTGGTACATTTTCCAAAAAAACCTTAACTTTAACTCAGGATATCATCATGTTCTTGCATTGTATGCATTAAAAATGATAATTCAATGCTTATTTAATATTTTTAATGAAATTTTCAGCAAAATTGTTGTTTATTTCACACAGCTGTTCTATACAATGAATTACAATTTTTTGGAATATTGCACATTTAGCTTGTTGCCATGGAAACACTGAATTAATCACTACCTTAAAACCAATATAAATTTAGAAATTCATAAAACTAATAATTCAGACGTTGCTAATTTGTATCTTCACTAAGGGTGCGATTGACCGTATTCCGGAATAAGAATAGATGGAATAATCTCTGGAAATAACTGGTTCAGGCACATTTTGCACTGTAAACTACACATGCTAGCTGACATGTGATATTCAGGATACATTTAGCATTCCAGTGACTAAAAAATCTCGATACAAGCGATTTGTAGTGATAATTCTGTGTATTCTTATTCCGGAATACAGTTATCAGTGTTATCAGTGTTCAGAGCAAACAAGAATTTAGACAGTTGCTATGGCAACAGTTTGTTGACATCGAAACAGTGTGACTGGATCCATTTCACCAAATACATTTTACAGTTTTACCAAAGTGAACTACACCATTTTGTACTACACCATTTAAATTTCAATATTTTTATGCCACCTATACTCAAATTCAAAATCTGAATACTAGAGGATGTTACACAACTTTGCATGTATATAATATATAGTTTCATAAAATTTTTACTCCTGTGGAGTTTCAAATATAAAACAAACTGAAAAACCAACATTTGAATTAAAAATAAGTACCTAATTGTGTCACCAGAATATAGGGTTAGTGCATGTGATTTTTTGCTCTTATAGATGGTATGATCTGTGTATGCACAACCTACAATCTCGGTCAATTTAGTTGAAAAATTAAGACCTTCCCTCCAGCCTATTCAATGCAGATACAATATTAAATCATGGTCCATTTCAGTGTGCCTACGCTCTCATCACTGAAATGGGGGGAGGGGGATTTTTTCCCCTACTCAATTTGACCGATATTGTAACTACAAGTACAATGTATTTGTGTTAGGGTCAACCTCCCTTCATGTAAACAGGCCCCTTAGGTGGTTATAGACCCATTCGAAAAATGGCTGCCGCTAATTTGCATAATTTTTATATTCAATATTTTCTGAAGAATGAACTAGCCTATGCGAAAGAGTGAGTTCGTGTTAGCAACATGTAGCTCTTCGATAATGGAAGAATGTATCCTTACAGAGCAATCAACGTTTGAAACTCTCAAGAAACACAAAAACGAGGCTAGTCAGTCCTGACGTCCTGAATCTCATACAAAACTCTCTTATTTTAAACCTCAGTAACTTTGCAACACTTGGTGCTATGCTCTTTAAATTTTACAAACATGCTCATTTTTGCATGCTCTCTGAAGTGGCAGTATTTATTTTAGTGCCAACATTTCCTAACAACCCAAGTTTGGTGACACCATTTTTCGAATGGGTCTATATGTTGGTGGTTACATGTTGGTTTGATAAAAACAAAAATAACTTATCTGAGAAAATACTGGATACAAAGTTAAAAAAGCTGAAGCTTCCCAAACCCCCTCCCCCCATTCAATGATGGTTGTAAAAGAATTCCAGATTGAATGTGCAGCTAAACCAACATTGAAGGGGGAGAGGGGCTTCATTTAAAGAATGCTCTCTAAAAGTGAGCAGTGTTCAGGGACTGCAGAGCGAAATTTCAAGGGGGGGGGGGGGGCGGCTAAAATTGTCATTGAGCCAGTATGACCAAACTATAGTCTTAAACTGACTCAGAAATAACTAGGCAAAATAGCCCCATATTTGCTTTTCTTTACAAGTCAATAATGGGTGTAATTTGGGTTAGGTTTTTTTATTTCATTGCCAAGGGTTGGGCATGAAAGCCTTGTAGGGACATTGCGTCCTGTTGCTTTCTTACCTGAATGTATGGCAAATCTTTAAAAAACATAATAATAATTATTATTATTAAGGACTGCTGTATGTTAGACTACTAAGTTAATAAAATGACTGAGATCACTGTTGTGTACATAATGCATAAAAATTATAATTATTTACACTGCACTGCTATTCTATAAAGAAAGAATATTACATGGCTGTGCAGAGATATGGTGAATGTAACAGTTGTAATAGTGTGTACAGCAAATAAGTGTATTAATTCATCACAAGAAGATAAAAAAACATGCCCCATGGCCAGTTCCTGAAAGGCCGATTAAACTAACCCAGGGTTAAGAGCTAATCCTGGATTAAATTTTCTACTCCAGATTAGCTAATCCTATAGGTTAAAAAGCTGTTCCTGCAGGAAGGTCAATTTAACCCTACATTAACTAATCTAGGATTAACCTAACTAATCTAGGATAAGCCTAACAAAAATAGGTTTTACTGGGTTTGTCTATAAGTTGAGCTTGCTTGCTTGATGCCAAAGTATAATTACATTATTTGTATAGTACGTGATGTCACATGTGCGCATTGATGGCTTAAGATGGCCAAACTGGCCTGCTCCGGAACCCAATGGACGTTGATTCAATCCCTGCTGTGGCCAGAATTTTCTTTTCTCTCTCGTTATTTCCTACTATTTATTGTTTTTCTTTCTCTTCCATACTCTTTTTCAATAACAGTTGCATAATTATTACTCGGGCTGCCTGTGGCAGCGCCGAGTCTTAAAATGCAAGTGGTTATTATTATTTATTTTTTTGGTCCATGTCAGACGGCTTCAGCGCATGCGTTAAAGGTCAAATTCGAACCAATCAGATTGCACTGTGCTGGTCACGCAAACAAAGGTTAGATTTCCTCAGGCGCGCTCAGATAAGAAAATTCCAAGCTCAGACTAGGCGAGACAAGGAGATATCAATTTCAAATAGTCATTGTCAGAAATCTATTCCATCGTGGGCAATGATGCAATACAACCTAAATTTGGGTCAGGTCCATGTTTTACGACAGAATAACCAGAGTCTTTCTACTGGATTCGGAGAGCTCGAGACATTATACAAGTCTGCTAATATGGGGAAAACTGAAACAAAAAATGAACTTTGACGGCAGAAACCCTCATATTTGAGCCAAGCGGAATATTTACATGATCCGCTAAGATTTTTACAAATCTAATTAGTTAAGCAGATCGATGTATGCAGTGTATGCCAACTGAAATGCTGTGCTCGTTTTGTGGTTACGGCTCAGTGGGGCAACTACCCGAACAAGAAGCATGAACTGCCAGCAAAGAGAGAGGAAAACTGAAAGAGGAAATCCTTGTGAGAAATCGACGTACATATGAAGCTATATACGTTATCATCGACTATATGGGAGTCAAACATCGAGCTGCTATGAAACCGCTTGTGACAGTTTGTTTACGCACTTTCATGACAAACGAACGTTTCTACTTTCGACACAACTGTCGCTAAACTGTACGAAATCTCCAAGGATATATCCCTAATGTCCAAACTAAAGGGAAAAACTGAAAGAGGAAATCATTGTGACCAATCGACATAAATATGAAGCTCCAGAAGTAATTATTGAATACATGAGAACCCATAGAGAAAACCGATAATAATGAACACGGTATTAGTTTCACCGACATTTGTGGCGTAACTGAACTCGCACTACAGCATAGCTTGAAATACTGTACGAAAACTCCCGTTTAAAAATTTCCTGATGCCGAAAGGACCGTAGCATTTAAACAAGATATCCTTCTGACCAATCGACATACATATTAAGCTGTGAAAGTATGTTTCCATTCCATAACAGCCGATAGTGCAAACTAGTAAACTGCCACTAGTAAATTGACCTTGCGAGTACTGAACTTTCTAGCGTCAAATGCATGTGTTACGTTTCCAAACTTTAGGACAAGAAATCTTCCATAGCATGTTCTATTTTATTTACAGCTGAGAACTGTATTATTAAACATAAGAAATAAAACAATGGTGCCATTTGAAGAATTATATCATGTCAAAAGTGCAAACGAAGAAATATATATCTACGGACGCGAGCAGCTCGATCGTTTCACTTTGGTCAAACTCGGACTGTTTACGACTGGAACCTGCAGTTTTATCGGACCTGCAGACTAAATTGTAAACGTGTGGCCGTGTTCAGGCTAGTAAATCTAGCTAGCTAACCACAGGAGGTAGCGAGCTTCTTTAGTCTGAACAGTTTTTCTGCGGACGGTACAAAGTGCAGGTTGCAGGTTGGGTGCAGGTTGACAGTTTTCGATTGATAAATGAAATATATCAATAGATAAATAAAATAAATAATAACTAGATAATATAAATAGATAAATAAAAAATATTAATTAATTAAATGAAAATCGAACACAACAAACTCAGAAAATCGTGTGTATTTCCCTGGAATTGAATCGCACATCAACGAAACTTAAGCACAGCAACGTCTATACTCTAAACGAACAAAAGGTGTGTCAATCATATTATGTGACGTCATCGGTCACACGATTAAGCAATAAATCGTGTGTATTTACTGGGGTCAAAAGCGGAGTAGGTTAAAATTCGGAGCATTATCCTTCGCTGCAAGCTATTTTAGGTGATGAAATAGTTAACGTCATTTAGCGCCAGTGGCATGACGTAATTGCGGAAGTTGCCGGAGCTCGTTTAAAAGTGACTGGGATGCCTGTGTGATTCTCACGGTAGAGGCTCTAGGGATGTATATTTTTTCGTATATTTTTTCATTATTTTTTTATTAATTTTTCGGGTGTTCCGAGTGTGTTCCAGGTTTTATTCCGGGTATGTTCCGTGATGTGATTTGGAAGTAGAATGAGACATTGGATGTACTTTGTGAGGCCCAAATCAAATCGCTAAGTACATTATATATGCAAACATGTAAAGGACCTTAATTGTTTATATAAAAGATCGACGTATCGCTATACTTGCACTTGACTGTTCATAAAATTCAAATTGAATGAATTAGGGCAAGAATTAAGGCTTCAAGCGACAAAGGACTTAATTGACAGCAAGCCCCCACGGCCGCCTCCGCCACGATTTACTGCTTAATCACGTGACCGATGATGTCACATAATGATTGACACGCCTTGTTCGTTTAGAGTATAGACGTTGCTGTGCTAAGTTTCGTTGATGTGCGATTCAATTCCAGGGAAATACACCGCCAAAGTGCTCAATTGAAATTTCAACCAAAATATTAAAACTGTGCGAAAAACTGCTACTGACTGGTGTTTGGCGATCCTCGTTATCCATGATGGCTCAATTGACGTACAATACACCCGGTAGTTGTCATCGATGACCTCGCTAGGTAGCCTGGAACTTCAAAGTATTCCACCGACCACTAGCTAGCTAATCACCAGAGCAGAAAAACCGGACGGTACAAAGTGCAGGTTGCAGGTTGGGTGCAGGTTGGGTGCAGGTTGACAGTTTTCGATTGATAAATGAAATATATCAATAGATAAATAAAATAAATAATATATTAGCTAATATAAATAGATAAATAAAATTAATTAATTAATTAAATGAAAGTCGACCCAAAAAAATCAATATGTCAGAAAATCGTGTGTATTTCCCTGGAATTGAATCGCACATCAACGAAACTTAGCACAGCAACGTCTATACTCTAAACGAACAAGGCGTGTCAATCATTATGTGACATCATCGGTCACGTGATTAAGCAGTAAATCGTGGCGGAGGCGGCCGTGGGGGCTTGCTGTCAATTAAGTCCTTTGTCGCTTGAAGCCTTAATTCTTGCCCTAATTCATTCAATTTGAATTTTATGAACAGTCAAGTGCAAGTATAGCGATACGTCGATCTTGTATATAAACAATTAAGGTCCTTTACATGTTTGCATATATAATGTACTTAGCGATTTGATTTGGGCCTCACAAAGTACATCCAATGTCTCATTCTACTTCCAAATCACATCACGGAACATACCCGGAATAAAACCTGGAACACACTCGGAACACCCGAAAAATTAATAAAAAAATAATGAAAAAATATACGAAAAAATATACATCCCTAGAGCCTCTACCGTGAGAATCACACAGGCATCCCAGTCACTTTTAAACGAGCTCCGGCAACTTCCGCAATTACGTCATGCCACTGGCGCTAAATGACGTTAACTATTTCATCACCTAAAATAGCTTGCAGCGAAGGATAATGCTCCGAATTTTAACCTACTCCGCTTTTGACCCCAGTAAATACACACGATTTATTGCTTAATCGTGTGACCGATGACGTCACATAATATGATTGACACACCTTTTGTTCGTTTAGAGTATAGACGTTGCTGTGCTTAAGTTTCGTTGATGTGCGATTCAATTCCAGGGAAATACACACGATTTTCTGAGTTTTTTGTGTTCGATTTTCATTTAATTAATTAATATTTTTTATTTATCTATTTATATTATCTAGTTATTATTTATTTTATTTATCTATTGATATATTTCATTTATCAATCGAAAACTGTCAACCTGCACCCAACCTGCAACCTGCACCCAACCTGCAACCTGCACTTTGTACCGTCCGCGAAAAGAAAGTCCATGTTCAAGAGCTCTTTTTGCAAAGCGAATGGCTGTGGGAGACGATCAACCAGAAGCAATATCAATAGCCTCGGCGGTCAGGCGAGTTGCTTACGAGCGCGACTTCTCAAACCTCGAGTTCACGTGGTTCTCAAACTCACAAATCCATCCAATCTTCCACTTCCTCGAGGATAGAAAGATCTCCAAATCCCTTCCTTTGAATGGATTACGAAGGTCTGTGTATATAGGCTATCGAAGAAGGGAATTTATTTTATTTCCCACGCTTCCCAGCGCGTCCTTGCATTGCCGTAAACAATAGGAAATGAACAATCTGAAATCTACAATGTGTACCGTCTAGTGTTTCTCGGCCAATGGAAATCGATATGTAATTTATGCAAAATTATGTCGGAACACGATTAACTCATCCGTAGTACAGACCACCTTTTCCTTCCTTTGAAGGGATTACGGAGGTCTGTGTACAGGCTATTATCTCAGGCTTACATTGTAAATTCATTGCATGACAGAGCACAATAGTTTCACTGCATGCCTTCCTTCATGTTAGTTGTTCTGTTATTGAGCCATTTGTACTTGTCCTGGCATTATATTCCTCATCTTATAGTAGCCTGTCAGCTGGCTTGGAACCTCTGCCAGAACCTCCTTGGCAAGTGCAGCTGAACTGAGCTGTGAGGAGGAAGACTGAAAGTATATGTAATGGGTTTATCTTATAAGAGTACAAGGTTTAATAAAATACTGTGATGAGAGAAACATCTCCAGCCTGGTTAACTTCAAGAAAGGAATTAGAAACGAGGACCTTTACTATCTTTGAAAAAGGTATTTGTAAGTACTGCAAGTACTTATGCCACAGTTAGAAACTGCTTTTAGATACAGGGAGGGGCAACATTTTTATTCATAATTTTAGTTTATTTAGGGAGGTTCTTTTAATACAATTTTATCAGTTGTGTCCTCAATTAGTACATAATTATGTTCTAGAACATAATGACATCAATAAGGGAGCGGTCATTATTTATAGTGTGGTAGGGGTAGGTTTGAGGATGGGTTACACAATTTTGAGTGCTACTGAAGGAGGGTTATGTTGTGAATTGGGCTTCCAATTTTTGGAAACATCTGAGGGGTTATTAAAGAAACAACAACTGCTCAAAGAAGGGGTTATCTTATTTTGAAGTTCAAAATTGGAAAATCACCCACCCCTTACCACCCTACAAATAATAACCGCTCCCTAAGTTTATCATTTAATTGTGAGGGCATTCTTTGGATATAATACTTACAGTTTTAAATTTCCTAAATGGTACAAACTGTACTATATCTCTCTGTGCAACTCTTCCTCCAGCTCTCAACCTTCAAGGTAATAAAGATAATATTAATCCAATACATGTACTTAATATGAAGTATAAACTTATGTTCTCATTAGAGTTGCTCCAATAAAGAGGGTGGGGTACATAGAGTGAAGAGGGCGGGGTAGAGTGAAGAGGGCGGGATAGAATGAAGAGGGTGGGGTAGAGTGAAGAGGGTGGGATAGAATGAAGAGGGTGGGATAGAGTGAAGAGGGTGGGGTAGAGTGAAGAGGGTGGGGTAGAGTGAAGAGGGTGGGGTAGAGTGAAGAGGGTGGGGTAGAGTGAAGAGGGTGATGTAGAGTGAAGAGGGTGGGGTAGAGTGAAAAGGGTGGGGTAGAGTGAAGAGGGTGGGGTAGAGTGAAGAGGGTGGGATAGAATGAAGAGGGTGGGATAGAGTGAAGAGGGTGGGATAGAGTGAAGAGGGTGGGGTAGAGTGAAGAGGGTGGGATAGAATGAAGAGGGTGGGATAGAGTGAAGAGGGTGGGGTAGAGTGAAGAGGGTGGGGTAGAGTGAAGAGGGTGATGTAGAGTGAAGAGGGTGGGGTAGAGTGAAGAGGGTGGGGTAGAGTGAAGAGGGTGATGTAGAGTGAAGAGGGTGGGGTAGAGTGAAGAGGGTGGGGTAGAGTGAAAAGGGTGGGGTAGAGTGAAGAGGGTGGGGTAGAGTGAAGAGGGTGGGGTAGAGTGAAGAGGGTGATGTAGAGTGAAGAGGGTGGGGTAGAGTGAAAAAAGTGGGTAGAGTGAAGACGGTGGGTATAGTAAATTGGGATGGGACAGAGAAGTACAGAGGAGGGGAGGTACAGAAGCAAGTGGGACAGAAAAGGGAAGGGAGGGAGGTAAAAAGCAAGCTAAATTATTTTTAATTTGTGCCCCCTAAAAAAACTTAAACCCCATTTCTTTGTGACTCCCAAAGAGAAAGGATCCCAACAGTTTAGACTAAATAATTTTAATGATCAAATTAAATAAATTTAGCACTAATTTAGTTGACATCACTTAACTTGGAACATCACATCATTGCCATTACAATCCTCTGATTCAGGGGAGATGTTGACTCACAGTTTGACTATTAAAGTTCAGTGTAAATACATTTGTAGGAATATTATATGGTTTTATTTTCAAACTTTCAAACTATATAAGTTTGCATTTCCCTTGATTTCACTATATACGTATATATTTTTTGTTCTATTCTCTCGCTTATTATTTAGATTAGTCACACTTTTCTCTTTTCTTTTCTTCCAAGAACGTACATGTATATTAGAGAACAGAACAAAAAACAAAATTCCCTATCCCACAGAGAACAATGACTTCATTAGAAAGCTGACAGTCATCATATTCAAGTGAATACAATGGAGCCAGACAGAACACAATAGATTCCCATAATTCAACAATGACTTCATTAGAAAGACATTCATCACAATGGAGCCAGACAGAACACAATAGACTCCCATGATTCACCTTGGTCTCAGATAATTATAATAATATACAACTGGCATGTCTAGAGTGTACATAAAAACTATCCACATAGAGCAGATTTCGTATGAGTGGGCAAGTTACAGCAATGACTAATATGGCACACCATTAGGTACTATACAACATGCTGTGACATTGAAATGGTTTCCCATTGTTACAGTACAGTAAGTTACAGTATGGTCTATACGGTAAGGCTACGGACATGCCATATTTGTGTCCCACTCATACAAGGTATGCACTTTCAAACTGTCAGAATCTATCTAACTTACAGTCCCTCATCACAGTCTAATTCCTCCATCATCTGGAAGTCGGCATGGCCAACACCAACAATAATAATAGACATGGGTAGTGCTGATGCATCTACTATTGCAAGCTTGGCCTGGTCCATGTCAGTAATGACTCCATCAGTCAGAATCAGGAGAATGTAGTAGTTCTGTGAACCAATAGGATACTAAGGATAACCTTTTTAAGTAAAACTTTAACTAGTTTATTATGCTGCAATAGTGTTCTCCAGATGAGAATTAACTCAAGAATAGCAAAGTAGGTTCTACACACTTTTGGATCAATCATGGTTTCTGGGAAACTATCCACCCACTCCTACCTTGGGTATTATGAGATTGTGTAATTAGTGATTAACCATTAAATTTAGGGTGAAACAGGGGGGAGGGGTATGGTTTCTGGGGAACTATCCACCCACCCCTCCCTTGGGTATCATGTGTAATTAGTGATTAACCATTAAATTTAGGGTGAAACAGGGGGGAGGGGTATGGTTTCTGGGGAACTATCCACCCACCCCTCCCTTGGTATCATGTGTAATTAATGATTACCATTAACCATTAAATTTAGGATGAAACAGGGAGTGGGGTGGGGTTTCCCAGAAACCGTGATTTGCATAGCGACCATCTTCTTTTTGATCACTTGAGTTGAGTGCAAAACACGATTGAGCTGCAGGCACAAAGCACCTGGGGCAGCACATACAGTATCAGCCTTGCTTTCATGTTACCAACCTCGCTTTCATGTTTGTCCCAATTGGTGGTGCTCAACATATAGCTGGGCCAAACTGAGACCATCAGAAATAATAAATGGGCTGCTATATATGCAGGCTAGTAAATAAATTCAAATTCAATTTAAACTTCAATTCAATTTAAATTTGACATTCAGAAAACAATTACCTTATTACACTTTATTTTTGCGACACTTTAATTTCGCGATTTGGGGATGGTCATATTTCGCAACACTTTATTTTCGGGATTTTGTTAAATTAGTAGAAACTGAGTCACTTTATTTTCGCGATTGCATTGATAACTCAATCATTAAATACCTTTGCTATTTGAGACTGTTAAAAACGAAAATAAACCAGACTACCGCATACAATTTCTGTTTTTGATTTGTATTTCTCTTAATATGCTCGTAATCATGACACACCGGTTGGTAAAAACCTGCAAGGTACGATGTCCAGTGTTAAAAAATAGCGATTACCTACAACTGCAATGAAACTGTAACTTGGGTAAGGTAAAGGAGGTGTAACTTTCCGGTAGGCCAATGAGTGAAATGTTGAAAGGTAATAAACTGTCTTACCACAAGAAACTTCAATGGCTATTTACAGTCATTTATGCCCCACAAGGTTTGCAAAGGCACCTAGGAACTAAATGGTTAATGAATAAATGCATTGGTATGGGTCAATTGGTGGTAGAGAAGAACATTCAAGCCATTGAAAGGTTCAAGTCTTTGGTTGAACTCAGTTATAAAGAGCCCATAAATGGAAATTTCAATGACTGTACGAGCAAAATACTCAAAGAACTAATGGTGCAGAAGAGACTGAAGATGAGGACGACAAAAATATTGAATAAGTGGACTCAGAATGATTATTAAAGGACTAATATTTCACTTAAAGCTTATATGTATGGTCAATTAATTTTCGCGACACCAAATTTTCGCAAAAATCGCAAAATTAAAGTGTGGCAAAAATATAGTGTAATAAGGTATATCGACTATCTGTTTGGAAAAGTTTGAAGGCATGCCTAAACATGAAGTACGTCATACTGCAATGTTCTACTTGATAATGTCACTCTCACAACTGGGGATTTGGGGATGTGGACTATGAAAATGCTCCTATAGATTGTAACTCCTTTATTCTGATCATCGTACAAAGAGGTTATTACATGGAAAGTTGTGTAATACAGCTGGGTATTTTTACAACTAGTTTTATTTTTTGAGCCTGAAAGGCAAGAAAAAATAAAATTGGCGAGTAAAAAGTCCCAGCCGTATTACACAACTTTTAGTGTAATAAATTGTTTATTATGCAACAGTTCACAAACACAAAACAGTTTATTTTTGCTTACCTTAAAGCTCTGTTTGAAGAAATTATCTTGAGAGCAGAAACTATCAGCCTTTTTCGTAGCCAGATGGGGGTGGGTGCGCACTGAAAACATTCTGTTTTTGTGTGCTAAAAGCTGATTGGCTATTACTCAAACAGCCCCATTTTGATTGTCTTGCATGCTTACAAAATTAAGTGTTGAATAAACCTGTGCAAACATGTTTGGGACATACACCTGGCTGCATACACCTTACAGTACGTAGGTGGTCATATCTTAACCTCACAGACTGCTGTCTGTGGTTACTTACAGATGCATATGGATGCTGAGCAGCAGTTTGTGCATACGTTGCAACATTGCTGATGATGGGGGAGATGTTGGTGGGGCCATATAAATGAACTTGTTGTATACAGCCTTGATATGCTTGAATGAGTCCCTGAAGGCCTGGACAAAAATAAGGCTCAATCAAATTTGCAACATACTTTTATTCAATGGATACAAGATTAGGGAGATCAAAATAAAATTATCTCAGGTGGGGAACAATCAAATACTTTTATATTTGTTATTTATAATATTCTTGAATTGCAGTTCATTTAACTGCAATTCATACACTAGATCATGCAAATTGCAAGTATTTGAAAGTAATAGTTTCACTCTAATATCTGTAAGTTTGCAGGTTAAATCGTGGCAACAGTTGAGAATTTGATTATTTTTAGGAAAGAACTTATCGTTTAAAGAAATACTGAGGTAATATTAACATTGAATAAAATGCATTATTATATGGCATGCCAGTCCATCATGAAATGGAGCTATCTGATTGGTTATCTGAGCGGTTGCAATCCTGCAATCTGGACTGCTCAGCCAGACCGCTACAACATACATGAGCTTATTGACTGAGAGTAGCAAAGTAGCGAAATACACATTTCCAACTGATAAACTGGCTATGGACCAATATCCCCCCGCTTGGTCAATGACCTCTATTTATTTCAACACCAACAATCACAGTTTGAACTGGCCAGGGGGTAAATTCTTACCGGTATTTTAATCATAATAAATGAAAGTTCCCTAAGGATTCAGGTTTCAGAATCACTAAGTACATGTGCCTAAGAACGGGAACACTCAACAGCAGCAGAATGTAGGAGGTGTCAATTTTCTAATTCTTCTTTCTCGTAATTTCATTGGTTGATACCCACACGTTCAATAGAAAATGAACAAGGTAGAGATTTCCTTTATTTTCTGTTTATAACTTTGAATGTGGACATCTCACAGGCACATTCAATGGGATCTACATGTAGTACTCATTGCCATGCCATATTGTCTTTTGCTCCAGTTCTTTGCCACACCCTATTATAAGAAAATCACATGCCTGACGAGGTAATTCCACGTTAAATTGCACGAGAAAACCGATATAGCCCGAGCCGCTTCGACGAGGACGATATCGGTTTTTCAAGTGCAATTTAACGTGGAATTACCGAGTCAGGCATGTGATTTTCCTTGAATCGCATAGTCCGACGAATTACTTGAAGATTTAGTACTTTTGTTGATATTTTGCAAAGTTATAAATAGCACGCATAGTCTACAGTGGTGATTCCACTCTGAATCACCACTCTGTCTCAGCCAATCAGCGTCTGATTTTGCAAATGCACCGTGCGATTCAGCTTTGGCTATGCGATTCTACCTGGTACTTAAATTATTTAACAGCTGCTTACTGGTACTTTGGAATATTATGATCAACAATGATGGTAACAGTACTTACCGGAGCAATAGGGGTTGGTGTGGTTGAAATTCAATGCAAACTGATGTGAAACCTGAGTGATGGAGAATAATAATTTATCACATGATATAACTCTAATATAATAAGAGTACCATATATAAGTACCAATTTAACAGAGGCAATATTATGACAAAGTTTTCAGATGTATGGAAATGTTTAATTACTTATTATCCCAAACATAATATAATTATATTAGTACTCAACAACCATTCCCTGTGTGGGGTCGGCCTGGCCCACAAGTACATGCACAATATACCATGTACCAATTTATTTCTACTATTCATAGTATTACACTATTACAGGTAACATTGTATATTGGTAGTAATAATATTGATAATCAATATGAGAACTTCTTCTCAGTTAGTACTCAGTGAAAAAAATTCAGATGAATATATCAGATAAAATTGCATGCCAGTCCAGCAATAGTTTGTAAATTTATAAGTGTTATCAAATGCATGCTGAGCCAAAACAATGAACTGACTCTGTCCCTTGACAGCACTTATATGATAACACTATTACCATTATAACAATAGCACATTCCTAGTACCAGGACCCATTGTTCTACTAAGGAAACTATTTCTCTCTCATTCCCAAACTCATACATTGTTAATGTCCACTACTAGAGAAATACATTTACTTACTTGGTAACTTGGAGGAATTTTAGCACCAAATCCAAAAGCAGGAAACAGTTTGTCACTGATGAAAAAAGTTTACTAACAATCAAAAACAGCTGCATCAATGATGTAAATACCAGTATATTTATTTAGTATACATACCTCTTATTAACCGAGTGTAACATCCATACCGTAAGTTATGGACACAGATTCCCCCCCCCCCTTTTTTTTATGGCCCAAGCACAAAGTGCACAGCTAGGCCATAAAAAGGGGAAAAAAGAGGATTCATAACTTATGGTATAGAACTCAGACTAGGTTAATAAGATGTTTAATGAGATTATTTTAATAATCATAGTTAATAAGCTACTGGCCAGCATAAACTTATTCTCCTTAGCGCATGCACACTCCAGTTTGCCCTCATGGCTATGCAGTATTCATGCTGCTTGCTGTTTCACACTCAAGATCACCATGCTTGCCAGTTTGCCCTCATGTCAGTACTTGCATTGCTTGCATGTTTGCACCCAAGGTTGTCATGCTTTGATGAGTTTGCCCTTGCGGTCAGTTAATTCTTGCATTAATTACTAACTTGCATTTGTTTGTGGGATTGCCCCACCCACCGTTGTTGTGGGAGGTCAAAGACCTACATGTAGGTTTAAGTATAATTCTTCCACTGAGAAATCAGTGTGACAGGTTCCGGGGGTTGACCTGTGGCTAGGTTGCCATGGTTACCACCTTAGTTCCATATTGCTTGCCATTGCTATAGTTATATGGGCTTGGCTTCTTCATTTTCTTTGAGATCGGAATTGGGTGTGGAAATTGACCAATCAGCTTGCAAAATTACTTACTAACTTATCTATATAGTAAAATTACTTATTTTAGTTGACAAACTGAAATGAGCTCCACATTACTCAAATGGGTATTTTCAAATGTTATCATAAAATTATGTACAGTTTTGTTAAAGAAAACATCAGCTGAAAAACAGTTTCCTCTCAACTATTCCTTATTACAGTAGACGGCAATATATTTATAATTAGGCAATGATCTAATTTTACACTAGACGTCATTTATGGACCTATCTTTCTGTCCATTAAAATTCATTTAAATTTCCCAACTTGGATTTTATGACATCACAGCATTCCCCTACAATGTATATTGTCAGAAAACAATAGCTCTTTTATTGTGTACCAATAGGGACAACATCGCAAGATCCAAGATGCACATGACAAATGGGAAATTCAAATGAGTTTTATGGACAGGAAAATAGGTCCATAAATGATATCTGGTGTAAAATTTACAGGAGAAAATTACCACTGACTATAGATTTAGGAATCCACAAGGAGCATTTGAGAGCAAACATTAATTTTGCTTTTCAGCCAAGGTTCCCACAAGGAGCGTTTGAGAGCAAACATTTGCTTTTCAGCCAAGGTTCCCTTTTAGTTCCTGGCTGATCTAGTAGTGATCTTCCTTGACCAATCTTGAAACATTTAAAGATTAGGTCATTCTTGCACATAATTTTTAAAGGAAACCTTGGCTGAAAAACAATGTTTGCTCTCAAATGTTCCTTATGGATGCTTCAATCTATTGCTGTGTTTGTTTTCTGTACATGGTACACTACCCGTACCAAAATCGCAGACCTGTTACAGACATGTTTTTTACCTTTAACATACCTGTAGATTAGCTTAAACATGCCTTAAATTTTATTAACTGGCAGATCTGCCGGTCACCTGTATGTTGTAGGGAGTTCGCCTGTATAAATCAGGTGAAAATAAGGTGAAGAAAAGACCTGTAAGAAACAGTCAACCGTAAGGCAAAGAACAGACATGTTTACATACCTGTAACAGACCTTACAGACCTGTTACAAACCTTTTTAGTATCGGATTTCAGCTTGAAATAAAGGTCACTTATCAGCTTCCTGTGTCTGGGCTTTGTCATATTGACTGCAGATCCCGGCTGTCAAATATCCTTTTGAAAAGCTTACTAATTATAATAAATGCAATCGTAGTTCTTTTTATTTGCGCTTTTACCTCTACATTGTCTCCCCAGGATATGATAGTCTCACAATATTACTAGTTTCATACACTGTATATGATATGCACATGAAAACGTTGTTGATCGATTGTAGACATTTAATTAACACGTTTTCTTTGTTTAAATAACTCCTCTACTTGAAAAGCGCCTAATTACATGTCTTCTCTTTTTATAACTTTAACATGTAAGAGGATAAAAGATACAAGTACAAAAGTTATGTATCCTGATACACGATTAAATTGAGTAACGTAGTTGCAATCCTTTACAAAACTTAATTAACTCAGATCTTTGTCTTCATTTTCGAGGATCGTGAGTGTTTGTTCGGGTACTACCGGAACTTTCCACTTTAGTGCTGCTGCATTAACGTATCCTGAAAGTGAAAGAGTCAAGATCTTTGATTCAGTGGTCACGAACTACGTAGAATACAACGTACTGCTAGCCAACTGCCCGACTATCAAACACACCGGGCAAACACAATTTACAGCGATTTTCAATAGTACGCGGACAAAGGTAGCCGTCTGAGAAAACAGCTAGCCGACTCCCATATACAAAGAAGGTTCGTTCTGCCGAACTCACTGAAATATAGGGTACAATAAAGAACATCGTACAGACAAATAATATCGTACGATCATAACTACAACGGCCAACAGAATATTTACGAACGATGGCCGTATGAAGCTCTCCCAATACGGTAAGTTTCGCACGGGAATTCGCGCTGTTGAAATACTCTCGATTAACGGCATTAGAACGTGATATTGAAAATCGCTGTAATTTAAAAACATTAACCTCTTTACTTATTTTTGGCTCGCTCTTTCAAGTTCTGTCATGTTGTTTTAGCGCCAATATTTTGATTGACAGGTCCTGAAAGGAACGCGACTTGAAAGCACGGCGTTGAAACAGCGACATGAAGGAAATGAAATAACGATGAACGTCTGAAAATGTCTGAAATTGCGAGAGCGACATGCCCACCTACCGAGATTGCGACAGAACTAGTTTTGAAACTCGGACAGGGGACATGCATACCCCTCTAAAAGGGCCTCAATAAACAAACACAGTAATACCAGAAACTACACGATAATAACCATGCGCAGATAGAAGGGAAATATACAATTATTAATTGTATTGTCGCGATCGCTTTTGAGCCTAAACGTAATTTAGAAGACGAAACTGGTATAATTATTGTCTCCAGCGGTGTAGATCGCAAGGGCTGTCGCCAACATATGTTTGGAAATATATTTAAATATAAATATATATAATTACTACTATTCAATTTATACAGATAATTTGTAGGTCTATAGGAAATATGTTGGGTCACTGAAACCTCAAGAAAGATCCCGAAGAATATGCACACATTTTTGAACGTTAAGATTTTCGCTACGATTTAAACATCTGTAAGTTTACGTTAAAAATATGTACTTGTTCTTCGCGATATTTCTCGACTTACAACGGTCACACAAACATTCTGTGGGCCACCTCCCTACATAAACTGAAAAGTATGGCACATGTAAAAGCTCAAACTTTACTTACCTCCAATTTTTTCCAGCTTTTTCTCTCTGCTCTCACGGTCGCAATTTCCCCCTCTTTTCTTTGTTCCTTTGGAACGCGCGTTAATGGAACAGTGTTAAATTCTTTGGTTTCAGTTTAACCAAAAACTGGAATGTGCTTCTTCGAATTTCGTTGTGTACTCTGTTTAGCCGGAGCAGTTAATACAAACGAAGTAATCAAAGCAATCGCTATATATACTACGTACAGTATATGCAGACTCCAACGACCAATGTAGATATAAAAGTGTTCAAATCTCACAAACCAATCACGTCTTAGGAGATATCGTATTGTCAATTGTTGCAAAATGTTGATTTGTAGCGTGATCGTGAGCGCCAGAGCATGCATGAATCAAAGGCAAACAAGTATAGTGTATTTAGTTTGGTAGCATTCTAACATTAACCTAGTATTGAGACAACTTTAGAAGCTACATATAGTTTTGAGAACGTCTGCACGCAGGCTACGTTAACTATCGTGAGTAGAAATACTAGCTTGGTAACTTTAGAATAGGTGCATGCATGATAGCAATTAAACTAATGTTTGTTCAGTGATAAGTGACTTCGAAAGGTCACACACAAAGTATACGTTTCAAGACGTTTGGCACGCTACACGGATCAAGAGGAGCATTAATGTACTTACAAATACGTTCAATAATGGGTCGACGTAAAAGAAAGTTTAATCCCGAAAGTTCAGCAGCCCGGCAATGAAACTGACACTCTTCCCCCACTCTTCACTATGAAATCACTGATTCCCACAACCGTACAGAAGATATCTGCACTTCATCACTAGAAGAACATGCTACTAAACTATCTGGGGACGGCAGCCGATGAACCTTTTCAAGATATGCCGAAAGATGATCATTGCAAAGAAAACAACACACCGGGACGAAACAGTGAGCTTAGCTACCACAGACTATTATATTTTAATAATCAAATAAAGGTAAGATTTTTCTTAGGTGCATACGGATCGGGATTTGTAGTTTAGCAAGTTCAAGCATGATAAGTTTGTGGATCGCGACCTAACGTATAAGACTAATTATAAAAAAAGATGTAGCAAAAATAAAAGAAAAAAATAGTGGAAAGCTTGTTAAAATACTACAGTGTTTACATTAAATACGGTATAAAAACGAACTATTGAACTTTGGACTGCTCGTCAGATTATTTTTGTCTGTTTAACATACAAATTATCTATGCTATTTTGCGTGCGTCATTTTACATCCAGGAGTTTATACATGCAGGTCTTTTACAGGTCTTAATCAGGCGAACAGATAAGGTCAAGAGCAGATAAAGAAGTGCAACTTGTTAAAAAATTAGTTTAATTAGAAAAGACCTTTTACATGTCTGTTACAGGCGAAAGGAAAGGCGAAGTGCAGACATTGAAACCCGATTTTTTTAGTCCCGTCTTACACAGGCGAATGGCAGGCTTACAGACATGTCATTTCCCCCCTCTTGACCTGCAGTACGACTGAAAATACATAATACAGACCTGTAACATGTCTGTAACAGGTCTGCGGTTTTGGTACGGGTACATGTAGCTGTTATTTATGGACCTATTTTCATGTCCACAAAAGTAATTTGAATTTCCTGTGTGTCACCATCTTAGATATCATGATGTACTTCTGTCATAGTGTTGCCCCTATTGCTACACAACAAAAGATGTATTGTTTTTTGACAATAGAGGCAACACTGTGATGTTATAATATCCAAGATGGCAGTGTGCAGGAAATTCAAACGACTTTTCTGGACATGAAAATCATTCCATAACTGACATCTAGTGTACAATTTACAGATGACAAACACAACAATGTATAATATTTAGGCAGCCATAAGCAACATTTGGGAGCAAACACTGTTTTTCAGCCGAGGTCCCTTTTACATCTTGTACAGATAAAATACACATGACTGTATTCGAGACATAAAAAAATCAGTAACCTAATAAAGAATGCACCTGTCATAATCTTGTATAATCTCTCCAACAGCCATCAGTGCCTGAGTGTATTCATTTGGTGAATATGGATTTAAGTAATGTAGTGAAGTTGATTGTTGTGGGTTGCCATTAGATGCTGTAAAGTCTATTCCAACCTGCAGGTGCATAATAAAAGTTCAATTTAACCAACAGGTTATTGGTCATGCTAGACTTCTAAGTTCAGAGTCTTTGGCACTGGCATATCCAAAGTCCAGGTTGTGTTTTTCTCTCATTAAGCTTCCCATTTGTGACTGGTTTTTTATAGTCTAGTCTCTTGTGTTAGTTTCTGTTGTTACCTGTGATAAAATGTGGTATTTAGCATACAAATTGTACATGTACAAATGTATATGCTGTGTCTATATGCAGTCGAGCATTTATGTCTCTTTACATGTGCTATCTAGTTACATATATGGTACAGCTTATTAAATAGCTCAGGTTTATAGTTAAAAGCCCCCAGATAAGACATTGTCAGGGTATAAAAGGCTGGAACATTAAAGTCTAGCTTCAAATTCTTCAATTTGAAGCCAGCTGACTCCATAATTTGCTGTATATGAAAATATTTTCCCTCTCACCCACCCATGTACCCCCTTCTGGGAGTTTTTTGTCTAATTTGTTGATAATTATGTACCGGTAACTACAATCGTGGTCAAAAGGACTTGGGACACTTGTCACAAGTTAATTAACACCTTGTATATTATGCTGTCTCAAACAAACAAAACCAGACTCTCCATATTTTCTACAATTTATCAAGACATGAGCCCCCTCCCCCCAAATCAATGTTGTGATGATAAGTTATGGCTTTGACAAAACAAATCCAACATTGAGTGGCATCGAATATATCACTGCTATATATGTCATTTCTTTAGTGCAGGCTCTGTGTGCAAGCTCGTAGGATTGTATTTGATCTACCAATACCCTTGTGTGTTCCAGAATGTAGAGTGCTGGAGAGATGAGTGAGGCTTTATAAAGGTCTAGGTGTTACTGCTGCTAGTTTGCACAATGGAAGTCATGACACAGAGTAAAGAAAATCAATTATAACATTTGCAGTGCAAAATATATACTTAATTGCAAACATTACTTGTGTAGTATTTACCGTAAAATTTAATTGGCATCCTCCCTGCACATATTCAACAAACGAGGCCACTTGTACAATCTGAGTTTAGAACAAAACATTGATTAATTATGTATTATATATATTTAATAGTTCACAGACATATCAGCTGTTTCACAATTGAGTGTACCATCTGGTGGTCACTTAGGGTCCAAAATCAAGTTACAATTTTCCGGAAAAGAACCTGCTCTGTATTTTGCCACTTGTCTTAGCTATCTTAATTGTGCTGAAATATCTCTGCACAAACTGTCTTATTCCTGTTAGAAGAAATTGACTCTTTAAAATATCCTATATGGGGTATGAACACTACAATTTTAGGGTGACTTGGACATTTGTGTATACTACAAAAACATAAAGGCAGTACTTACATGCTTATGTTGTAACATATTCTGTGACTTATGGCTCCAATAGTCAGGTAAATCACTTTTCTAAATTGTAGTAACCTTTGCTTGAGGTTTAACACGAGTTCCGTTACACACAGAGATCCCAACTAGTCAGAGCACACACTCGACCCCAGGCCACTTCATTCCTCCCCACTAAGTCAATAAACAGTATTGACAATATAACAATGTAAACTAAATGAACATAAACACAGTTCAAAGTTCATAGTCCCCTAAATATGCAGGTGTCTCCCGCTTGCGTCCAGAGCATCTTCTTGTTAACTCTTCAGCTTGTTTCAGATGACCTGGCTGCTCGTCCAGTGTCGGTGCCATTGGTCCTTGTAGCATGGTATCCGGTATGTCAATATCCAGTTTACTTTGGCCTGAATCAGTACGGCGGCGTAGGTGGTCCTGATGACGTCGGATGACTGTACCATCTTCTAGCTGTACCTCAGCGGACACAGGGCCTGACTTCTTGACGATGGTTCCTGGTACCCATGCTTTCTTCTGTCTGAAATCTCTAGCATAGACAGCTTCCTCCAATGGTAGTTCTCTCTCTCGGGCATGATAATCATGTCTTGTCTTTTGCTGAGACTGTTTGGTCCTGACCCTCTCTCTGATATCCGGTTGTAACAGATCGAGCAGAACACGTGGTTTCCTCTTCATGAGTAACTGTGCAGGTGGAACTCCCGTTGTTGTGTGGGGTGTTGTACGGTAACTCAGAAGGAATCGGGACAACTTCGTTTGCACACTTCCAGATTTCATCTTCACAAATCCTTCTTTAAATATGCGCACAGCACGTTCTGCTTGGCCATTAGAAGCAGGGTGGTAGGGGGCAACTCTAATGTGTTTGATGCCATTTCTCTTCATGAATTCAGCAAATTCAGCACTTGTAAAATTTGTACCGTTGTCACTCACTACCGTCTCTGGCAATCCGTGCGTAGCAAATATCTCTCTCAGCTTCTCGATGGTCGCAGTTGATGTGGTAGATTTCATTACGTGCACCTCCAGCCACTTAGAGTAGGAGTCCACTACAATAAAAAACATTTCTCCCATGTAGGGCCCCGCATAATCTATGTGGAGTCTGGACCACGGTTGTCCGGGCCACTCCCAGGGATGCAGGGGGGCCTCCGCTGGGGCTACCTGATGCCGTTGACATTCCTCACAGGTCTTAACCTCCTGCTCGATTCCCTGGTCCATCCCTGGCCACCAAACGTAACTGCGTGCAAGAGCCTTCATGCGTGAGACTCCCGGGTGGGTCTCATGTAGTTCAGTTAGTACCTTTGACCTTCCCTGGGGTGGGACAACTACTCTGGACCCCCATAACAAACACCCTTCTTCCACACTCAACTCTGTCTTCCTTTGGAAGTATGGCTTGAACTCATCAGAAGTACACTCTGTAGGCCAACCTGCCAAAGTGAACTGTACTGCTTGTGAGATCATTGGGTCCCTTGCGGTCCAATCTCTAATCTGACTGCTACATACAGGTGTCTCTTCTAAGTGTTCCATTAATAAGATAGTCTCACCTGGTAGTGGCACAGCCTCTGGCATAGTGGGCAATGGGAGTCTGCTCAAGGCATCAGCATTTCCATTGGTTGAGCCTGCCTTGTATTCGATTTTGTACTCATATGCTGCTAAGGTGAGGGCCCATCGTTGAATACGTGGTGCTGCTTGACAGGGGATTCCTTTCTTTTCATTGAGCAACCCTTCTAATGGTTTGTGATCCGTCTTAATTATGAAGGTGTGTCCATAAAGGAATTGGTGAATTTTTTTAACACCGTATATGATTGCCAGTGTCTCCTTCTCCAGCGTTGAATAGTTCCTTTCTGCTGCATTGAGAGATCTAGAGACGTACCCAATGGGCCATTCACTCCCATCTTCCATCCGGTGCGATAGAACAGCGCCCACTCCATAATTGGAGGCATCACTTGCGAGGATAAGCTCTTTCTCTGGGTCAAAGTGCACTATAGTAGTTGGGCTGATTGCAGAAGTTCCTTTGCTCGTTGAAATGCTGCTCGTTGTTCCTTTTTCCATTCCCACTTTACTCCTTGTCTAAGAAGTTCATGGAGTGGCTCCAAAACTGTGGCAATGTCTGGTAAGAATTTATGGTAGTAATTCAACATACCTAGAAATGCTCGCAGTTGGCTCACATCCTTAGGCTCAGGAGCATCCTTGATGGCGTCAACCTTGTCCAAGACAGGTTTGATGCCCTGTCCATTGATTACATATCCACAATATGTAACTTCTGGCTGCATGAAAAGCATTTCTCCTTTCGTAACTTTAGCCCTGCCATAGACAGTTTATCTAGCACAGCATTAAGATTGGCCAAGTGCTCCAAGTCATCTTTACCACTCACCAATATATCGTCGATGCGTACCACAACATGAGGTATCCCTTGCAACAAATTATCCATAGTGCGCTGAAATATTCCGGGTGCTGAAGAAACCCCGAAGGGTAGTCTATTGTACGAATAGAGTCCCTTGTGTGTATTGATGGTTGTATATTTCTTAGAATCCTCTTCCAGTGGCAATTGTTGATATGCCTGTGACATGTCGAGCTTTGTGAATTTGTTTCCTCCATCTAGTGTTGCAAGTAGGTCTTCGGTCTTGGGAATTGGATAATTATCCAGTTTAGATGCTTGATTAACCGTGCATTTATAGTCCCCACATATGCGTACTGCTCCATTGGACTTGACGACAGGAACAATTGGGGCAGCCCATTCACTGAATTCAACAGGAGATATTATGCCTTCGCCTTGCAGTCGCTCCAACTCCTGTTCTCCGTACTGCTCCATTGGACTTGACGACAGGAACAATTGGGGCAGCCCATTCACTGAATTCAACAGGAGATATTATGCCTTCGCCTTGCAGTCGCTCCAACTCCTGTTCTACCTTGGCCTTGAGGGCGTATGGCACTGACCGGGCTTTCATGTACTTGGGCTCTGTGTTTGGTTCAACATAAATCTTGGCTTTGGGACCATTAAGAGTGCCTAGACCCTCTCCAAAAACTTCCTGATGGCTGTCCAGCACTTGGGTTAGACGAGTGTTACTCTCAGTGACTTTAAAAACAGTGTTCCAGTTAATCTTGACCTTTTTAAGCCAATCTCTTCCAAGCAAATTTGGGCCTTTGGTCTCAACCACCATGGCTGGCAATTCATGGAGTTGCCCCTCATACTTAATGGGGACAAGTGCCGTCCCTTTAATGGGTATTTTCTCTCCTGTATATGTGGTTAGCACCGCCGTCGTTGTTTGGAGGGGTTTCAACTTGTCGCGTAACCTGTTGAATGTCACTTCATTAATTATGGTCCTTGTCGCGCCCGTGTCAATTTCCATTTTAACTGGTTCTCCGCAAAGTTCAATGTCTAGTTCATAAGCTTTTACCTTCTCTTCGTTCACATGGTACATCGTGTAAACATCTCCGTCACTTGCTTCGTTGAGTTGATTCGTCGCTTGGCTGCTCTCCTTGTCAGCCTTGTTGTTGTTCTTGCTTTGGCCTCCGTTCAACCTGTCCTTGCACATTTTCGCCAAGTGTCCTTTCCTGTCACACTTGAAACATCTGATTTCTTTAAATCTACACGAGGAAGCTTTGTGCTTCCCCCCACAACGATAGCATATGTATGCTTGGCTGGCTTGATTTCTGGAGACTACTCGATGGAGATTGTTCGGTGTCTCGGGTTGCTTGTTCATTTCAACCATGACTTTGTGTCTGGTGGCTGACTCAAGTGCTAAACTAAGCTCTACGGCTCTTTTTAATGTCAATCCCGGCTCTGCCAACAGCCTTCTCTGGATTTTCTCATCCCTTATTCCGCAAACTAGACGGTCTCTAAGCATATCCTCCATTGAGTCTCCAAATTTACAATGTTCGGTTAGTTTTCGTAGTCCCGCGACAAACACGGCAACCGTCTCGTCCTCTCCTTGACTTCTGTTGTGAAATTTAAACCGTTCTACAATCTCGCTCGGCTTCGGTGAATAGTGCTTTCCCAGCTCTTCTATGATCCTTTTGAAGCTCTCTTCTGCTGGTTTTTTGGGTTGTAGTAGGTCTCGTATTAGGGCATATGGTTTGGCGCCACAAACACTAAGGAGAATCGCTTGTTGCTTCGCTTCGGCTTTCACGTCGTTGGCTACGAAATATTGCTCTAAACGCTCCACATGTTGGGTCCATGTTTCTTCCAACTCCTTGAACTCACCTACAGTACCGTAAGTAGCCATTCTACTCGAATCTGGAGAAACTAACTAACTACCTCGTCGCCAATGTAGTAACCTTTGCTTGAGGTTTAACACGAGTTCCGTTACACAGAGATCCCAACTAGTCAGAGCACACACTCGACCCCAGGCCACTTCATAAATATTCTTATTGCATTTGTTGGAACTATTATTTAGTCGTTTACTTTTGTACAAAACTGTGAAAAGTCGATAATTTTCAAGACAACAACAGAGCATTTTAATTTATGGCTTGCAAACAATAACATTCAATCAGAGTCTAACATTATAGGTTAGTGTTATCTATGTTAATTAATACAATTACGGCAGTTTGCACTCATATCAAACATTCGGGAATCTGCGAAAAAATATTTGTACCATGCAGCCTCTGTTTGGGTGTACGGACACTACAGCTGCAATACACTTACAGTATATAAGAAACGTCTATTATGTTGTCACCAAATAAAGGAAATCATACAATGACACAAGAAATGCCAAGAAAAAGCTGCATAGCTTCTAGTGAAACACAAATAGAAATACATGTAACAAAGAGAATAATCCATCTCACACATATGATTTTACTTTGGCCATATCCTCTACCGAAAAACGTTATTATTTCAAGCCTCTTTCTCTCCTTTTCTTCCTGTTTTAGCCTTGGATGTTGCTCAAGGTACTTCTTTTTGGCTTCCCTACTCTTCTTTTTTCGTTCACAGTCTTTTTTTTACAGGTTTCAATAAGACAGGGAAGATGCTTCCTCACATTTGCTCTCTACCTTTGCTTTTTCAGTGTATTTGACTTCATGACCTGCACATGTGTTTCATCACCACTTTCTTTCTTTCGTTTTCTAGTTCTAGTATCCATTTTTCAATTTACTTTCTCAAGAGAGGTGGAATATGACCAAGTTTTACATAAGATTATCCCAATTGATGTTCAGTGGGCAAGACTGAGCTAACCGTCTCAATAGCATATGAGCCTCGTTTTCATGCAATGGGTTGCCAGCTGACCACAACTACATTGCAGTTACAGATTTGATCCTTGATTTACATTCATTTGATAATTACATTTGACTATTAGTTTCAATAAACAAATGAGGCATGATGTTCCAATCATTGAAAATTAATGTCTCATAATTTATGGGGTATGGACACTACAGGGGGTACAGACACTACATTAATTTTGATGATATATTGCAAGTTATTTTCTTATTGCTAGCTGATACATGTATCAACCAAATTTATTTATATTTTTTAAATGACAACTGAAACCATAAAATATATAACTTTGGTAGCTAGCTGATAACACATAAGAGCCACAACGTTTACAGGGGGGTACAGACACTACAACATTTTCCGGAAAGCCAAAACTTAGTTTTTAAGAAATTATATAGTGACTCAGAATTGTTTAGTGATGTTCAACATTATTGCATGTTATAAACCTAATTTATGCCAATTTTTTATCACAAATCTGATGAGTCGACTCTAAAAGAAATTTAATTCATATAATTTTTAAAAAGCTACAGTAAAAATTCTGAAAATCTGTAACAATAGGGAGTTTCTGAATAAGATGCTGTTGAGTGTAAGTCTAATATCCCTCCAAGTCAAAGGCCAACACAAAATGGCATATTAAAATACAATCAGAAATAAAATAAAAGTATTTTTAGAGTTACATGTACTTTGACAATAAAATTAATTTAGAGGTTTAGTATTTGTCTAAAATATGAATGTCACATTGTAACACCATAATATGGCCAATTTTGGAACACATAAACCTTGATATCTCTGCCAAATGTTAACCAATTTCCATCATTTTTGTTTTGTTTTGCTCAGTAAAAGAATCTCATTAATTTGATGTAACACTGATTACATAACTTTTTAATGCAAAGCTTGTAACAGTTTGTACACTCAATTGTGAAACAGCCGATATACATTGTATACGTATAATACTGTAATTGCTTCTTATTAACCCTAATATAAAAAGTTGAATATTACAAACATGCTTTTATCTAAATTCCTTTAATATCTGTCAACTAGCATAAGCTGTTTACCTTGCAAGAGGAGAGGAAGACAGTTCCAGAATTTTTGTAATTTTTCTTCTTCTTTTGCTTCTTTTCATTTATGCAAGGCCACTGAAGCTGAGGGAAGTAACCATAGCAACAGTTCAACATTTGTTTTTATAATGAACTGACTTACTAGTATTATTAATATTATTAATATTATTGGTAACTATTATTGCTTCTATAGGGAATTGTTTACATACTTTTTAATTTTGTGATGATCATTTTATAAATAGTGAATAATATATGAGAGCACACTGATAATTATTTTTGGACTGACTGTTTAACTCAATATCTCACAAAGTCAATGCGCTCACTTCTGAAACACACACTCTGATCTGTATCGAGTTGAAAACTCCAAGATAAATTTAATTTCCTTCTCCTCAATTAACTGACGACAGACACATACACATACTATATCAATGTGTAATCAAAGGGCAAGGCAGCAAGGGCGGAAGCGACTCCTGATCACATTCTAAATTCTCCTTAGAAAACAAATAATTTGAAAGATAATTTAGAATGTGATCAGGAGTCACTTAGGCCCTTGTTGCACACAACCCTTCAATTATAATATAAATTACGGGAGTATCCTAAGAACGTGTGATTTCATTGGCTACTCAGCATGGTTGATTTTCGTATAATGCATGCTTGAGAATTTATTTTATTGTAGATCAACTTTTAAATTATAAAACAAATACAAGACGGATCTCCTATTTCCTATAAAAAAATAATGCACTTTTGAGATCTTGAAAAGCTGCTAAATGCACTCGCATTCCACTTGTGCATCTGCATGCCGAGTTTTTCAAGACCTTGAGTGTGCATTTTGTTATACTAGAAATGGAGAATCATCTTCTATTTATTAACTACACATGTTTACTACATGTATATGTAACATGAGATGTAATCATACACTATGTTAATTAATGTACTAGCTCTGACACATGACTAATGCAGGAGTACTGATTTCTGGGGGGTTGAAGAAAAAAGGGCAAGGTCAGCAGAAACTGATATACCCGTAAAATAAAGTTATTTTTTTTATTAAAATGATCGCATACAAAGTATGTTAATCTATTAAAACTGTAGTGTTCGATACTTTCACAGGATTTTATATCATTGCACTATAATAATATAAATAAAAATAGAGGTCATGACCATGTTGGAGCTTGAGAGCCAATGCAAAACAAAGTTTTAGTGTGGAAGGCGGCTCTAATAGCTTAAAATAGAGGAAAAGATAAAATAAAACTAAGATTCAAAGGAGAAAAATAATATTTTTTTTATGTTACTGGCTTGTGTGGAATCGAACTCCTAATCGTTCGATTCGAGGCACGCGCTCTAAACCACTTTACCATAGAGCCGATTCACTTGTAGACAAGTTTCAAAATAAGGTATATAATGTATAAGTTCTGAGCCCGTGATCTTTGGGAACTAGCCGACGTCAAGCGTTGTCAACTTGTTTGAAATTGTAGCCACGCGATTGGCTACTCAGTACAATAGGCGGCACGTGTGACCCCGTGGGGAGAGAGTAACGTATCTGGCAATTTATTGACTGTCCCTCTGCCGGAAAGAGTAATTTTGCCACGGTCATGACCGAATAGCAGCAAACACGTAGTTTCTGACGAAGAATGAGAGAGCTTTTTCAAAGAAATGAGTTCATTTGGAAGAGTTAGGATAATGATTTCTCAAGTCTGTAAACTTCTGGGGTAAGAAAAACTATCTACCTTTCACCTGATGGAGGAAATTACGCCTATCGGATGGGTTTTCGTGCAAAAAAATCAGCCTCAAGTGCCTCGTGGTTTGAATTTGAGTGTGCAGCCTTTCCTTTCTTTAAGACAGAGAAGAGAGAAAAACCCAAAGTGAGAGAAATGCCCCATAACCGCCATTTCTAGACCCCAGAGAAACAACAGGACAACAACAAACTCTTAAGGTAAGTTTATTTTCTTTATCTGAGAATTTTGTGAAATAATAGTCACACAGTGTAAATACACAGAGCTTGGGCTGCCTGTGATTACACCGTAGTTAATCTGTTACACATAGCTGGACAGTTGTGAACCAAAATCCTTTGTTGTTTGCCATTCATCCATGATTTTTCAATAGGTGTATCAAGGTTGTCAGTAGAAATTGGTTACAAGAATAAGTGAAAATACTATAAATGAAGGGGGGCTACTTTTAACCTGACAGCCGGTGGAAACCCACCAGGTGCCAGCTTTGAATTCTATGTACTCTGATAATAATGATTAACTCTGTGTATAATAATTAAAAAGCATCAATTTTTTTTAAACAATTTGTTCATTTCTGTCAATAATTGTCATCAGTTGTAAGCACTCAGGATAAATTATATATTAGGATCACTCTCCTATTAAAATGCTGCTTGTTATGTTCAAATTCCAACATATCCATGTTGATGTTAATGTTGATACTTTAACAATAATTATTTAATGTAAATATTTTGCAATTAGAAGTTCACAAGTGATATGTAACAAGTTTTATTTAAATACGCGTACAGCACTTTAATGTGAATTACTGATTGGGAGAATGCACTCCTACCTCTTTCCCAGATTGACAGCTGCTCATCTCTCTCATGTTTGTTGTATATGATCCAATGAGGTCATGACTACCATCACTATCCCAGTCATAGCATGATATCTGATCAACAAAAGCCACAAATACGCTAACATTTTATAGTAGAGTACAGATTAATCAAATCTGACTCAATCCCTGAACTACGAGCAATAAGATGGAGCTCTATACCACATAGAAATCAATTAGTAAGGAAATTAAAACAGGAAAAGGAAAACAAAGAAAAAGGGGGAAAAAGATACTGTCTGGTAATCCATGCAAGTAAAAAAATCACACTTGCTTGCCTGCTTACTGACCACTCGCTGCCTGCCTGCCTGCCCATGCCTCACCTGGCCACGCTACTCAAGGTATAATAATAACTAGAGGCTGCATGCAGCCTGAACTCCAGTGTATCTTTTGGAAAGGTGTAACATGGATGATCTCATACACCTGCGTGTTTGGCACTTTACAAATGCACAATCAGATGCGACAGTATGCATGCACGGTTGATCTTATCTAAAATTCCACATGAGTCGGAACACGAGTGAACACAAGTAAAACACAAGTGAACGCAAGTAGAACACAAGCAACTTCACGTAAGCCAGGGTACCCTAGGATAACACAGGTAGCCCAACAATACTAGTTTCCAACTACTATTAGGATCTGAACTATAACTCCACATGAGTCAGAACATGAGTGAACATGCGAGTGCACTAGCACTTCATGATTTAATTGACACAAAATCATAATACTAATAGAATAATAAAAATTGTGTTATCCGTTTAGTTATTCCGGGTTACCTGTGCTATCAGTGTGTTCTGTCTTTGTATTGTCAGGCTACCTGTGTTTTCCTATCGTTATCAATGTGGTACTACACTCTATGTATTTTTGGGCTACCTGTGTTATCCTAGGGTAACAGCATTCATTTAATACATTGTTATAACATAGCTCACTTCCAGTTTCCATCCACATGTCTTGACCTTTTAGGCATGTCTCGTTCCAGTCTATGACCACGCAAAATGATTTGGTTGGACGTAAGCCGGTAAACACCATTCATGTATTTTTGGGTCAACAAAAGTTCCTTCACAAGATTAATGAAGTTGGGAGGTACTTAAAATGGACCGCTAGAATCTCTAGTTCTCGCAGGTTGCTAATTTCATATTCCTTGTTTAGTAATTGTTATGTAACAACAGTTTATGATATGTCAACAATGTAAAATAAATCTGTAACATTGACATGCAAGCTACATGTACATGGTTAGGTCAGCATTTGATCAACTTTTGTTGAACAAAAAGAAAAAGAGACAGACTGCATCTTAAGACTCCCACTGCTGCCTAGCAGTGCTGGAGTAACTATAATATATAATTACATTATTTGTGTTAAGATTTCGAACATGTGCAAGGTGACTGGGTAGTCTAACTGCCTGCATGGAAAATAACTATTGAATGTCATGGGTTTGATCTTTGGTTGGGCCTTTATTTTTTTCTAATATTTTGCTACTCCCTATACAATAATTTATTGTTTTAATTTCTTTTCCTTCCATATTTGTTTTTAATAGTTGTATAATCATTTCAACATAAGATACATGTAAAGGAGTATATTAAAGGTCATGCAGACTAAAATATCAGCTATACTTTTTGCTCACATTAAAGAAATTAAAACTTTATTTTGAAAGTGAAACAGTATCTACATTGTACTTGGAGCTCTTCTTATAAGACTGGTACAAAAATGTCATTTCTCTTTGGATGAGTAAACAAGCGTAGCGAAGTGCACAAAGGAAAAGAGAAATTAGTTCCTAATCGAAAGGAAACACTGTCTATTGTTGTGCTGTCAAGTGCCAGCCAATCAGATTTCGCTAGATTAGTTGAATATGTAATGAGCACCTTGTTTATAAGTGAATGTGTCAGGATTATTCAGTATCGTGGTTCTGATCTGACTCAAAAATAATGTCTAGTTTTATGTAAGCTGGATGTAAAGTAAATAAAGTAGACTGGAGCTAGCTGATTAGAACCATTCCACTGTGCTTGTGTGTTGATCTTAAGATTAGGAAATATATTATAATAATATTATTACTATAACTATACATATTTATACCTTAATTATTCTGTCATAATCCCCATTACAAAGCTTCTGGATGGACAGCAGAATTGGCTTCCATCTAGGGTTAAGGTTATTGGATACAACCTGAAAATTAAATTATGGTATCAAGATGTACATACTGAATGTTTAATTGTTCCTCATGTTCATGCAGGTGAAACAGCTTGCCCTAACAGTGATTTTGTTACAATTAAATTGCCTGTTATGAGTCCTCAGGACTAGCTCCATTATAATGTGCGTTCCAGCTGACCAAACAGTCCTTATTAAAAACCAAAAACTAATTTAAGAATGAGTTTCTGAACAATAATCAAATCAAAGTTAAATATCAGAATTTTAGTTACAATAATCATTGGTGTCTGCATGTAATTAATTAATTAATGAATGCTATTTTCAGTTGCACATGCCACTCGCCACTTTTGGGGCATTCCAGACACGATGTGATTAATCTGTTGTCAGCTGTCAATTAGTGGTTTCAGAGCACACAAATGCGGTTTTGACAACACAACATTCTGTATCAAATTTACTGAAAATCGAGAGCTGAGCATACCAGTAATCTTACTCCTGGCGATCTTCAACAAATTGAAATTCTTATTTTTCCAGTACAAATTCTACCTTCATTGCACTCTGTACAAAATCGACTTAACTGTGCAGGAACATGAAGTTCATATGTTGTCAATGGTAAGTTCATGTGCTGTGAAACCGTTAATCGACAGCTGAGAACAAACTAATCACATTGTGTCTCAAACACCCCAAAAATGGTGTGAGGTACAAATGTATGCTGAACTGAAAATAGCAGTACTAGTTAGCATAATTTTTATGGTCAGCTCTTATGACATTTTGTATTATATTATCACTGTCTTAATAATATATAATTATGTACCTGCTACTGATATAATGATATCAGAACTGAAAACTTTTAAAATACTTAACTACCAATACTTAACTCACCCATTTTTGTTTACAATTTTTTAAACTGACAGTCATGGCTGCTAGCTACCAGTTAATCTTAAGTTTGCACTTAGCTGTAGTAAACCTACAACAACGTAATTCAGTATCCATTTAATAACGTACCTCTGTTCTATGAAAAACAACAAAACTGCCATCTTCCTTTGCTCTTGAGAACTCCAAGTATGGGTCAGACTTGCCAAAGAAATCCTTCAAATAAAAATAGGACCAGATGAAAATATTAAAATTGACTAACATTTTACTCTCTATGTACCTTAAAGTAGTGGGCACTGCATGACTAGGACACAGTTATTGTACGGCATGCAGAGACTTTGAAATGGTTTATTACTATTGTTTTTGTCCTAATGACTTGATCCAATCAAATTACAGAGTTGTGGTACGGTTACAGTAAGGCTATGGGCATGTCAAATTTAGTTTGTCCCATGCACTCATACGAAATCTGCTCTATAAAGTTGAACTACACAATCAAAGATAAATCTTAAAATTAGGTTTCAAACCTTTTTATCCAGTTTTTCAGCTCTGAAGGCCAAGTGAGCTTCATCATTACTACCAGAAACCTCCTCTGTTGTCACCTACATGTACAATGTCAAAGTAATTACTTAATATATGCTCCAATCAAAGAAGCTGTGAGTGATGAGTGTCGAGGGATGAGAGTTGGAAGAGATTTCTTCTAAAAACAAGTTCAAAATAATTCCCTACATGTAGTTCCAAAAATAATTCCCTAGTTCTAAAAAATAATGTTTCCAATGTCAAAAAAATAACTGAGATGAAATTTGAACTACAACATGAACACTTTCCTCAAGATTATACCTGCACTGTAAATTACTAAATTCGTTTTGTGTAACTAGTTGGTTTTGACCTCAGTTTTCATCATTGTTTGTAAGTTGTAGTTTAAGTTTATTTAATACCAACAATCTACATAGAGAATACTTAAAATGAAAGTTGTCAAGTTGGTTAACAACAGAATTGTGCAACTTCAAAATTGAAGCAGAGCTGGTTTTGAATGCTTTTTAGTCAATAATATTATAATAAACATCTATTAAACTGCTTGTTTTGTCCATACTGTAAGTTACAGTATTGTGCAAAAGTCATGCAAACGTATTACAATGAATTTCGCCCTTTGTTCCTATGAATGTTGGCGAAATTTCACTGAAATTTCAGTCAACTTTCCATTCGAAATTTCGACAAAAAATCAATCAGATATGCAAAAATTCAAATGTCAAGGCACAACATCGCCAACCATATTGTCAAATACAAATTCAGACCGGGTTATAGAAATATTGTGATCCGATCGCAAGCGTACATGTTCATTGCACAATTTCGTATTTTAACCTTTCTTTCACCAGGATTAACGCGCGACAAATTCGAATTCATAACAGTTTTACAAACATACAGTAACATGGTTTGGGTAAATACCCTGCGTGCCAGAGCTGTCAAAAAGTCAAGATTCTTACTGAGTATTATAAAAGGAGTGTGGGAAATATGCTAGTCATGAAGTTGCTAGTTGCAGTTGCGAATCCAAAATCCTAACCCTACATTTAAAAATACCCTTACCGTCAACAACGGGTGCTCACTCATTTAGCTCACTGAATTTATGGTGTTAGGAGCTAGTCACTATTATGAGATTTTAGGGCTAGATCACTAAACAACACATGCTTCTTCGTTCTCCCTATACAGTACTGTTCGAAAAGATTGCAACGAGAATTGGGGATATATCACTTTTGGAAGTGAAATATCACTTTTGGTGACGTGAAATATCACTTTTGGAAAGTGATATTTCACTTTTTGGAAAGTGATATTTCACTTTTGAAGAAGTGATATTTCACGTCACCAAAAGTGATATTTCACGTCACCAAAAGTGATATTTCACTTTTTCGAACTGGACCTTTCACCGTCGTTATTATTCATGTTCACGGCCCGCTAACAATCTTCGGTTAACTTTTATTCCTGTTCACACTTCATGTGTTGTGAGTTTCTTCAACGCCGTTCTTATTAACTAACGAAGCCAACTGTTTCAAAATAAACATTCTTAAATCACGGCCCGCTACCAATCTTCGGTTAACTTTTATTCCTGTTCAAGGGTGATGAGTTGTCAGTTTCTTACTCAACACCACTGTTCGCGTTCTTATTAACTAACGAAGCCAACTGCTTCAAAATAAACATTCTTAAAACACGGCCCGCTAACAATCTTCGGTTAACTTTTATTCCTGGTCACACTTCATGTGTTGTGAGTTTCTTCAACACCGCCGTTCGCGTTCTTATTAACTAACGAAGCCAACTGCTTCAAAATAAACATTCTTAAAACACGGCCCACGAACAATCTTCGGTTAACTTTTATTCCTGTTCAAGCGTGATGAGTTGTCAGTTTCTTACTCAACACCGCCGTTCGCGTTCTTATTAACTAACGAAGCCAACTGCTTCAAAATAAACATTCTTAAAACACGGCCGGCGAACAATCTTCGGTTAACTTTTATTCCTGTTCAAGCGTGTCATGAGTTGTCAGTTTCTTACTCAACACCAACTGCTTCAAAATAAACATTCTTAAAACACGGCCCGCTAACAATCTTCGGTTAACTTTTATTCCTGTTCACACTTCATGTGTTGTGAGTTTCTTCAACACCGCTGTTCGCCGGCCGTGTTTTAAGAATGTTTATTTTGAAGCAGTTGGCTTCGTTAGTTAATAAGAACGCGAACGGCGGTGTTGAGTAAGAAACTGACAACTCATCACGCTTGAACAGGAATAAAAGTTAACCGAAGATTGTTCGCGGGCCGTCTTTTAAGAACGTTTATTTTGAAGCAGTTGGCTTCGTTAGTTAATAAGAAAGCGAACGGCGGTGTTGAAGAAACTGACAACACATGAAGTGTGAACAGGAATAAAAGTTAACCGAAGATTGCTAGCGGGCCGTCTTTTAAGAACGTTTATTTTGAAGCAGTTGGCTTCGTTAGTGAATAAGAAAGCGAACGGCGGTGTTGAAGAAACTCACAACACATGAAGTGTGAACAGGAATAAAAGTTAACCGAAGATTGTTAGCGGGCTGTGTTTTAAGAATGTTTATTTTGAAGCAGTTGGCTTTGTTAGTTAATAAGAACGCGAACGGCGGTGTTGAAGAAACTGACAACACATGAAGTGTGAACAGGAATAAAAGTTAACCGAAGATTGCTAGCGGGCCGTGTTTTAAGAATGTTTACTTTGAAGCACTTGGCTTCGTTAGTGAATAAGAAAGCGAACGGCGGTGTTGAAGAAACTGACAACACATGAAGTGTGAACAGGAATAAAAGTTAACCGAAGATTGCTAGCGGGCCGTCTTTTAAGAACGTTTATTTTGAAGCAGTTGGCTTCGTTAGTGAATAAGAAAGTGAACGGCGGTGTTGAAGAAACTGACAACACATGAAGTGTGAACAGGAATAAAAGTTAACCGAAGATTGTTAGCGGGCCGTGTTTTAAGAACGTTTATTTTGAAGCAGTTGGCTTCGTTAGTTAATAAGAACGCGAACGGCGCTGTTGAGTAAGAAACTGATAACTCATGACACACTTGAACAGGAATAAAAGTTAACCGAAGATTGTTTGCGGGCCGTCTTTTAAGAACGTTTATTTTGAAGCAGTTGGCTTCGTTAGTTAATAAGAACGCGAACGGCGCTGTTGAGTAAGAAACTGACAACTCATCACCCTTGAACAGGAATAATAACGACGGTGAAAGGTCCAGTTCGAAAAAGTGAAATATCACTTTTTGGTGACGTGAAATATCACTTTTGGTGACGTGAATATCACTTTGGTGACGTGAAATATCACTTTTGGTGACGTGAAATATCACTTTTGGTGACGTGAAATATCACTTTTGGTCAAGTGAAGTGAAATATCACTTAGGTGAAATATCACTTTTGTAGAAAGTGAAATTTCACCTTAAAACTTCACATAAAAATGAAATTTCACTTTTCAGGTGAAATATCACTTCACCTCGTTGCAATCTTTTCGAACAGTACTGTACATATGAACTAATGCAAATCCTAACCGTACATTTAAAAATACCCTAACCGTCAACAACGGGTAGCTAATTAATTTAGGGTGTTTAGAGCTAGTCACTAATTTTGGGTTTTATAAATACATCACTGCTAATCCAAATCCTAACCCTACATTAAATCTCTTTTAATTCAAAAGGAATTGCACTTTCCCAGTAGAAGTTTTCTGGTAAGAGTATAGAAGTTTTTGCATGTCTTTCAATATGACAAACGTTGCTTCAAAATGCTGTTGATGTTCTGTAAAAAATCAGACTGACATATTCAAGCCTGACTAATTGCATGCACGTGGAAATTCCCCATGTAAAAATGAAAGGCGGGATCCCACCTATCCCACCTGGGATCCCGCCTTTTTTACAGCTGGGATCCCAGGTGGGATCTTGTGAGATCCCGGCCGGGATTATTAGACAATTCCCGCCTCAGACAATCCCACCTGGGATCCCGCCTTCCCACCCGGGATCCCGCCGTCCCACCCGGGATCCCGCCTTCCCACCCGGGATCCCACCCAGGATCCCACCATCCCGCCCGGGATCCCACCATCCCGCCCGGGATCCCACCATCCCGCCCGGGATCCCACCATCCCACCCGGGATTATTAGACATATCCCACCTGGGATTCTGCCATCCCATGCAAATGCTGGATCCCACCTGGGATTGGCGGGATCCCAGCTATCCCACCTGGGATTGGCGGGATCCCAGCTATCCCGCCTGGGATGTAACAAATCCCACCCGGGATCCTACCTCTATAAAGCCAGCATATTCCATGAAATGTTTTGTTTACATACTATGATTTTTTTTCATTTCAGGAAAGTCAACCTATGAAAATATTCCATTGAAATAAACACATTTTCTCACTTGCATTATAATATATGTTGTACTGGTATGTAAACTTTAATTTATAGAAAAAATATACATACCGGGTATATCCTATTGAGATAGCAGCTAGATACTTAACATGATTGGCAGGTAATAAATTATATAGTGAATGACATAGGACCTTCTATAGCTATGTACATGTATACTAGGGTTGCTGGGTCCTATAAAAAAAGCTTAATAGGAAAGCTTTTACAGTAGCCAGTGTTTCAATCAATTTAATAAAGAGATGAGGGCTCAGAAAAGCTGAAATGGTTGTTATGCCTATACCATAAAATCCTGTTTATACTCTATTCTGGTATGATTAAACCCCTGGCTATAGACTGGTAACATAACATCTAATAAAAGTCCTCTACCAAAAAACATGGCAGAATTTTAATTGCAAACTACCAAACTTGCTGTTATAAATTACATTGTATTTAATGTCCATTATATTTCATGGTCTCTTACTGCACTGGCTCACTAAAACTTAATCCTTACAATTTCTAGCTAATGTACTTGATCTGATCTGAAAATCGATAGACCTCTCCTTGTTCAAGTACTTGCACGAGACCAAGTGACAAAGTGCTGTTCCGAATCCGCTCTGCCTATGATGGAAGAAAGTAGAGTGTTATAAGTTATTGAATACGAGATGTACGTAGCAAGAGTTATTTTCCAAAATTGTAGTACAGTGTTCTATTTATGCACATACTGTTAAAAAAAATGTATTTCCCCTAGGCCTACATGTAGCTATAAAGTGAACTTTCACATGCACAATGTCCACTAATTCACAGAAGAACTTAAAGTATTGACTGAATTGAATTTGTTTGAATTGCAATGTATAAACACGTGCAATTTCACTTATAAAAAGCAATATTAATATTATACCTTTGTTGTATAAACTCAGTATAAATTAAAAGTGAGACATTTCACTCTCTTCGAACAGTACTGTCAGTAGTACTCCATGACTACAAGATTTCGATCAATCCTTAATTTAACTAAAAGATTCACTCTACATAAACTTGGTAAACTTTTTGTATGGATTTCGTCATTGAAAATGGATATTAAGAAACAACTACAAGCAGACCACGTGCACGAGACATGATAGAAACCGTTCAAACATTACAGCTGAACTAAAAGTATGATAACCAAGCGCTATATTCCCTTTTCTTGTTACAATCCACAACAATTGAATGATCACATCTTACCTTTATAGTTTTCTTATCTCCCATGTGTTTTGAAAACCCTTTGCTCAGTCTGGAAGCCATATTATACAAGAAATCGCATGTCTTGCCGCCAAGTTTTGAAAATGGCGTGATGTGCCCGCACAATTCAGGTCAGTGGTCTTTAGATAAGCAATGCATCCTGGGATCAGTTCACAGCCGCCATCTTTGTTTGTTGTTGAGAACTTTATCAAAGCTGAGCTGGCGGGAGTGCTTCATCTGAGGATTAATTTGCGAAATGGTCTGGCTATATATTCAAGAAATCTAAACGCTAATGAACTGGTCAACTAACTCCTCATCTGTTTTGCTGTGTCTGCCTGGAAAGCATGTAAGTCGTTATGCATCAGTCAATTCCAGCAATGCCCATCCCCTCCCCGGGACAACCCCCGGGCATTAGTCATTTTCGTTATTTTTTTTCCAAATTCCCCACGGTGGAGACAAGCAAGGTGTTCAAATGCCCCACAGCGGAGCCAAAGAAGTAAGGAAAATGCCCCACCCCCGGGCACATCCATAATGATATACGTATACTGCCGCATGCAGAGAAGTGCTACTTCTCTATCTATTCATTGATAGTTTCCGTTACGGTTTTGTAGATCCGCCATCTTGTTTTGTATTTGTATTTATACTGCTGTATCAGTGATTATACTATTGAGCTGCCTGGAACAAAATGGTATTAATACATAGTTTATTTATATTTCATTCCTATAAATAATCATTCGCACCGCGGTTAACGTTATACAATAAACGCTTATTAAGACCACATGACAGACCTTTATAATAATAGTGTGACTTCTGTTCGTCCGGTGGACATCAGCAAAGTAACAGTGTATATTTGTAAACAAACTACTTGATATCGTTTCTAACTCGGACCGGCAGAGCTTGGGCCCCGAGTGCCTCCTGAATTAACATTTTAGCGTAGCGTAGCGTTAAGAATACAGGATTGCAGATCAGTGTTAGATGGGCGGTGAACGTACGGGAACTGCTATTTTCTAGCTATATTATAAAAATTAAACATCCATAGGTTTCCCGGCTTTTTCGTATCCTAGCGTATACAAATAACGTGAATAAGACGGTATAAACTTCAGGTTTCTAGGTTTAGAGAAATAGATAGAATCCACAGACAGCCGGAATAATTACAACAACTCAGATTTATTGTTTTTTTAACTTGATACAGTATGGCGTCGTTACCACGAGACCTGCGGTCTCTTTCCCAGAATTCTTTTCGACAGTGTCAAATGCCCCACCATACGCCCCGGTGTAGAATAATACCCGACCCCCGGGCCCATATAAGGTTACACATGCCCCACTCCCGGGATCTCAAAGTATGCAAATGCCCCACCATGTCCCGGGAGGGGGATGGGCATTGCTGGAATTGACTGATGCATTAGCTGGGACTGAACTGGTTCTCACAGTTTTCATATTAGTTTTACGCAAACACCAACTTATATATTTTCTTCTCCTTTTCTGGTTGCATGAAGCCTTGACCTATAGTGCAACCAGCAATGAGTTGTATCAGGACTTTGCTGTTTCTAACGAAATTATTATACATGTATTAGTCGAGTCCACTCGATCGATTGCTGAGCATGTATCTCGTAGACATCAAGTTTAAATAAACTGCCAACTCATGCAACTTAATTGTACTTCATTTCTGTATAAATCTTGTAATGTTTCAGCCAGTCATCAACGTTCCTATTTCTCGGAGAAAGTTATGAAATCTGCGCTTCTGTAAGTAACTTTAGATCGTTTGAAAGCCAATTTATTATTGGTTGGAGTTCCAATTTGTTCTGTCAAGAATTGTTTGGGCGTATATGTTTCCTCTGGACATGGATCTGTCAGGTGGTATATTAGGTGCCAAACAAACTTTGCCTTGTGAAATACACAACAATATTTTTTCACCATTAATATTAGGGTGTTCATGAATGTTCTAGCTTCATGCAAATTTGGAAGCAAGTGCTGCATATAACTTTCCACATCCTATGAAAAGATTTAGTATTTTCATAGTATTTTCATAGTACATGTACCTCAATTTCATAGCCTCCCGTCTTGTTATACTAATTTCTAAGTTTCATAGGATGTAAAATTCAAAGCCAAACAATTCATAGGGTACTATATTCATAGGAAAATATTTCCCTTTATAAAATTTTATAGCCTTTGAGTCTTTCATAGGTCTATGAAAAGAAACCTTCATAATACATGTAAGTGCTATGAAAATATTTCATGGGATATTTCATAGGTTGGCCTATAGTTTCATAGCCTTTTCATGTGGTCTTCATATGATATTGCACTATAGTAGTGTATATACACTGGTATTTCATTGGAAATTATATATTAAAATATGTACTGATTGCTGTAATTTACTTTCCAGGTGGGATTTTGTTGTCATATATATCCCAGACAGATAGCTGCATGGGAATGCCAGGATCCTATCAGCTATCTTGGCTTTAGAGGTGGGATCCCAGGTGGGATTTTATTTCATGCCAGGTGGGATAGTTGGGATCCCTCCATCCCACCTGGGATCCCGGCTTTAGAGTAAGGATCCCAGGTGGGATTTTGTTTTCATACCAGGCGGGATAGGTGGGATCCCACCATCCCACCTGGGATCCCACCATCCCACCCGGGATCCCATATGTCCCACCTGGGATCCCGGCTTTAGAAGTGGGATCCCGGGTGGGATTTCTTACCATCCCAGGCGGGATAGCTGGGATCCCACCAGATGACATGGGATCCCGCCAATCCCACCTGGGATCCCACCTGGGATTGGCGGGATCCCACCTCTGTCCCGCCTCTATTTTGACATGGGGATCAGACTCCAAGAAGAGTTGATATTTTAATACGCAAACATTTACAATGATTTCTGCCGAAACCTTTTAATACTAGTAACAAACTACACTGAATCAAAAGTTTATTTGGTGTTATGCTTTGCACGAGCAAAGAATCGAAATTCCGAAGGACCGAAATTTCAAAGAAGCAAAGTTTCGTGCAAATATTCGCAGAGTACCAAACAAAATTTCGTACAATATTTTATATAGAGTGCAGCGAATTTTCATGCTAACCTGTTGCAGAGCCCTGTGAAATGTTGCACAGCTAGATTAAACAAAAGGCTTAACAAATTTGCGTCGAAATATCCTGAAATTTCGGTGCGTGAAAATGTTTGTTCATTTTTGCCGTAAAGCCCCGAAATTCACCGAAAGGTGTTTGCATGACTTGCATCGTTTAAAGTGCACCTTACATGTACGTATATTTTAAGTTTTGGTTCTTCTGTGAAGAACAAATTCCTAGGTACATGTAGATGTCATCTACTTAATTCGACTTTGCAATAATAACTTTTTGAATAAATACTTAACATGTTGACTAAGATTACTTTTTTTCTTTACTACGAATTAAGTAGATGACATCTACATATTAAATTTTTACATTAACTTGCAAACTCTATATTCTCTATAAATCAATGTTGTTGTGATAGAAAGGCGCGATGGAGAATAATGCACTAATGAGATGATATCTACCCAGAAATCAGCCCAGGCTTTTACTTATATGGTCATGGGTCAGGAAAGGTCAAATTTTCATGATTTTAAACAAGTGTAGAGCATAAAGAATTCTCTGTAAACCAAAACCTTCTTCACAGAAGTATAATTCAAAACTTTTATTTATTTATTTGTGCTTTGCCACACATAGAATACATAAATGTACATTAACAATAGATATATATAAAGAATTGAAGTTTGTGAATACATGATACAATATTGATATAGTGGCGAGGAGGTCTCAGGAAACCATCAGGCTTGTAGCGAGGAGGCCTCCTCGAGATAGAATGAAAAGTTAAATAAAAGGACAGCGTAGGTGTGTCATGACCGATTCAGTATGTAACAAGAGGAGAAAAAAATACTATCTTAGTTTGTAGAAAATTGAACAGTCCTTTTTTGAAGCAAATTAAGGTAGTGGAATTTGTGACAGAAGAGGGCAGCGAGTTCCATACTTTTGGACCTTGGTATTAAATAGTAAATTGCTTAATATTGGTACGAATATTAATTTGATGTAGAATCGATATGTATGCTAAACATATATTATTACTTAACCATTAGGTGCACTTTAATAAGGGTATATCATTGCTTTCTATTAATTAAATAATTTATCTCCTATTCTATTATCTTCAAAAAAAGGAACAATTAATCGCAATAAGTAAATTACAGAAAATAATATATGTCAAATTATATTGTGATAATTAGAAAAACTTACAGGGACCAAAAACAATGACTTTTGCATAACTATAAAATTGATACTACATTGTACTACTCTAAAGCCAGTTAAATTAATCAAATCGCTTTGTTTCAATAATATAAAACTGTATTGCTTTAAAACCTTCTATATTTTTATTACTGCTTAATTCAGAAGAGCTATGGAGTAGTATGTTCACTTTTATATTATCCGATGTAACTTGCCAGTGAGGGATTAAAAATGCAACAGAGGCAAATAATGTATGACGCACTGCGGCATATAGAGGACAATCTAATAAATAGTGTTTAACAGTTTCCTTGGCAAATCCACAGAGACAAAAAGCTGTTGGTGCGCAATTGATTTTAAATAGGTTATCATTTAAAGCAGAGTTACCTAATCTTAAGCGAGTGTGACATAATTATTGATGCAAATCTAGTAACGGAAAAATCGTAGTCTGTCATTAGATAATCATTACTACTAAAGCTTTCCTTTAGAGCTTTCTTAAAACCAGGTAATTGCGGTATGCTTGCTATAGTTGACTTAAATCGTTCCATAATCGTATTGAAGATGGCAGAAAAGAACAACGGAAACGCTCAGTACGACAGGGCAACAGTGTATATTTTAACTTTCATTGGAGCGAAGCATGTATTGACTACGTTCACCTACATGTACTTGCTCAGGCAAGAGCTCTTACATGTATATATAAGCAGGAGTTAAACCTTTGACCATTTTGTAAAATGCAACGATCCTATGAACAGTTCTTCTAATTTTAAGGTCTACGAGCCTCAACTCATTTAAGAGCCTAATTCTACTTGTCTCTTTCATAGCTCCTGATATAACTCTAGTTGCTTCATACTGCACATTTTCTAACAAAGCACACTCACCCTCACTACAGCCACCCCAAATTATGTCCCCATATTCCATAAGAGGCCTCACCAATTAAACTTAAATAGAGCATGCATAAAGTTGAATGATTAACTTTATATTTAATGCTTTTAATCATATTAAGAACATTAATTATTATTTTGATGACTTCTGGTGTAATTGTAAAATGTGGTTTCTCCAACTTAGAAAGGTTACTGGAAAGGATAAGACCAAGGTGACTGTCAACCACCTTAATATACTTTCATTATTCAGAAATAGCGGTGGATAGTAGAGCTTTAAACGCTTTACCGAAAAATTCATAGTCCTAGATTTCGAGGCATTCATTGTAACAATAATTAAGCCAGGTTTTCGCCCACGTATCAATTTTTTCCAAATCAGAATGCAACTTAGATGCAATATCCAACGTAGAGTTATATGTTCAACAATTTCTAATAGTGTAGTATCATCTGCATAAAGATAGCAATTCGATGAAATTCCAGTCGTAATATCATTTATGTAGATTAAGAAGCCTTGTGGGACCCCGGCACATAAAAAAACAATACCAATACTTTGACCATTAATGACGACTCTTTGCTTTCTTTCAGATAAGTAACTTCTAAACCACCTTAGTAAAGGATCTCTAACTCCCAATAACCACAGTTTATATAATAATGCTTCATGCCAGACCCTGTCAAAGGCCTTACTAATATTGAGAAACACCATTCTAACATCGTGGCCATTTTCACACGCAAGGTAAATTTGATGCACTATGTAAAGTAATTAATAGACTGTTGATTCGCCTGGGCGGAAGCCTGCCTGAAAAGGATGCAAAAACCCGATTCTGATTCGAAAATTATATATTAGCTGAATGAAAACTACTTTTTCCATGACCTTAGATAAACACACTAAAAGTGGAACTGGATGATAGTTCTCCTTATTTTGACGATCATCTTTTTTAAATAGAGGGATTACATTATTTGCAATTTTCCACATACTGGGGAATTGACCAAGCGTAAGCAATAGTAAATATTTTATAAATCCCGTCAGCGCAGAGCTTTATAATTTTATTTCCAATCCCATCATGCCCGCTTGCCTTAGAAATGTCAACGCCTTTCAAAAGGTTATGCAAGTCATCCTCACTTGTATTAATATCACTTAGAAAATAGTCAAGCTGATAAGTTGGCAAAGTTGCCGAAGTTGATCATGAGTCTAAAACAGTTTGCCTGCAAAAATAAACATTAAATATGTCCGCTATCTCTTTAGGATCCGATATAATTCGTCCATTTTCTAAAAGGGATGGAATTGACTGGTTAACTTTCCTAATGCCCTAAAGACCTAACTGTGGTCCACCATTTTTTAGGTAGCATCTTTGGATTTGATGGACTTTATTCGTGTTCTCTATGTGCTTTTTCTTAGCAGTTTAATGCTGTTGTAAAATTGCGCTGACTTCTATATGATTCCCATCTAGAGGTCGTTCTCGAATTATTATATTTCTTTAAAAGTCTATCTCTTTTGCGAATAGCGCGTCTAATTTCGCAGGTCATCCAGGGTTTATCACTGGGGCGTATAATAACAGTTTTATAGGGGATGTAGGCTTCCACAGTTTTCTGAAAAAGTTCATGCCACTTGTTATAAACTTTGTCAATATCAGTAGCATTAGAGAAAGCAGGTTCCCAATCAATAACAATAAGACTATTAGTTAACTCCAATTCATTAACTGAATTAAAATTCCAAACAGTTCTTTTAAAGCATGGCATTTTACTAACAGGAAAATTTATCTTCCCAAATACAATACAGTGATCACAATTAGAAGGAGGGCTTAAAGTGCCAGTGTTAACAAAAACCCTTGGCGAGTCCGTGATTATTAAATCTAGCAGGGTCGCATGTGTGTTTGTAATGCGTGTTGGTTCGAAAATGAGTTGTGAAAGGTCATTACAAGCAAGCCAGTTATAAAGCTGAATTCCTATATCGGTGCTCTCGGATGGTGACTGTTTGCAAATCATCATGAGCATTAAAGTCACCAATCAAGACAATAATTGCATTAGAAATTTGACGGATCTTATCAATGACACATTGTAACTGTTCAAAGAAAGAAGAAACCGACTCAATGTTATTGTTTGGTGGTCGGTAACAAACACCGCAAAGAAATGTGTGCTTAACTAATTTTATTTCGACCCAACAAAGTTCTAACGAACCACATTCAAGATCACAGCGCCTATTAGATGCAAGTGTTGTAGACACATAAATAGCGACACCTCCACTATGCCTATTTCTGTCATGCCTGTGCGGTGGACTGTATCCAGGAATGCTAATCATTTCATTACTTATAGAAACATCCAACCATGTTTCTGAAAATGCAAATACGTGTACGTCAAACATATGTAAATGCAAAATAGCAGAAATTTAAATAAGTTATAATATTATTACTGTCTGATTTTAATTTCTTACTGTTATAGTCCCTGCTGGATTTCCTGATGAAACTTTCAGTGCTTGAGTATATGTAGCTGAGGAAACAAGCTGTGGTAAATAATATATAGAGGATATTATTACACGGTCGGGTGCAAAGATAGGAAGTTTATTTATCCTTGAGATTCAAAATTGTTCATGAGCGAGCACAATTTTTATTATATTGGACAATTAAACTGCTCTAGCTAAGAACTCTTACATGTATCCATTCATTTTACTTACTGTGATGGTCTGTCAGTACAAATGTCCTTTGTGAACTATCGAAGCTCTTCTGGGAGAATTTTGTCAGGTTCTCTGATCTTGTCTCTTCATTGCTGATAGGAAAATCCTTAGAGTTTAAATCTTATTTTGCCTTTTCTGACCAGAATTTTCATTTTCTTGCTGCTCATTTAAGCTGTTTACATCTTCCTGTGATTCTCACAACCCTGGGTCACAAATCTGCCACCATCTTTGTAGAGTATGACATCATACATCCGGGAGACCGGGTGGCGTATTTTCCATATCTTACTCCAGCAAGTGAGATATGGATTATACAAATGGTTGAGTTCCTGGTAAAACCACCAACCACTTACCAACCACTTACCGACAACTTGTTCACTTTAGCCTTCAGTCTCACTTTATAATTTCTTAAATTATTCTGATATCCAGCTTGAATTCCTCTCATAAACAAAATATAATTAAATACATAGAGGATATTACATGGCCGCACAGAGATACAGATTTTATCTTCGAGTGTTGATGACATATCTTATGAGTGAGCTATAGTGCAGCAAACAAGTAAGATATTTCATCAACACGAGAAGATAAAGTACATGTACATGTATGTATCTCCAAGTGGCCAATGTAATGTTCTGTTTAATATACGATTGTTGATGAAATACCACTTAATTTCATCTCTTCTGAAATTGCTAGAAATTTTTTTAATCCAGTCATATTTCCAAAAGTGATATCTTCACATGTGAAGATATCACTTTTTAGAAAGAAATTACACTGGTATGTCATTGATAATTACATATTAAATGTATATAATTATTTATCTGGTGTTTATTTATATTATAGCCTATGTTGTATCTGCCTCTCTTCTGCCAGCTCACTGTGTGTGGGTCAGTGAGCTGGCCAGCTGAAGAGAGGCAGATACAACGTATAGCACAAGCTTCAAGTGAGAAACAATCTTGTATATACTCTGCATTTTTATTACAAATAAAATTAATTATACCTGGCCCAGGCTACACTGCATTTCACCCAAGAAGTCTGCATTCTTTAGACTGCCAGAGGCACTGTCAATATCATATACCAAGAACTTTAACTTCTGTAACTCCTCAAAGAAGTAATCCAGGAGAATAGCAGTGGAGAAGTTAGGGTTCAAAGTGTTTGCCAATCTCTCTGTTCTGCCAACCTACATGTAAAAAAAAATGGTGATACATTTTGCTTTGTTTGCAAACAATGATGCTCTAGGCCAATATTTAACTTGTATACTGATGGGAACTAGTGCTTTGCCAGTTTGACCACCTCTTGGTTAACTCAATGATATAAAATTATGCGATCAAGAATGCTTGTCTAGTCAAAAAAAATTTTAATATACTTCTTGGACAGCTGCTTAATTTTAATATCAACATGTTATTGATGAAAACTTTCACCACTGAGTTACAACATGGTAGAATATGCAGTGCTGTTGTACCTAGCATAGGGGGGCGGGGGAGGGTAGTTGCTCTCCCTAAGTAAAATCAGACTAGAAGTTGAGATGAGTATCTAAATAAAAACTGCATTTACATGTACTGTAGGTACTGGTCACATAATTAATTGTTGCACACAGCCCTTCAATTATAATGACCAGTCCCTTATTCAAAAGAGATATGTAGTAAGTGTTGTAGATGTTACAGGTCAAATTTATTTTCAGGTCAATTTTATTTTACCCTAGGTTATTTATTTTAGTCTAGGTTATTTTTGTAACCTAGGTTTGGTACTTTTTTTGCAACCTCGGTTACTTTTTAGTAATCTAGGTTATTCTTTGATTCACTTAGTATTTTTTAAACTTTGCCCAAGCAAGGTCTCTCTAAAAATGCAATAAAAATAGGGGTAGTAGAAGAAGTATAGCTGTAATTTATAGTAATTTAGAGGTTCCACAGCAGAAATAATTATGTGAAATGTCAGTGAACAAATGAAGGGCTGTGTGTAAAAAGGGTGTAAGTGATTCTTGATCACATTCTAAATTCTCCCTTAGAAAACAAAGAAATTGAAGGAGAATTTAGAATGTGATCAAGAGTCACTTACGCCCTTTTTGCACACAGCCCTTCAAATGAACTTATTGTGCAGTATGACTATACCATTGGGGGGGGGGGGGGGCGGATTTTTCTTTTCTTTCCAACACCCCAAAAAACTAAATCCCTTTTTTTATGAATCCCAAAAAAGAATACAAAATCCCTTTTTAGAATCTTGATAATTGTATTGGTTCAACAAAAATTGAACTGGTTCAAAAAATATTGAACCGGTTAAAAAAATATTGAACCAGAGGTCAAAATTGAACCACAACATATACAGTTACTATGGAAAAATATATATGGCTATGCAAAATTATATACAGCTATAGAACAAATATATATATGGCTTTGACAAATATATACAGCTATGAAAAATATATACGGCTATATAAATATATATATGGCTACTGTGCCCACTTTCTTCCATGTCAGTGGGTGGCTGAACTGAGCTTCCACAAAAGCAAAATGGCAGACAATCTTGAGTCATTTTTTTTCCACGCGATTTCCTTTGCTTTATCGTCAAGCTGACCGAAACCTTCACAGTGATAATATCAATTTATTAGAATAATTATTATATGTAACGCTGGCTAGATGATTCTGTTTACTTTGTCAAAGCTGTGATCCTTCATTGTGAACAACAAAGCATTAGCATAGACCTGATCGTGACCTTTTGCTTCGGGTTCATGATAAAATCAATGCATTGAATGGACAGTTTCAATAACTCTGTTACATACATAGGGGCTATTGCTTGTATTGTGGTGGCACGCTTGCGTTTCCACAATTTAACATTTGATTCATTATTTCTTGGCAAATGTTCTGGCATTTTGGCCAGGCGGAGGAGTTGCTAAAGTTGCTGGAAACCTGGGTGTTGAATGACTTGTTCCACAAGTGTTTCTAAACTTTGTCTCAGATGATACTATTTTTTTTTGCAAGCAATAGTACAGGTGAACTTGAGTCAGTTATGAATGAAGAACTGAAACTTGTTTTTAAATACTGTGCCTTAAATAAGTTATCAATAAATTATAAAAAGTCTAACTACAATGTATATGATAATTACAACTCCTCAAAGGAAAAAAATTGATATTGATATTCTGAATCTTCAAAGAAAAAAATCTATTAAATACTTAGGTATATATATTGATGAACATTTAAACTGGAATGACCAAATCAAACAATCATGTTAACAATAAAATAGCAAAAAACCTAGGCATTTTATATAAATTACGAAATTACCTGAATCTACATATGCTAAAACAGCTTTACTACTCACTTATTTATCCATATCTGAATTATGCTGTCTTGAGCTGGGGTAATACATATAAAAGTAAACTCACAAAACTTTGTACCAAGCAAAATAAATGTATTTGTAGTATGTTTTTTGCACATAACAGAGAAAATACTGACATATATTATAATATGCTCAGCCTCCTTAAGTTAGAAAATATTTTCAAATTAAAGTCTGCAGTTTTTGCTCACTCCATCAGCAATAATGCATTAGGAATTCCAACTGTATTTTCTAATTTCCTAACTCCAGTTTCAGCTGTTCACAATTATAACAGCAGATATGCTGCTAAAAGCAATTTTTACATACCAAAAGTCAGAACAAATTATGGTAAATTCACCTTTAAATACTCTGCTTCAAAAATATGGGAAACTGTCCCTCTTAGACTTAAAAACCTACCCAGCAAATTATTTAAACAAAAATACAAAGCATACTTTCTAAGTTGTCAGTCTGCCTGATATTAAATATTCATACAGTCTACCAATGCTCTTTTTGTGTCAATACTATAGCAATCTGATATTACTTTTCTTAATATTTTTCAGCTATATCTTTCAGTATTATAATCACCTTTAATGTCTGTTCAAGGTATATATAAATATTTATTTCTGTTAATTTACTTGTATTATTTTAGTGATTAATTGTTATCTCATTATTATCTAGCTATCGCACAAATATGTTTATGCTTTCTTTTCTTTCCTTTTTCTCCTTTTCTGCTATATTGTATTATACTGAGCTCAGATATTCATAATCTATAGTTACACATAGACAGTAGTCAACTCGAAAGCCTCGGCTACTTTGACTGGTACTGCACACATATTCCTATCATAGCTCTCTTTTAATTCTATATTATTATATTACTTATCTTAAAATACTTTAGATTTTGCTTTAATACCTGATTATGTAAACAGTGTGGAAATAAAATTGAATTGAATTGTCTTGGTTGGTTCGAGACCACCATATTGGATTCTTCAAGGTTACCCGCTAACCTTGTTGCATTTTGGCATGTGTTTATTTATTACTCTGCTTACATGAAATACAGCGGGCACAGTAGTCATATTATACATATTTTTCCTGTAGCCGTATTCATAATCAGTTGTATAACCGTATATAATTTTGCATAGCCATATATATTTCTCCATAGCAGAGTATATATTTCGCTATAGCCATATATATTTTTCAAAGCCATACATATTTGTCATGATGATATATATTTCTTAGTAGACAAAAATATATAGTTTTGTAAAATATTGTCACATTTGGCATGGCATACATATGTGAGGCTTCTGCATTTAATGTATTACTAATATTATTATATCATCATTGTATAAACGTCAAACAGAAGTAGCTTAATAATAATAGACCAGACTTAATTAATTAGAGTCCTTTTTCACTTTGTATTCTTGGGTTGCAATCAATCCTCAGAGATTCAAATGACAAAGCTGTGGCGGCCATGTTGGAGGACATATATAACAAAAGATGCTAACCAGGAATCAGAGCAACTATTATAGAATATAGCGATGTTTCGTGTGTCGTCATCTATTGTCATTAATGTGTCAACCAGAGATCTATTGGTTCCTAACACAAAGCGGGCTTTACAAATCATGGTTGGCACATTAGCATAACAATTGCAATGTTTATCAACACGAAACAACGTTATAGTTAGATTTCTCAACTTTTCATACAAACCTTCTTAAAATGTAACCCACCTATTTAAAAACACAAACCATTTTCAACACCAAACCATTCATAGAATAACTCTACATACACCTGCACTATAATGGAGAATTTAGCACAGTTTAGCACAGTTTTTAAGTGATCTTTTGAAGTGACCGGGTATTCTATAGTTTAGCCTAAATAAATAAAAATATGAAATAAATTGATTACAGTCGAACCCCTCTTAAGTGGACACCCTTGGGACCGCCTCGAAGTGTCCGCTTACGAGGGGGGTCCGCTTACGGGGGGTTGAAATTTCAAAAAGAGTTAAAGGGACAAGAACAATGATAGCATACAGTAGTTTAATCACAAAGTAAGGTGATGTTACAGATGCAGAAATTGATTGGTTCAGGTGAAAACAGAATCATCAATGTCCGGCAACGCTTCTAAACTACAAAAAAGAAAAAGAAACGGTAACATACAGTTGTACTACACTCTGAAACATACATGTACTGTTTCTGCAAACCTTAGTGGTTAAACGTGTGGATTAAAATAATCGCCGATAACGGATTGCTTCTTTGGCTCATTGAACTCCATGTCGAATAGTATGTCCTGCACCGTAAGCAGTGCATTCGACAGCTTTTCGTGTCCACCAAAGTCAGCAAATTCCGATAGCTGCAATGCCATCTTGCAGTGTTTGTTTTTCACTCTTGGTGTCAAGCACATTGCTCACGACAACGAACACTGGCGCGACTAGAGCGCTTCAAGGTCTAGCTAAGCTATTTTACGATGTCGCAAATTATCAAAGTCAGTTCTTTTATACGAGGATTTCATGAATACATGGCCACATGGGAACCAAATATCGGCACTTTTCAAGTGTCCGCTTACGGGAGGTCTTTTTTTGCCGTTGGGACCAGAGAAATGGTGTCCGCGTCCGCTTACGGGAGGTGTCCGTTTATGGGAGGTTACAAATATAGGGTTTTCTTAAGGAAACGGCCGGGACTTCAAAATGGTGTCCGCTTACAAGGGGTGTTCGCTTACGAGGGGTGTCCGTTAGGAGGGGTTCGACTGTAATTATAAATATATATATAGCATATAAATATTAAATAAATTAACTATATCAATATTTAAGCTATAATAGCCTACTACTACTAGCAACAAATATTTATTCCCCAAGTTAACATGTAACAATCAAGAAACACCACATCGAGCTGTCAGACCAAACGCCATTGACAAATATGAAAGGGAACAACGGTACAATTATAAACTTCACTACCAGAATATTAACCAACGCCCACTACAAATATAAACCTTGATTAATATGCTAATGCAGTGAAATATCATATAGCCTAAGTATAAGTAATAAAACTGACCTCTTCCCAGCTGTCGTTTCTCAATAACATTGCCACAACCAGAGGGTCAGACTTCGACATCACATCTTTGTCTTGTAAACTCTTACAAGAGATGTTTAATTGTACCCTGGAAAGGCATTGAGCAGTAGATGACGGTGCTGAAGGGGCGAACTGACCAGGAGGACCGCCGTAGGCTTGCATGGCTGGCGATTAATATAGAATCGAAAAACGGCAACGAATGACACTTCTACTAGTTGATCATAGGCCGTTAGGGAGGATCTTGGGTTAACTTCTGCGGCCTCACTGGATTGACTGTATGGAGAAACGCGGAAGACCCTGGGAACGAGGTTGACTTTATAATACTGGTAAGTACTCCATGGGAGAATGCCATGGATGCACCCGTATCAGTTGTTGAACAGCGGATGTTCAGTAACATCCTGCTTGATTCACTATCACGTACCCTCATTCACTATAATCTAGACTCATCCACTATCATCTACCCTCATTCACTATTATATAGGCTCATCCACTATCATATAGGCTCATCCACTATCACTTACCCTCATTCACTATCATCTAGACTCATCCATTATCATCTACCTTCATTCACTATCATCTAGTCCCATCCACTATCATCTACCCTCATCTAGCCTCATCTACTATCATCTAGGCTCATCCACTATCATCTACCCTCATTCAGTATCATCTAGGCCCATCCACTATCATCTACCCTCATTCACTATCATCTAGGCAAATCCACTATCATCTACCCTCATTCACTACCATCTAGCCTCATCCACTCTCATCTAGGCTCATCCACACTCATCTAGGCTCATCCACTATCATCTACCCTCATTCACTATCATCTACCCTCATCCACTCTCATCTAGGCTCATCCACTCTCATCTAGGCTCATCCACTATCATCTACCCTCATTCACTATCATCTAGGCCCATCCACTATCATATAGGCTCATCCACTCTCACTTACCCTCATTCACTATCATCTAGACTCATCCATTATCATCTACCCTCATTCACTATCATCTAGGCCCATCCACTATCATCTAGCCTCATCCACTATCATCTAGGCCCATCCACTCTCATCAACCCTCATTCACTACCATCTAGCCTCATCCACTCTCATCTAGGCTCATCCACTCTCATCTAGGCTCATCCACTATCATCTACCCTCATTCACTATCATCTACCCTCATCCACACTCATCTTGGCTCATCCACTATCATCTACCCTCATCCACTCTCATCTAGGCTCATCCACTATCATCTAGGCTCATCCACCATCATCTACCCTCATTCAGTATCATCTAGGCCCATCCACTATCATCTACCCTCATTCACTATCATCTAGACAAATCCACTATCATCTACCGTCATTCACTATCATCTACCCTCATCCACTCTCATCTAGGCTCATCCACTCTCATCTACCCTCATTCAGTATCATCTAGGCCCATCCACTATCATCTACCCTCATCTAGCCTCATCTACTATCATCTAGGCTCATCCACTATCATCTACCCTCATTCAGTATCATCGAGGCCCATCCACTATCATCTACCCTCATTCACTATCATCGAGGCTCATCCACTATCATCTACCCTCATTCACTATCATATAGGCTCATCCACTATCATCTAGCCTTATTCACTATCATCTAAGCTCATCCAATATCATCTACCCTCATCCACTATCATATCGGCTCATCCACTATCGTCTACCCTCATTCACTATCATCGAGGCTCATCCACTATCATCTACCCTCATTCACTATCAACGAGGCTCATCCACTATCATCTACCCTCATTCACTATCATCTAGGCTCATCCACTATCATCTACCCTCATCCACTATCATTTAGGCTCATCCACTATCATCTACCCTCATTCATTATCACCTAGGCTCATCCACTATCATCTACCCTCTTACACTATCATTTAGGCTCATCCACTATCATCTACCCTCATTCACTATCATCTAGGCCCATCCACTATCATCTAGCCTCATTCACTATCATCTAGGCTCATCCAATATCATCTACCCTCATTCACTATCATCTAGGCTCATCTACTATCATCTAGGCTAATCCACTATAATCTACCCTCATTCACTATCATCTCGCCTCATTCACTATCATCTAGGCTCATCCACTATCATCTACCCTCATTCACTATCATCTAAACTCATCCACTATCATCGAGACTCATCCACTATCATCTACCCTCATTCAGTATCATCTAGGCCCATCCACTATCATCTACCCTCATCCACTATCATCTGCATGGGCCCATCATTCACTACCATCTAGCCTCATCCACTCTCATCTAGGCTCATCCACTATCATCTACCCTCATCCACTCTCATCTAGGCTCATCCACTATCATCTACCCTCATCCACTATCATCTAGGCTCATTCACTATCATCTACCCTCATTATTCACTATCATCGTAAGCCTCATCCACTATCATCTACCCTCATTCAGTATCATCTAGGCCCATCCACTATCATATAGACTCATCCACTATCACTTACCCTCATTCACTATCATCTAGACTCATCCATTATCATCTACCCTCATTCACTATCATCTAAGCCCATCCACTATCATCTAGCCTCATCCACTATCATCTATAGGCCCATCCACTCTCATCAACCCTCATTCACTACCATCTAGCCTCATCCACTCTCATCTAGGCTCATCCACTCTCATCTAGGCTCATCTACTATCATCTACCCTCATTCACTATCATCTACCCTCATCCACACTCATCTAGGCTCATCCACTATCATCTACCCTCATCCACTCTCATCTAGGCTCATCCACTATCATCTAGGCTCATCCACCATCATCTACCCTCATTCAGTATCATCTAGGCCCATCCACTATCATCTACCCTCATTCACTATCATCTAGACAAATCCACTATCATCTACCGTCATTCACTATCATCTACCCTCATCCACTCTCATCTGGGCTCATCCACTCTCATCTACCCTCATTCAGTATCATCTAGGCCCATCCACTATCATCTACCCTCATCTAGCCTCATCTACTATCATCTAGGCTCATCCACTATCATCTACCCTCATTCAGTATCATCGAGGCCCATCCACTATCATCTACCCTCATTCACTATCATCGAGGCTCATCCACTCTCATCAACCCTCATTCACTACCATCTAGCCTCATCCACTCTCATCTAGGCTCATCCACTCTCATCTACTATCATCTACCCTCATTCACTATCATCTACCCTCATCCACACTCACATAGACTCATCCACTATCACTTACACTCATCCACTCTCATCTAGACTCATCCATTATCATCTACCCTCATTCACTATCATCTACCCTCATTCAGTATCATCTAGGCTCATCCACTATCATCTATAGGCCCATCCACTCTCATCAACCCTCATTCACTACCATCTAGCCTCATCCACTCTCATCTAGGCTCATCTACTATCATCTACCCTCATTCACTATCATCTACCCTCATTCACACTCATCTACCCTCATCCACACTCATCTAGGCTCATCCACTATCATCTACCCTCATCCACTCTCATCTAGGCTCATCCACTATCATCTAGGCTCATCCACCATCATCTACCCTCATTCAGTATCATCTAGGCCCATCCACTATCATCTACCCTCATTCACTATCATCTAGACAAATCCACTATCATCTACCGTCATTCACTATCATCTACCCTCATCCACTCTCATCTAGGCTCATCCACTCTCATCTACCCTCATTCAGTATCATCTAGGCCCATCCACTATCATCTACCCTCATCTAGCCTCATCTACTATCATCTAGGCTCATCCACTATCATCTACCCTCATTCAGTATCATCGAGGCCCATCCACTATCATCTCCCCTCATTCACTATCATCGAGGCTCATCCACTATCATCTACCGTCATTCACTATCATCTACCCTCATCCACTCTCATCGAGGCCCATCCACTATCATCTACCCTCATTCAGTATCATCTAGGCCCATCCACTATCATCTACCCTCATCTAGCCTCATCTACTATCATCTAGGCTCATCCACTATCATCTACCCTCATTCAGTATCATCGAGGCCCATCCACTATCATCTACCCTCATTCACTATCATCGAGGCTCATGCACTATCATCTACCCTCATTCACTATCATATAGGCTCATCCACTATCATCTAGCCTTATTCACTATCATCTAAGCTCATCCAATATCATCTACCCTCATCCACTATCATCTAAACTCATCCACTATCATCTAGCCTCATTCACTATCATATCGGCTCATCCACTATCATCTACCCTCATTCACTATCAAAGAGGCTCATCCACTATCATCTACCCTCATCCACTATCAACGAGGCTCATCCACTATCATCTACCCTCATTCACTATCATCTAGGCTCATCCACTATCATCTACCCTCATCCACTATCATTTAGGCTCATCCACTATCATCTACCCTCATTCACTATCACCTAGGCTCATCCACTATCATCTACCCTCTTACACTATCATTTAGGCTCATCCACTATCATCTACCCTCATTCACTATCATCTAGGCCCATCCACTATCATCTAGCCTCATTCACTATCATCTAGGCTCATCCGATATCATCTACCCTCATTCACTATCATCTAGGCTCATCTACTATCATCTAGGCTAATCCACTATAATCTACCCTCATTCACTATCATCTCGCCTCATTCACTATCATCTAGGCTCATCCACTATCATCTACCCTCATTCACTATCATCGAGGCTCATCCACTATCATCTACCCTCATTCACTATCAACGAGGCTCATCCACTATCATCTACCCTCATTCACTATCATCGAGGCTCATCTACTATCATCTACCCTCATTCACTATCATCTAGGCCCATCCACTATCATCTAGCCTCATCCACTATCATCTATAGGCCCATCCACTCTCATCAACCCTCATTCACTACCATCTAGCCTCATCCACTCTCATCTAGGCTCATCCACTCTCATCTACTATCATCTACCCTCATTCACTATCATCTACCCTCATCCACACTCATCTAGGCTCATCCACTATCATCTACCCTCATCCACTCTCATCTAGGCTCATCCACTATCATCTAGGCTCATCCACCATCATCTACCCTCATTCAGTATCATCTAGGCCCATCCACTATCATCTACCCTCATTCACTATCATCTAGACAAATCCACTATCATCTACCGTCATTCACTATCATCTACCCTCATCCACTCTCATCTAGGCTCATCCACTCTCATCTACCCTCATTCAGTATCATCTAGGCCCATCCACTATCATCTACCCTCATCTAGCCTCATCTACTATCATCTAGGCTCATCCACTATCATCTACCCTCATTCAGTATCATCGAGGCCCATCCACTATCATCTACCCTCATTCACTATCATCGAGGCTCATCCACTATCATCTACCCTCATTCACTATCATATAGGCTCATCCACTATCATCTAGCCTTATTCACTATCATCTAAGCTCATCCAATATCATCTACCCTCATCCACTATCATCTAAACTCATCCACTATCATCTAGCCTCATTCACTATCATATCGGCTCATCCACTATCATCTACCCTCATTCACTATCATCGAGGCTCATCCACTATCATCTACCCTCATCCACTATCAACGAGGCTCATCCACTATCATCTACCCTCATTCACTATCATCTAGGCTCATCCACTATCATCTACCCTCATCCACTATCATTTAGGCTCATCCACTATCATCTACCCTCATTCACTATCACCTAGGCTCATCCACTATCATCTACCCTCTTACACTATCATTTAGGCTCATCCACTATCATCTACCCTCATTCACTATCATCTAGGCCCATCCACTATCATCTAGCCTCATTCACTATCATCTAGGCTCATCCAATATCACCTACCCTCATTCACTATCATCTAGGCTCATCTACTATCATCTAGGCTAATCCACTATAATCTACCCTCATTCACTATCATCTCGCCTCATTCACTATCATCTAGGCTCATCCACTATCATCTACCCTCATTCACTATCATCGAGGCTCATCCACTATCATCTACCCTCATTCACTATCAACGAGGCTCATCCACTATCATCTACCCTCATTCACTATCATCGAGGCTCATCCACTATCATCTACCCTCATTCACTATCACCTAGGCTCATCCACTATCATCTACCCTCTTACACTATCATTTAGGCTCATCCACTATCATCTAACCTCATCCACTACCATCTACCCCCATTCACTCTCATCTAGCCTCATTCACTATCATCTAGCCTCATTCACTATCATCTAGGCTCATCCACTATCATCTAGGCTCATCCACTATCATCTAGGCTCATCCACTATTATCTAGGCTCATTCACTATCATCTACCCTCATTATTCACTATCATCGTAAGCCTCATTCACTATCATCTACTCTCATCCACTATCATCCGGTAAGGCTCATTACCTATATATCATCCGGGCTCATTAGCTATCATCTAGGCTCAGTCACTATATTATCTAGGCTAATTCACTATTATCTTTTTAAGGTCCATTCATTGCTGCGACTTATCCAAGGAACCAACATTACAAATTTACATTACAAATATACATATTTATGGCGGCCATTGATTGCCATCTTCATGACATACAAGTGGCGCGATGGCAAAGCCATCTTTAGAATCGTTTTCTAATCTTTAATGCGGTCTAACTCTATAGGACTGGATACATGGCAAAATTCAACTTCTAGGTATTTAGGTATATTTTAGCCTTTTAATGTGAAACGGTAGATGTTGAATAATCGACTATGTGAATTGATATTGCGCATAGGAAATAAACTGACGTCTTCTCACGGGATATTGAAAACATGAAAGTGTTTTATTACAGTTGTCTGATTCTATAACAAATTTTAATCTTATACGGTCCAAGTAGTCAGGCTGCGCGGAACCTCTAGTTCGCTAATATCTAGCTGGTAGGCATTATATTATTCATGTAATTTTGCTATCGCCTCATTTATTTCTTCTTTCTCTTATTTGCGAGGCCCTTGAAATTAAGAGAAAATATCATTGACACATCATTCACGGACGTTTCGCTCTACAATAATTAGATCGGGAAGGAATTTTTAACGGGCTATATACACGCAAAGGCTCGATTATTATTGGACCTTAATTTAGCTTTGCTTTATGCACTTATCAATGCCGGATATAAATTCGTTTATATATATATATATATATATATATATCCCCATATGTGTGTTTGTTTTTCCTACAATGCACAAACAATCGCTTCGTTTAGTGCCTAAATGCCTAACAATTTTTCTTAGCACCAGTGGGACTTGAAATCAACAAACGTTAGAAACAAAGGATGTTTTTAAAGTTCTTATAGTGCAGCATTTATAACGTTTAGTTATAACTTTGGCTTTCAAAATAATATTTCAATATCAAACAAGTGTTGTTCCCCTTACTTTTCTGAGAAGTTTCCTTTTTATTGTAGCAAAATCACAATAGTGGTAGAAATGTACTTTCGTTTCTTTGATATATTCAAGGGCGTATCTAGCCTATAGGCCCGTAGGCCCGGACCTACACATTTTACAGCCTACTTGTCTTATTACAAGTGAATGTTGGGCTTGAGGAGCTGTCGAAATACACAAAACATGACCTGAAAGTGCAGCAGAAGGCATTTGTGAAAGTCTAAATCTAAACATTTTCCGGTGAAGCATGCTCCCGGACCCCTCAAGAAGCGACCCTTACCGAGCGGTTGTTTGGGCCTACAAATTTGAAAAACCTGGCTGATATTCTATTTGGGGGTTTAGTCTTAAGCTTCTAATCGGAACGCTTGAAAACTCTCAATACTCCGTATTAATTCTGATATTTGTTATATTAAGAAATCACTAAAATAAACTGGCCAGAATCGGAGATAAATATTAATTAATAGTTATAACTGTGAAACTAAAATATGTTATTTACTTTAATCTTTGAAAACCAAACCTTTTTGTTTGCTTCAGTAGCTGATTCAACGTAAACAAAAAGCGGCCGTGATTCTTGTCAGGTAAAGAATTAACCGTGTCCGAAAGGATGAAAAATCCGCGCGTATTATCGGCAAAAAAAACACTAGTTTAATAACTTATAAGGAAGCCGTCTATAACAGTTTCCTCGGTAAAGCACGCGGCTGAGACAGTTATTTTATGAGTTAAAGTTTTTTATAGCGAAATTTCTGCCACCTATAATCATTTTGTTATCTGGAAACTACCGAAGTAGCAATAGACCTTTGCACGTTACGTCATAGCCCCTCTGTACACCAACATGGCTGTCATGCCCTTTGTCATTTGAATCTCTGGGAATTGAGTGCAAACCATCTATACTAGATCCTATTTTAGCTACTTATCCAAACAACCGCATGCTCTACTGAATAAACTACCTCACTGTATACATTTATTTTGATTATCAAACAGTATTGTTTCGAAGTCTGCTAATATTTTAGGGACCGATAAGAAGAGCAGATTTTTTAATCTTCAACCGCACGGTAATTATATTCCTGCACTTGACGAGATTGGCGGACGAGTTTTGCTAGGGAGAATTATGCTATTGAAGCTAATAAAAATGATTTTTTAATGTAAGAAGCACAATGGTCTGTGTGCTACGTTTTTTTTGGCTTTTTAAGCGTTCCGAACAAGTTACTAAATCCCCTAATGATTTGGCATCACAATTCTTATCTCAAAACTCATCCTTAAGGTGGCTCGCCTGGATTTTCCAGGGACGCACCATACCCAATTTGAACGGCTGCTACTCCACTGTCAGAGCACGGTCGAGCTAGCCACTTCACCCATTTACTAGAAATAGAATAAACTTTCCAAAAATGTAGGTTTGTTTGACATCGGTGTTACCATAGCAACACAGCGTTGACGTCATGTGTTTTACATATCAGCAATTTTCTTGAAATCTAGACCTAAACTTTTAAAACGACCTAGTGTCCCTTGTAGTCTAAATGTAGGCCTTCAAGACTGCAAAGCTTAAAAAAATTGTATGAGAGCGTTTTCGAAAAAAAATGGGTTGAATATTTTCATTCAAAAAATAAACAATTCGCCTTACTTTCTGTTTAGTCGTCGAGAACTGTGTGTTCTGGACCGATTCAAACGCTGTTTTTAGCATATTTCATACCTGTGACATAGGACTACTTGCCATGAAAATTTCATTCCATTTGCTTTATTCGATTTCGGTTTATGGAATAATAAGTAATGTAATAAATATGCTCATTTTACTCAGAATAGTAATGTATTTGCTAAGGAAGCTGTAATTCGAAAACTAGTCGATAAAATGTTGTTTAAATCTTTTCACCTGAAATTCAACATGTACTACCCTTGCCCCTCAGTGTAAATTTCAAGAGCATTGAATCATTTTAAGGGCGCGAAATAAAAACAAAAACACAGGGAACTTTTACATTCATCCACGCAAGCTTCATTGCTGTATCATTTTGTTTATAGCTTGTGTCTTTCCGAAATTTCTCTTTTGTCTAGATTCTACATACAGCGTTTGAATCGGTCCGGCAAACACAGTTCTCGACGACTAAACAGGAAGTAAGGCGAACTGTTATTTTTTTGAATGAAAATATTCAACCCATTTTTTTTTCGAAAATGCTCTCATACAATTTTTTTAAACTTTGCAGTCTTGAAGGCCTACATTTAGACTACAAGGAACACTAGGTCGTTTTAAAAGTTTAGGTCTAGATTTCGAGAAAATTGCTGATATGTAAAACACATGACGTCAACGCTGTGTTGCTATGGTAACACCGATGTCAAACATACCTACATTTTTGGAAAGTTTATTCTATTTCTAGTAAATGGGTGAAGTGGCTAGCCCGACCGTGCTCTGACAGTGGAGTAGCAGCCGTTCAAAGTGGATATGGTGCGTCCCTGGAAAATCCAGGCGGGCCACCTTAAGGCAAAGGTGTCCAAAGTGAACTGGTACTTGATTAAAGTTGTTTTTAAGCTCCAAGAGAATATCAAACAATGGAATTGCGAAAAATGCTACGCTATAATAACTTTAACTTTCCTTTGTTTCTAATTTTGGCAATTTCAAATCCCACTGGCGCAAAGAAAATGTGTTAGGCATTAGGCACTAAATGAGCGATTGTTTGCGTACGTATTTGCAGGAATGGTATTGTAATCCTGAGTAGCTAATTTTGTAAACGTTTCTAAGTTATAGAAAACGTCACTAAAATTAGTTTAAAATGCAGCAGTGACCAAGTAATACTAATTATAAGAATAATGCCTACCTGTATATTATAATTACAAGCTAAATGAAATTGTAGACCAGACAATGCACGAACTAGGGTGCAGTATACCCACGGCCTGCTAAATTTAGCTATTATACTGGATGCGGTTTTTAGATTTAAACTCCTGCCTTTTGTTATAACGAACGGTAGTTTCCAGTGAACAAAATGATTATAGGTGGCAGAAATTTTGCTATAAAAACTTTAACTCATAAAGTAACTGTCTCAGCCGCGTGCTTTACTGAGTAAACTGTTATAGACGGTTCCTTAGCTATTAAACTTGTGTTTTTTTGTAATACGCGCGAATTTTTCATTCTTTCGGACGCGGTTACCTGACAAGAATCACGGCCGCTTTTTGTTTACGTTGAATCATGCTACTGAAGCAAACAAAAAGGTTTTGTTTTCAAAGATTAAAGTAAGCAACATATTTTAGTTTCACAGATATAACTGTTAATTAATATTTATCTCCGATTCCGAGCAGTTTATTTTAGTAATTTCTTAATATAACGAATATCAGAGGCAAAATTGTTTGTAATTAATACAGGAGTATTAAGAGTTTTCATGCGTCCTGATTAGGTGATAAACCCCTAACTGAATATATTAAAACAACGACAGCGTATTTCTACCATTGGAGTGATTAACCCGGGCCGTGAAATATATAGTAAAGTAATAGCATACTATTACACCCTAATTCTTTTGTTTTCTTTTGCGTCTATTTGACTATATATCAATCTAACTAATACACGGCTTGGATAAAATTGGTACGCGTACTAAAAAAAAGAGTTCGGCTCGGATAAATTTAGTAGTGTAAATGGATTGCCGCGCCTAATTTTAGCCGTGCCGAACCAACAATTTTACCCGTGCCTGGCCCTTCTAAATAGGTAGTCCGAGCACGGGTAAAATTGGTACGGGTACCAAAATATGGGTTCGGCTGGGATAAAATTCGTAGTGTAAACGATCACCCGGACCAAGCGCGATGTTATTCTATATATGGCCTTCGATCGTATTGGCAAGCGGTCACACTCAGAAGTTTACAATTCAAGATGGCGGACAAACGCAGGCCGCACATTTTCTTGGCTGTGGCTGTGACTTGCTTGGAAAGAAACTTCTCAAAATAATTAAAGAAGAAACCATGAAACGAAGCCTTGAAAACGCAAAAAAAACGAAGGAGGAGAGATTAGCGTAGCTACTAACCTCATGAACAATCCGAGTCCCGTTTTTTATTCGGCCCTGGTTTTGCTAACGCCTTTTCATACCTTTATCAAGTCTAGAACTTACGTTGATGTTGTTGGCATTATATAAGGCTTCCAAACTTTCTTTATCCGCCATCTTGGATGGACGAACAGCACATGCGTTCTGAAGTAAATAATCAATACCAAAATTTCGGCGCCCGTACCAAATGGTTATTTGGTACGGCAAAAAAATGATAGTGTAAACGAGGAGCGAAACCATTTGTTTGTTACCCGTACCACTTATCCGAACCGTGCCAAAACGTCACTGTAGTGTAAATGGGCCTTTTGTTTCACGGGATTTTGAAATGATATTTTGAAAGCCAAAATTATAACTAAATCCCCTAGCTTTTATATTGTATCGATTTAGCCACAACAAGACCCAAGCCGAATGTAAATAAATGCTGCGCTATAAGAACTTAAACTTTCCTTTATTGTTTCTAACGTTTGTTGATTTCAAGTAACCGCTGGCGCTAAGGAATATTGTCAGATATTGTTAGGCATTTAGGCACTAAACGAAGCGATTGTTTGCGCATTAGGAAAAACAAACACATGCATGCACATATGAGGATATATATATATATGTATACACTCGTTTTCAAAAACATTGCTTTTGATTTATATATATATACCTTTTGTTCTCCATTGTTTTAGCTGTCAAATTTGACAAGAATACAAAAGGTATATATATATTTGCAGTGCAATGTTTTTGAAAACGGGTGTGTATATAGATATCTAGCATGTTTTCACAAAAGGGGGTCTTTAAGTTCTAGGGCTCCTTTTGTGAAAACAGCGTAGATCTTGTGTGCCTTTAGCTTTAAAAGCCAGTAACTCGTGTTTCTGCCGTTTTATTCGAAGCGCAAATGACAGTTTACGACTTTTCTGGCCTTTCTTTCCAATAATTGATCTCTAGGTATTTTATGGGGGTGGTGTGGGGTGGAGAGGAGTAGTTCAAATATTTTCGCGAAAAACCAACTTTGCCTGACGTATGGCGCAACGATTTGCTTAGTCAAAGATGTACATTTTCCACTAGGTCTGAGAAAAAAAGTGCATTTTTGGATGAAAACGTTGAAAAGTGAGTTACTGGCTTTTAAAGCCAACAAATACGCATTAATTTACTTGTGTAACCTAAATTTCAAAGTGGCGCCATTTCTCGACCTTTTAATGGATTTCGATGTACTATACGGCAATACAACGTTCTCGTCCTGTAGATCAAGTTTAATTCATGGAATTTTCCTGTATTTTCAGTAAAAATACCAGAAAATGGCCTTTTTCTAACCTAACCCTAACCTCTAGCTCTCAAATAAAGAAATTATGGAATAGATCTCACACAAGTAAATTATGGGATAGTAAGGCCAGAAAAGTCATTTGCGGTTTCAAGAAAACGGCAAAAACACGAGTTACTGGCTTTTAAAGCTAAAGGCACACAAGAATATCTAGCATGTTTTCACAAAAGGAGGTCTTAAGTTCTAGGGCTCCTTTTGTGAAAACAGAGTAGATATATATCTTGATACGTTCTGATGGTGTAGTGGTTAACACATCGGATTAGTATGCCGAAGCCATGGGTTCGAATCCCACTCAGGTCATGTTTTTCTCTTTCTGATTGTTAATATTAGGGATGGGTTTTCTTCTCTCTGCTGATACTTACGAAGTTTTTGAACTTCGCTGTATATACAGTCGATGCCAAAAAGGTTGTCCAGCAGAACATAATATAATACTATAATATCCATTGTTTTGGGCTATTGTCTAGGCCAAAACAATAGGCCAAAACAATGGATATCAAAGTATTATATTATGTTCTGCTGGACAACCTTTTTGGCATCGACTGTATATACAGCGAAGTTCAAAAACTTTGACTCCCCACACCTCAACTATATAACTATATCGGGTGCATTATGGGTAGGAGTAAAGTCATAAAAATGCAACTACAGCCGATATCCGCGCGCGTTTGTAAATCGTCATAGCGAAGACTTATGCAGTTGATTTAAAGTTCAAGAAGTAGAAGACAGAGAACGGAATAACTGCGCTGATATCGAGCTGGATTTTTCATCGCTCTCAGTTTTGGTTTAGAATCACTGATCAGGTGTAATCATGTCTCCTCTTCATGGGTTATCTCGATATTTTAGGTCATCAGAAGATCTCCTAACAGTAACAGCTTCACAAATAGTTCGGAATTCACACTTCGAACCTGAAACTTCGGCATGATCATTTCCCGTTCTCTTTCCGCCGACCAGGGATATGTTCTATTTTGCAAATATTCGATCTAACAGTAAATATATAGAGTGCATTTAAATACTCAAGTTTATTTAAGCTGTCCTGCCTGTCCCGAGTAAAAGTGTTGTATTCTAGATAAATTCTTGAAATTTAAATCAACTACACAAGTCTTCGCTGTGATGATTTGCAAACGCGCGCGGATATTTGGCTGTAGTTGCATTTTAATGAACTTACTCCTACCCATAATGCACCCGATATATTGATATAGTTGAGGAGCGGGGGGTCAAAGTTTTTGCACTTCGCTGTATATATATATATATATATATATATCAGTATTATCACGGCATTAAGAAGGCCTAAGAACTTAAAAGAATTAAACTTGCGCCTTCAAAATTTCTTTCAAAGCAACAACTCGAGTCCGGTTGTTTTAAATGCAACAAAAGGTGCGATTTGTGCCAAAACTACTTTTTGGAGTTTGTCTCTTAGCTTTTTCTAGCTGTGCCACAGACGAGCAATATCTTCTTTCTGTCACAGAGAAGAGAGGGAAACCCAAACTGAGAGAAATGCCCGATAAACGCCATTCCCATTTCTAGACCACAGATAGACAAAAGGACAACGTAAATGAGCCTAGATGATAGTGAATGGGGTAGATGATAGCGTGGATGAGGCTAGATGATAGTGAATGAGGGTAGATGAGAGTGCGTGAAGCTATGGATGATACTGTGGGTGAGGCTGGATGATAGTGAATGAGGCTAGATGATAGTGGATGAGCCTGCATGATAGTGGATGAACTTGGATGATAGTGAATGAGGGTAAATGAGCCTAGATGATAGTGAATGGGGGTAGATGATAGCGTGGATGAGGCTAGATGATAGCAGATGAGCCTAGATGATAGTGAGTGAGGCCAGATGATAGTGGATGAGGCTTGATGAGAGTGGATGAGGGTAGATGACAGTGAATGAGAGTAGATGAGAGTGGATGAGCCTGGATGGGAGTGGATGAGCCTGGATGAGAGTGGATGAGCCTGGATGAGAGTGGATGAGCATGGATGGGAGTGGATGAGGCTAGATGATAGTGGATGATAGTGGATGAGGGTAGATGATAGTGGATGAGGGTAGATGATAGTGGATGATAGTGGATGAGGGTAGATGATAGTGGATGAGCCTAGATGATAGTGGATGAGGCTAGATGATAGTGGATGAGCCTAGATGATAGTGAATGAGCCTAGATGATAGTGAATTAGGGTAAATGAGCCTAGATGATAGCGAATGAGGGTAGATGATAGTAGATGAGGCTAGATGATAGCGAATGAGGGTAGATGATAGTGGATGAGGCTAGATGATAGTGGATGAGCCGAGATGATAGTGAATGAGGGTAGATGATAGTAGATGATAGTGGATGAGGGTAGATGACAGTGAATGAGAGTAGATGACAGTGGATGAGCCTGGATGAGAGTTGATGAGCCTGGATGAGAGTGGATGAGCATGGATGGGAGTGGATGAGGCTAGATGATAGTGGATGAGGCTAGATGATAGTGGATGAGGGTAGATGATAGTGGATGAGGGTAGATGATAGTGGATGAGGGTAGATGATAGTGGATGAGCCTAGATGATAGTGGATGAGGGTGGATGAGGCTAGATGATAGTGGATGAGCCGAGATGATAGTGAATGAGGGTAGATGATAGTAGATGAGGCTAGATGATAGCAGATGAGCCTAGATGATAGTGAGTGAGGGTAAATGAGCCTAGATGATAGTGAATTAGTGTAGATGATAGTAGATGAGGCTAGATGATAGTGAATGAGGCTAGATGATAGTGAATGAGGGTAGATTATAGTGGATTAGCCTAGATGATAGTGGGTGATGCTAGATGATAGCAGATGAGCCTAGATGATAGCGAATGAGGGTAGATGATAGTAGATGAGGCTAGATGATAGCGAATAAGGGTAGATGATAGTGGATGAGGGTGGATGAGGCTAGATGATAGTGAATGAGGGTAGATTATAGTGGATTAGCCTAGATGATAGTGGGTGATGCTAGATGATAGCAGATGAGCCTACATGATAGTGAGTGAGGGTAAATGAGCCTAGATGATAGTGAATTAGTGTAGATGATAGTAGATGAGGCTAGATGATAGTGAATGAGGGTAGATTATAGTGGATTAGCCTAGATGATAGTGGGTGAGGCTAGATGATAGTGAATAAGGGTAGATGAGAGTGCATGAGGCTGGATGATAGTGGATGAGCCTGGATCATAGTGGATGAGCCTAGATGTTAGTGAATGAGGGTAGATGATAGTGGATGAGGCTAGATGACAGTGAATGAGGCTAGATGACAGTGAATGAGAGTAGATGACAGTGGATGAGCCTGTATGAGAGTGAATGAGCCTGGATGAGAGTGGATGAGGCTAGATGATAGTGGATGAGGCTAGATGACAGTGGATGAGGGTAGATGACAGTGAATGAGAGTAGATGACAGTGGATGAGCCTGGATGAGAGTGAATGAGGCTAGATGATAGTGGATGAGGGTAAATGAGCCTAGATGATAGCGAATGAGGGTAGATGATAGTAGATGAGGCTAGATGATAGCGAATAAGGGTAGATGATAGTGGATGAGGGTGGATGAGGCTAGATGATAGTGAATGAGGGTAGATTATAGTGGATTAGCCTAGATGATAGTGGGTGATGCTAGATGATAGCAGATGAGCCTACATGATAGTGAGTGAGGGTAAATGAGCCTAGATGATAGTGAATTAGTGTAGATTATAGTAGATGAGGCTAGATGATAGTGAATGAGGCTAGATGATAGTGAATGAGGGTAGATTATAGTGGATTAGCCTAGATGATAGTGGGTGAGGCTAGATGATAGTAAATAAGGGTTGATGAGAGTGCATGAGGCTGGATGATAGTGGATGAGCCTGGATCATAGTGGATGAGCCTAGATGTTAGTGAATGAGGGTAGATGATAGTGGATGAGGCTAGATGACAGTGAATGAGGCTAGATGACAGTGAATGAGAGTAGATGACAGTGGATGAGCCTGTATGAGAGTGAATGAGCCTGGATGAGAGTGGATGAGGCTAGATGATAGTGGATGAGGCTAGATGACAGTGGATGAGGGTAGATGACAGTGAATGAGAGTAGATGACAGTGGATGAGCCTGGATGAGAGTGAATGAGGGTAGATGATAGTGGATGAGCCTAGATGATAGTGGATAAGGGTAGATGATAGTGGATGAGCCTAGATGATAGTGAATGACGCTAGATGATAGTGAATGAAGCTAGATGATAGTGAATGAGGCTAGATGATAGTGAATGAGGGTAGATTATAGTGGATTAGCCTAGATGATAGTGGGTGATGCTAGATGATAGCAGATGAGCCGAGATGATAGTGAGTGAGGGTAAATGAGGCTAGATGATAGTGGATTAGCCTAGATGATAGTGGGTGAGGCTAGATGATAGTGAATAAGGGTAGATGAGAGTGCATGAGGCTGGATGATAGTGGATGAACCTGGATGATAGTGGATGAGCCTAGATGTTAGTGAATGAGGGTAGATGATAGTGGATGAGGCTAGACGACAGTGAATGAGGCTAGATGACAGTGAATGAGAGTAGATGACAGTGGATGAGCCTGTATGAGAGTGAATGAGCCTGGATGAGAGTGGATGAGGATAGATGATAGTGGATGAGGGTAGATGATAGTGGATGAGGGTAGATGATAGTGGATGAGGGTAGATGATAGTGGATGAGGGTAGATGATAGTGGATGAGCCTAGATGATAGTGGATGAGGGTGGATGAGGCTAGATGATAGTGGATGAGCCTATATGATAGTGAATTGAGGGTGGATGATAGTAGATGAGGCTAGATGATAGCAGATGAGCCTAGATGATAGTGAGTGAGGGTAAATGAGCCTAGATGATAGTGAATTAGTGTAGATGATAGTAGATGAGGCTAGATGATAGTGAATGAGGCTAGATGATAGTGAATGAGGGTAGATTATAGTGGATTAGCCTAGATGATAGTGGGTGAGGCTAGATGATAGTGAATAAGGGTAGATGAGAGTGCATGAGGCTGGATGATAGTGGATGAGGGTAGATGATGGTGGATGAGGGTAGATGATGGTGGATGAGGGTAGATGATAGTGGATGAGCCTAGATGATAGTGGATGAGCCTAGATGATAGTGGATGAGCCTAGATGATAGTGAATGAGCCTAGATGATAGTGGATGAGGGTAGATGATAGTGGATGAGCCTATATGATAGTGAATGAGCCTAGATGAGAGTGGATGGGCCTAGATGATAGTGAATGAGGGTAGATGATAGTGGATGGGCCTAGATGATAGTGGATAAGGGTAGATGATAGTGGATGAGACTAGATGATAGTGAATGACGCTAGATGATAGTGAATGACGCTAGATGATAGTGAATGAGGCTAGATGATAGTGAATGAGGGTAGATTATAGTGGATTAGCCTAGATGATAGTGGGTGATGCTAGATGATAGCAGATGAGCCTAGATGATAGTGAGTGAGGGTAAATGAGGCTACATGATAGTGGATTAGCCAAGATGATAGTGGGTGAGGCTAGATGATAGTGAATAAGGGTAGATGAGAGTGCATGAGGCTGGATGATAGTGGATGAACCTGGATGATAGTGGATGAGCCTAGATGTTAGTGAATGAGGGTAGATGATAGCGAATAAGGGTAGATGATAGTGGATGAGGGTGGATGATAGTGGATGAGGGTAGATGATAGTGGATGAGGGTAGATGATAGTGGATGAGGGTGGATGAGGCTAGATGATAGTGGATGAGGGTAAATGAGCCTAGATGATAGCGAATGAGGGTAAATGATAGTGGATGAGGCTAGATGACAGTGAATGAGGCTAGATGACAGTGAATGAGGCTAGATGACAGTGGATGAGGGTAGATGACAGTGAATGAGAGTAGATGACAGTGGATGAGCCTGGATGAGAGTGAATGAGGCTAGATGATAGTGGATGAGGGTAAATGAGCCTAGATGATAGCGAATGAGGGTAGATGATAGTAGATGAGGCTAGATGATAGCGAATAAGGGTAGATGATAGTGGATGAGGGTGGATGAGGCTAGATGATAGTGGATGAGCCGAGATGATAGTGAATGAGGGTAGATGATAGTAGATGAGGGTAGATGATAGTAGATGAGGATAGATGATCGTAGATGAGGATAGATGATAGTGGATGAGGGTAGATGACAGTGAATGAGAGTAGATGACAGTGGATGAGCCTGGATGACAGTGTATGAGCCTGGGTGAGAGTGGATGAGGCAAGATGATAGTGGACGAGGCAAGATGATAGTGGATGAGGGTAGATGATGGTGGATGAGGGTAGATGATAGTGGATGAGCCTAGATGAAAGTGGATGAGCCTAGATGATAGTGGATGAGCCTAGATGATAGTGAATGAGCCTAGATGATAGTGGATGAGGGTAGATGATAGTGGATGAGCCTATATGATAGTGAATGAGCCTAGATGAGAGTGGATGGGCCTAGATGATAGTGAATGAGGGTAGATGATAGTGGATGAGCCTAGATGATAGTGGATAAGGGTAGATGATAGTGGACGAGCCTAGATGATAGTGAATGACGCTAGATGATAGTGAATGACGCTAGATGATAGTGAATGAGGCTAGATGATAGTGAATGAGGGTAGATTATAGTGGATGAGGCTAGATGATAGCGAATAAGGGTAGATGATAGTGGATGAGGGTGGATGATAGTGGATGAGGGTAGATGATAGTGGATGAGGGTAGATGATAGTGGATGAGTGTGGATGAGGCTAGATGATAGTGGATGAGGGTAAATGAGAGTAGATGACAGTGGATGAGCCTGGATGACAGTGTATGAGCCTGGGTGAGAGTGGATGAGGCAAGATGATAGTGGACGAGGCAAGATGATAGTGGATGAGGGTAGATGATGGTGGATGAGCCTAGATGATAGTGGATGAGCCTAGATGATAGTGGATGAGCCTAGATGATAGTGAATGAGCCTAGATGATAGTGGATGAGGGTAGATGATAGTGGATGAGCCTATATGATAGTGAATGAGCCTAGATGAGAGTGGATGGGCCTAGATGATAGTGAATGAGGGTAGATGATAGTGGATGGGCCTAGATGATAGTGGATAAGGGTAGATGATAGTGGATGAGCCTAGATGATAGTGAATGACGCTAGATGATAGTGAATGACGCTAGATGATAGTGAATGAGGCTAGATGATAGTGAATGAGGGTAGATTATAGTGGATTAGCCTAGATGATAGTGGGTGATGCTAGATGATAGCAGATGAGCCTAGATGATAGTGAGTGAGGGTAAATGAGGCTAGATGATAGTGGATTAGCCAAGATGATAGTGGGTGAGGCTAGATGATAGTGAATAAGGGTAGATGAGAGTGCATGAGGCTGGATGATAGTGGATGAACCTGGATGATAGTGGATGAGCCTAGATGTTAGTGAATGAGGGTAGATGATAGTGGATGAGGCTGGATGAGAGTGAATGAGGCTAGATGATAGTGGATGAGGGTAAATGAGCCTAGATGATAGCGAATGAGGGTAGATGATAGTAGATGAGGCTAGATGATAGCGAATAAGGGTAGATGATAGTGGATGAGGGTGGATGATAGTGGATGAGGGTAGATGATAGTGGATGAGGGTAGATGATAGTGGATGAGGGTGGATGAGGCTAGATGATAGTGGATGAGGGTAAATGAGCCTAGATGATAGCGAATGAGGGTAGATGATAGTGGATGAGGCTAGATGACAGTGAATGAGGCTAGATGACAGTGAATGAGAGTAGATGACAGTGGATGAGCCTGTATGAGAGTGAATGAGCCTGGATGAGAGTGGATGAGGCTAGATGATAGTGGATGAGGCTAGATGACAGTGGATGAGGGTAGATGACAGTGAATGAGAGTAGATGACAGTGGATGAGCCTGGATGAGAGTGAATGAGGCTAGATGATAGTGGATGAGGGTAAATGAGCCTAGATGATAGCGAATGAGGGTAGATGATAGTGGATGAGGCTAGATGACAGTGAATGAGGCAAGATGACAGTGAATGAGGCTAGATGACAGTGGATGAGGGTAGATGACAGTGAATGAGAGTAGATGACAGTGGATGAGCCTGGATGAGAGTGAATGAGGCTAGATGATAGTGGATGAGGGTAAATGAGCCTAGATGATAGCGAATGAGGGTAGATGATAGTAGATGAGGCTAGATGATAGCGAATAAGGGTAGATGATAGTGGATGAGGGTGGATGAGGCTAGATGATAGTGGATGAGCCGAGATGATAGTGAATGAGGGTAGATGATAGTAGATGAGGGTAGATGATAGTAGATGAGGATAGATGATAGTAGATGAGGATAGATGATAGTGGATGAGGGTAGATGACAGTGAATGAGAGTAGATGACAGTGGATGAGCCTGGATGACAGTGTATGAGCCTGGGTGAGAGTGGATGAGGCAAGATGATAGTGGACGAGGCAAGATGATAGTGGATGAGGGTAGATGATGGTGGATGAGGGTAGATGATAGTGGATGAGCCTAGATGATAGTGGATGAGCCTAGATGATAGTGGATGAGCCTAGATGATAGTAAATGAGCCTAGATGATAGTGGATGAGGGTAGATGATAGTGGATGAGCCTATATGATAGTGAATGAGCCTAGATGAGAGTGGATGGGCCTAGATGATAGTGAATGAGGGTAGATGATAGTGGATGAGCCTAGATGATAGTGGATAAGGGTAGATGATAGTGGACGAGCCTAGATGATAGTGAATGACGCTAGATGATAGTGAATGACGCTAGATGATAGTGAATGAGGCTAGATGATAGTGAATGAGGGTAGATTATAGTGGATGAGGCTAGATGATAGCGAATAAGGGTAGATGATAGTGGATGAGGGTGGATGATAGTGGATGAGGGTGGATGATAGTGGATGAGGGTAGATGATAGTGGATGAGTGTGGATGAGGCTAGATGATAGTGGATGAGGGTAAATGAGCCTAGATGATAGCGAATGAGGGTAGATGATAGTGGATGAGGCTAGATGACAGTGAATGAGGCTAGATGATAGCGAATGAGGGTAGATGATAGTAGATGAGGCTAGATGATAGCGAATAAGGGTAGATGATAGTGGATGAGGGTGGATGATAGTGGATGAGGGTAGATGATAGTGGATGAGGGTAGATGATAGTGGATGAGGGTGGATGAGGCTAGATGATAGTGGATGAGCCGAGATGATAGTGAATGAGGGTAGATGATAGTAGATGAGGGTAGATGATAGTAGATGAGGATAGATGATAGTAGATGAGGATAGATGATAGTGGATGAGGGTAGATGACAGTGAATGAGAGTAGATGACAGTGGATGAGCCTGGATGACAGTGTATGAGCCTGGGTGAGAGTGGATGAGGCAAGATGATAGTGGACGAGGCAAGATGATAGTGGATGAGGGTAGATGATAGTGAATGACGCTAGATGATAGTGAATGACGCTAGATGATAGTGAATGAGGCTAGATGATAGTGAATGAGGGTAGATTATAGTGGATTAGCCTAGATGATAGTGGGTGATGCTAGATGATAGCAGATGAGCCTAGATGATAGTGAGTGAGGGTAAATGAGGCTAGATGATAGTGGATTAGCCAAGATGATAGTGGGTGAGGCTAGATGATAGTGAATAAGGGTAGATGAGAGTGCATGAGGCTGGATGATAGTGGATGAACCTGGATGATAGTGGATGAGCCTAGATGTTAGTGAATGAGGGTAGATGATAGTGGATGAGGCTGGATGAGAGTGAATGAGGCTAGATGATAGTGGATGAGGGTAAATGAGCCTAGATGATAGCGAATGAGGGTAGATGATAGTAGATGAGGCTAGATGATAGCGAATAAGGGTAGATGATAGTGGATGAGGGTGGATGATAGTGGATGAGGGTAGATGATAGTGGATGAGGGTAGATGATAGTGGATGAGGGTGGATGAGGCTAGATGATAGTGGATGAGGGTAAATGAGCCTAGATGATAGCGAATGAGGGTAGATGATAGTGGATGAGGCTAGATGACAGTGAATGAGGCTAGATGACAGTGAATGAGAGTAGATGACAGTGGATGAGCCTGTATGAGAGTGAATGAGCCTGGATGAGAGTGGATGAGGCTAGATGATAGTGGATGAGGCTAGATGACAGTGGATGAGGGTAGATGACAGTGAATGAGAGTAGATGACAGTGGATGAGCCTGGATGAGAGTGAATGAGGCTAGATGATAGTGGATGAGGGTAAATGAGCCTAGATGATAGCGAATGAGGGTAGATGATAGTGGATGAGGCTAGATGACAGTGAATGAGGCAAGATGACAGTGAATGAGGCTAGATGACAGTGGATGAGGGTAGATGACAGTGAATGAGAGTAGATGACAGTGGATGAGCCTGGATGAGAGTGAATGAGGCTAGATGATAGTGGATGAGGGTAAATGAGCCTAGATGATAGCGAATGAGGGTAGATGATAGTAGATGAGGCTAGATGATAGCGAATAAGGGTAGATGATAGTGGATGAGGGTGGATGAGGCTAGATGATAGTGGATGAGCCGAGATGATAGTGAATGAGGGTAGATGATAGTAGATGAGGGTAGATGATAGTAGATGAGGATAGATGATAGTAGATGAGGATAGATGATAGTGGATGAGAGTAGATGACAGTGAATGAGAGTAGATGACAGTGGATGAGCCTGGATGACAGTGTATGAGCCTGGGTGAGAGTGGATGAGGCAAGATGATAGTGGACGAAGCAAGATGATAGTGGATGAGGGTAGATGATAGTGGATGAGGGTAGATGATAGTGGATGAGTGTGGATGAGGCTAGATGATAGTGGATGAGGGTAAATGAGCCTAGATGATAGCGAATGAGGGTAGATGATAGTGGATGAGGCTAGATGACAGTGAATGAGGCTAGATGATAGCGAATGAGGGTAGATGATAGTAGATGAGGCTAGATGATAGCGAATAAGGGTAGATGATAGTGGATGAGGGTGGATAATAGTGGATGAGGGTAGATGATAGTGGATGAGGGTAGATGATAGTGGATGAGGGTGGATGAGGCTAGATGATAGTGGATGAGCCGAGATGATAGTGGATGAGGGTAGATGATAGTAGATGAGGATAGATGATAGTAGATGAGGATAGATGATAGTGGATGAGGGTAGATGACAGTGAATGAGAGTAGATGACAGTGGATGAGCCTGGATGACAGTGTATGAGCCTGGGTGAGAGTGGATGAGGCAAGATGATAGTGGACGAGGCAAGATGATAGTGGATGAGGGTAGATGATGGTGGATGAGGGTAGATGATAGTGGATGAGCCTAGATGATAGTGGATGAGCCTAGATGATAGTGGATGAGCCTAGATGATAGTGAATGAGCCTAGATGATAGTGGATGAGGGTAGATGATAGTGGATGAGCCTATATGATAGTGAATGAGCCTAGATGAGAGTGGATGGGCCTAGATGATAGTGAATGAGGGTAGATGATAGTGGATGGGCCTAGATGATAGTGGATAAGGGTAGATGATAGTGGATGAGCCTAGATGATAGTGAATGACGCTAGATGATAGTGAATGACGCTAGATGATAGTGAATGAGGCTAGATGATAGTGAATGAGGGTAGATTATAGTGGATTAGCCTAGATGATAGTGGGTGATGCTAGATGATAGCAGATGAGCCTAGATGATAGTGAGTGAGGGTAAATGAGGCTAGATGATAGTGGATTAGCCAAGATGATAGTGGGTGAGGCTAGATGATAGTGAATAAGGGTAGATGAGAGTGCATGAGGCTGGATGATAGTGGATGAACCTGGATGATAGTGGATGAGCCTAGATGTTAGTGAATGAGGGTAGATGATAGTGGATGAGGCTGGATGAGAGTGAATGAGGCTAGATGATAGTGGATGAGGGTAAATGAGCCTAGATGATAGCGAATGAGGGTAGATGATAGTAGATGAGGCTAGATGATAGCGAATAAGGGTAGATGATAGTGGATGAGGGTGGATGATAGTGGATGAGGGTAGATGAGAGTGGATGAGGGTAGATGATAGTGGATGAGGGTGGATGAGGCTAGATGATAGTGGATGAGGGTAAATGAGCCTAGATGATAGCGAATGAGGGTAGATGATAGTGGATGAGGCTAGATGACAGTGAATGAGGCTAGATGACAGTGAATGAGAGTAGATGACAGTGGATGAGCCTGTATGAGAGTGAATGAGCCTGGATGAGAGTGGATGAGGCTAGATGATAGTGGATGAGGCTAGATGACAGTGGATGAGGGTAGATGACAGTGAATGAGAGTAGATGACAGTGGATGAGCCTGGATGAGAGTGAATGAGGCTAGATGATAGTGGATGAGGGTAAATGAGCCTAGATGATAGCGAATGAGGGTAGATGATAGTGGATGAGGCTAGATGACAGTGAATGAGGCAAGATGACAGTGAATGAGGCTAGATGACAGTGGATGAGGGTAGATGACAGTGAATGAGAGTAGATGACAGTGGATGAGCCTGGATGAGAGTGAATGAGGCTAGATGATAGTGGATGAGGGTAAATGAGCCTAGATGATAGCGAATGAGGGTAGATGATAGTAGATGAGGCTAGATGATAGCGAATAAGGGTAGATGATAGTGGATGAGGGTGGATGAGGCTAGATGATAGTGGATGAGCCGAGATGATAGTGAATGAGGGTAGATGATAGTAGATGAGGGTAGATGATAGTAGATGAGGATAGATGATAGTAGATGAGGATAGATGATAGTGGATGAGGGTAGATGACAGTGAATGAGAGTAGATGACAGTGGATGAGCCTGGATGACAGTGTATGAGCCTGGGTGAGAGTGGATGAGGCAAGATGATAGTGGACGAGGCAAGATGATAGTGGATGAGGGTAGATGATGGTGGATGAGGGTAGATGATAGTGGATGAGCCTAGATGATAGTGGATGAGCCTAGATGATAGTGGATGAGCCTAGATGATAGTGAATGAGCCTAGATGATAGTGGATGAGGGTAGATGATAGTGGATGAGCCTATATGATAGTGAATGAGCCTAGATGAGAGTGGATGGGCCTAGATGATAGTGAATGAGGGTAGATGATAGTGGATGAGCCTAGATGATAGTGGATAAGGGTAGATGATAGTGGACGAGCCTAGATGATAGTGAATGACGCTAGATGATAGTGAATGACGCTAGATGATAGTGAATGAGGCTAGATGATAGTGAATGAGGGTAGATTATAGTGGATGAGGCTAGATGATAGCGAATAAGGGTAGATGATAGTGGATGAGGGTGGATGATAGTGGATGAGGGTAGATGATAGTGGATGAGGGTAGATGATAGTGGATGAGTGTGGATGAGGCTAGATGATAGTGGATGAGGGTAAATGAGCCTAGATGATAGCGAATGAGGGTAGATGATAGTGGATGAGGCTAGATGACAGTGAATGAGGCTAGATGATAGCGAATGAGGGTAGATGATAGTAGATGAGGCTAGATGATAGCGAATAAGGGTAGATGATAGTGGATGAGGGTGGATGATAGTGGATGAGGGTAGATGATAGTGGATGAGGGTAGATGATAGTGGATGAGGGTGGATGAGGCTAGATGATAGTGGATGAGCCGAGATGATAGTGAATGAGGGTAGATGATAGTAGATGAGGGTAGATGATAGTAGATGAGGATAGATGATAGTAGATGAGGATAGATGATAGTGGATGAGGGTAGATGACAGTGAATGAGAGTAGATGACAGTGGATGAGCCTGGATGACAGTGTATGAGCCTGGGTGAGAGTGGATGAGGCAAGATGATAGTGGACGAGGCAAGATGATAGTGGATGAGGGTAGATGATGGTGGATGAGGGTAGATGATAGTGGATGAGCCTAGATGATAGTGGATGAGCCTAGATGATAGTGGATGAGCCTAGATGATAGTGAATGAGCCTAGATGATAGTGGATGAGGGTAGATGATAGTGGATGAGCCTATATGATAGTGAATGAGCCTAGATGAGAGTGGATGGGCCTAGATGATAGTGAATGAGGGTAGATGATAGTGGATGGGCCTAGATGATAGTGGATAAGGGTAGATGATAGTGGATGAGCCTAGATGATAGTGAATGACGCTAGATGATAGTGAATGACGCTAGATGATAGTGAATGAAGCTAGATGATAGTGAATGAGGGTAGATTATAGTGGATTAGCCTAGATGATAGTGGGTGATGCTAGATGATAGCAGATGAGCCTAGATGATAGTGAGTGAGGGTAAATGAGGCTAGATGATAGTGGATTAGCCAAGATGATAGTGGGTGAGGCTAGATGATAGTGAATAAGGGTAGATGAGAGTGCATGAGGCTGGATGATAGTGGATGAACCTGGATGATAGTGGATGAGCCTAGATGTTAGTGAATGAGGGTAGATGATAGTGGATGAGGCTGGATGAGAGTGAATGAGGCTAGATGATAGTGGATGAGGGTAAATGAGCCTAGATGATAGCGAATGAGGGTAGATGATAGTAGATGAGGCTAGATGATAGCGAATAAGGGTAGATGATAGTGGATGAGGGTGGATGAGGCTAGATGATAGTGGATGAGCCGAGATGATAGTGAATGAGGGTAGATGATAGTAGATGAGGGTAGATGATAGTAGATGAGGATAGATGATAGTAGATGAGGATAGATGATAGTGGATGAGGGTAGATGACAGTGAATGAGAGTAGATGACAGTGGATGAGCCTAGATGATAGTGGATGAGCCTAGATGATAGTGGATGAGCCTAGATGATAGTGTATGAGCCTGGGTGAGAGTGGATGAGGCAAGATGATAGTGGACGAAGCAAGATGATAGTGGATGAGGGTAGATGATAGTGGATGAGGGTAGATGATAGTGGATGAGTGTGGATGAGGCTAGATGATAGTGGATGAGGGTAAATGAGCCTAGATGATAGCGAATGAGGGTAGATGATAGTGGATGAGGCTAGATGACAGTGAATGAGGCTAGATGATAGCGAATGAGGGTAGATGATAGTAGATGAGGCTAGATGATAGCGAATAAGGGTAGATGATAGTGGATGAGGGTGGATAATAGTGGATGAGGGTAGATGATAGTGGATGAGGGTAGATGATAGTGGATGAGGGTGGATGAGGCTAGATGATAGTGGATGAGCCGAGATGATAGTGGATGAGGGTAGATGATAGTAGATGAGGATAGATGATAGTAGATGAGGATAGATGATAGTGGATGAGGGTAGATGACAGTGAATGAGAGTAGATGACAGTGGATGAGCCTGGATGACAGTGTATGAGCCTGGGTGAGAGTGGATGAGGCAAGATGATAGTGGACGAGGCAAGATGATAGTGGATGAGGGTAGATGATGGTGGATGAGGGTAGATGATAGTGGATGAGCCTAGATGATAGTGGATGAGCCTAGATGATAGTGGATGAGCCTAGATGATAGTGAATGAGCCTAGATGATAGTGGATGAGGGTAGATGATAGTGGATGAGCCTATATGATAGTGAATGAGCCTAGATGAGAGTGGATGGGCCTAGATGATAGTGAATGAGGGTAGATGATAGTGGATGGGCCTAGATGATAGTGGATAAGGGTAGATGATAGTGGATGAGCCTAGATGATAGTGAATGACGCTAGATGATAGTGAATGACGCTAGATGATAGTGAATGAGGCTAGATGATAGTGAATGAGGGTAGATTATAGTGGATTAGCCTAGATGATAGTGGGTGATGCTAGATGATAGCAGATGAGCCTAGATGATAGTGAGTGAGGGTAAATGAGGCTAGATGATAGTGGATTAGCCAAGATGATAGTGGGTGAGGCTAGATGATAGTGAATAAGGGTAGATGAGAGTGCATGAGGCTGGATGATAGTGGATGAACCTGGATGATAGTGGATGAGCCTAGATGTTAGTGAATGAGGGTAGATGATAGTGGATGAGGCTGGATGAGAGTGAATGAGGCTAGATGATAGTGGATGAGGGTAAATGAGCCTAGATGATAGCGAATGAGGGTAGATGATAGTAGATGAGGCTAGATGATAGCGAATAAGGGTAGATGATAGTGGATGAGGGTGGATGATAGTGGATGAGGGTAGATGAGAGTGGATGAGGGTAGATGATAGTGGATGAGGGTGGATGAGGCTAGATGATAGTGGATGAGGGTAAATGAGCCTAGATGATAGCGAATGAGGGTAGATGATAGTGGATGAGGCTAGATGACAGTGAATGAGGCTAGATGACAGTGAATGAGAGTAGATGACAGTGGATGAGCCTGTATGAGAGTGAATGAGCCTGGATGAGAGTGGATGAGGCTAGATGATAGTGGATGAGGCTAGATGACAGTGGATGAGGGTAGATGACAGTGAATGAGAGTAGATGACAGTGGATGAGCCTGGATGAGAGTGAATGAGGCTAGATGATAGTGGATGAGGGTAAATGAGCCTAGATGATAGCGAATGAGGGTAGATGATAGTGGATGAGGCTAGATGACAGTGAATGAGGCAAGATGACAGTGAATGAGGCTAGATGACAGTGGATGAGGGTAGATGACAGTGAATGAGAGTAGATGACAGTGGATGAGCCTGGATGAGAGTGAATGAGGCTAGATGATAGTGGATGAGGGTAAATGAGCCTAGATGATAGCGAATGAGGGTAGATGATAGTAGATGAGGCTAGATGATAGCGAATAAGGGTAGATGATAGTGGATGAGGGTGGATGAGGCTAGATGATAGTGGATGAGCCGAGATGATAGTGAATGAGGGTAGATGATAGTAGATGAGGCTAGATGATAGCGAATAAGGGTAGATGATAGTGGATGAGGGTGGATAATAGTGGATGAGGGTAGATGATAGTGGATGAGGGTAGATGATAGTGGATGAGGGTGGATGAGGCTAGATGATAGTGGATGAGCCGAGATGATAGTGGATGAGGGTAGATGATAGTAGATGAGGATAGATGATAGTAGATGAGGATAGATGATAGTGGATGAGGGTAGATGACAGTGAATGAGAGTAGATGACAGTGGATGAGCCTGGATGACAGTGTATGAGCCTGGGTGAGAGTGGATGAGGCAAGATGATAGTGGACGAGGCAAGATGATAGTGGATGAGGGTAGATGATGGTGGATGAGGGTAGATGATAGTGGATGAGCCTAGATGATAGTGGATGAGCCTAGATGATAGTGGATGAGCCTAGATGATAGTGAATGAGCCTAGATGATAGTGGATGAGGGTAGATGATAGTGGATGAGCCTATATGATAGTGAATGAGCCTAGATGAGAGTGGATGGGCCTAGATGATAGTGAATGAGGGTAGATGATAGTGGATGGGCCTAGATGATAGTGGATAAGGGTAGATGATAGTGGATGAGCCTAGATGATAGTGAATGACGCTAGATGATAGTGAATGACGCTAGATGATAGTGAATGAGGCTAGATGATAGTGAATGAGGGTAGATTATAGTGGATTAGCCTAGATGATAGTGGGTGATGCTAGATGATAGCAGATGAGCCTAGATGATAGTGAGTGAGGGTAAATGAGGCTAGATGATAGTGGATTAGCCAAGATGATAGTGGGTGAGGCTAGATGATAGTGAATAAGGGTAGATGAGAGTGCATGAGGCTGGATGATAGTGGATGAACCTGGATGATAGTGGATGAGCCTAGATGTTAGTGAATGAGGGTAGATGATAGTGGATGAGGCTGGATGAGAGTGAATGAGGCTAGATGATAGTGGATGAGGGTAAATGAGCCTAGATGATAGCGAATGAGGGTAGATGATAGTAGATGAGGCTAGATGATAGCGAATAAGGGTAGATGATAGTGGATGAGGGTGGATGATAGTGGATGAGGGTAGATGAGAGTGGATGAGGGTAGATGATAGTGGATGAGGGTGGATGAGGCTAGATGATAGTGGATGAGGGTAAATGAGCCTAGATGATAGCGAATGAGGGTAGATGATAGTGGATGAGGCTAGATGACAGTGAATGAGGCTAGATGACAGTGAATGAGAGTAGATGACAGTGGATGAGCCTGTATGAGAGTGAATGAGCCTGGATGAGAGTGGATGAGGCTAGATGATAGTGGATGAGGCTAGATGACAGTGGATGAGGGTAGATGACAGTGAATGAGAGTAGATGACAGTGGATGAGCCTGGATGAGAGTGAATGAGGCTAGATGATAGTGGATGAGGGTAAATGAGCCTAGATGATAGCGAATGAGGGTAGATGATAGTGGATGAGGCTAGATGACAGTGAATGAGGCAAGATGACAGTGAATGAGGCTAGATGACAGTGGATGAGGGTAGATGACAGTGAATGAGAGTAGATGACAGTGGATGAGCCTGGATGAGAGTGAATGAGGCTAGATGATAGTGGATGAGGGTAAATGAGCCTAGATGATAGCGAATGAGGGTAGATGATAGTAGATGAGGCTAGATGATAGCGAATAAGGGTAGATGATAGTGGATGAGGGTGGATGAGGCTAGATGATAGTGGATGAGCCGAGATGATAGTGAATGAGGGTAGATGATAGTAGATGAGGGTAGATGATAGTAGATGAGGATAGATGATAGTAGATGAGGATAGATGATAGTGGATGAGGGTAGATGACAGTGAATGAGAGTAGATGACAGTGGATGAGCCTGGATGACAGTGTATGAGCCTGGGTGAGAGTGGATGAGGCAAGATGATAGTGGACGAGGCAAGATGATAGTGGATGAGGGTAGATGATGGTGGATGAGGGTAGATGATAGTGGATGAGCCTAGATGATAGTGGATGAGCCTAGATGATAGTGGATGAGCCTAGATGATAGTGAATGAGCCTAGATGATAGTGGATGAGGGTAGATGATAGTGGATGAGCCTATATGATAGTGAATGAGCCTAGATGAGAGTGGATGGGCCTAGATGATAGTGAATGAGGGTAGATGATAGTGGATGAGCCTAGATGATAGTGGATAAGGGTAGATGATAGTGGACGAGCCTAGATGATAGTGAATGACGCTAGATGATAGTGAATGACGCTAGATGATAGTGAATGAGGCTAGATGATAGTGAATGAGGGTAGATTATAGTGGATGAGGCTAGATGATAGCGAATAAGGGTAGATGATAGTGGATGAGGGTGGATGATAGTGGATGAGGGTAGATGATAGTGGATGAGGGTAGATGATAGTGGATGAGTGTGGATGAGGCTAGATGATAGTGGATGAGGGTAAATGAGCCTAGATGATAGCGAATGAGGGTAGATGATAGTGGATGAGGCTAGATGACAGTGAATGAGGCTAGATGATAGCGAATGAGGGTAGATGATAGTAGATGAGGCTAGATGATAGCGAATAAGGGTAGATGATAGTGGATGAGGGTGGATGATAGTGGATGAGGGTAGATGATAGTGGATGAGGGTAGATGATAGTGGATGAGGGTGGATGAGGCTAGATGATAGTGGATGAGCCGAGATGATAGTGAATGAGGGTAGATGATAGTAGATGAGGGTAGATGATAGTAGATGAGGATAGATGATAGTAGATGAGGATAGATGATAGTGGATGAGGGTAGATGACAGTGAATGAGAGTAGATGACAGTGGATGAGCCTGGATGACAGTGTATGAGCCTGGGTGAGAGTGGATGAGGCAAGATGATAGTGGACGAGGCAAGATGATAGTGGATGAGGGTAGATGATGGTGGATGAGGGTAGATGATAGTGGATGAGCCTAGATGATAGTGGATGAGCCTAGATGATAGTGGATGAGCCTAGATGATAGTGAATGAGCCTAGATGATAGTGGATGAGGGTAGATGATAGTGGATGAGCCTATATGATAGTGAATGAGCCTAGATGAGAGTGGATGGGCCTAGATGATAGTGAATGAGGGTAGATGATAGTGGATGGGCCTAGATGATAGTGGATAAGGGTAGATGATAGTGGATGAGCCTAGATGATAGTGAATGACGCTAGATGATAGTGAATGACGCTAGATGATAGTGAATGAAGCTAGATGATAGTGAATGAGGGTAGATTATAGTGGATTAGCCTAGATGATAGTGGGTGATGCTAGATGATAGCAGATGAGCCTAGATGATAGTGAGTGAGGGTAAATGAGGCTAGATGATAGTGGATTAGCCAAGATGATAGTGGGTGAGGCTAGATGATAGTGAATAAGGGTAGATGAGAGTGCATGAGGCTGGATGATAGTGGATGAACCTGGATGATAGTGGATGAGCCTAGATGTTAGTGAATGAGGGTAGATGATAGTGGATGAGGCTGGATGAGAGTGAATGAGGCTAGATGATAGTGGATGAGGGTAAATGAGCCTAGATGATAGCGAATGAGGGTAGATGATAGTAGATGAGGCTAGATGATAGCGAATAAGGGTAGATGATAGTGGATGAGGGTGGATGAGGCTAGATGATAGTGGATGAGCCGAGATGATAGTGAATGAGGGTAGATGATAGTAGATGAGGGTAGATGATAGTAGATGAGGATAGATGATAGTAGATGAGGATAGATGATAGTGGATGAGGGTAGATGACAGTGAATGAGAGTAGATGACAGTGGATGAGCCTGGATGACAGTGTATGAGCCTGGGTGAGAGTGGATGAGGCAAGATGATAGTGGACGAAGCAAGATGATAGTGGATGAGGGTAGATGATAGTGGATGAGGGTAGATGATAGTGGATGAGTGTGGATGAGGCTAGATGATAGTGGATGAGGGTAAATGAGCCTAGATGATAGCGAATGAGGGTAGATGATAGTGGATGAGGCTAGATGACAGTGAATGAGGCTAGATGATAGCGAATGAGGGTAGATGATAGTAGATGAGGCTAGATGATAGCGAATAAGGGTAGATGATAGTGGATGAGGGTGGATAATAGTGGATGAGGGTAGATGATAGTGGATGAGGGTAGATGATAGTGGATGAGGGTGGATGAGGCTAGATGATAGTGGATGAGCCGAGATGATAGTGGATGAGGGTAGATGATAGTAGATGAGGATAGATGATAGTAGATGAGGATAGATGATAGTGGATGAGGGTAGATGACAGTGAATGAGAGTAGATGACAGTGGATGAGCCTGGATGACAGTGTATGAGCCTGGGTGAGAGTGGATGAGGCAAGATGATAGTGGACGAGGCAAGATGATAGTGGATGAGGGTAGATGATGGTGGATGAGGGTAGATGATAGTGGATGAGCCTAGATGATAGTGGATGAGCCTAGATGATAGTGGATGAGCCTAGATGATAGTGAATGAGCCTAGATGATAGTGGATGAGGGTAGATGATAGTGGATGAGCCTATATGATAGTGAATGAGCCTAGATGAGAGTGGATGGGCCTAGATGATAGTGAATGAGGGTAGATGATAGTGGATGGGCCTAGATGATAGTGGATAAGGGTAGATGATAGTGGATGAGCCTAGATGATAGTGAATGACGCTAGATGATAGTGAATGACGCTAGATGATAGTGAATGAGGCTAGATGATAGTGAATGAGGGTAGATTATAGTGGATTAGCCTAGATGATAGTGGGTGATGCTAGATGATAGCAGATGAGCCTAGATGATAGTGAGTGAGGGTAAATGAGGCTAGATGATAGTGGATTAGCCAAGATGATAGTGGGTGAGGCTAGATGATAGTGAATAAGGGTAGATGAGAGTGCATGAGGCTGGATGATAGTGGATGAACCTGGATGATAGTGGATGAGCCTAGATGTTAGTGAATGAGGGTAGATGATAGTGGATGAGGCTGGATGAGAGTGAATGAGGCTAGATGATAGTGGATGAGGGTAAATGAGCCTAGATGATAGCGAATGAGGGTAGATGATAGTAGATGAGGCTAGATGATAGCGAATAAGGGTAGATGATAGTGGATGAGGGTGGATGATAGTGGATGAGGGTAGATGAGAGTGGATGAGGGTAGATGATAGTGGATGAGGGTGGATGAGGCTAGATGATAGTGGATGAGGGTAAATGAGCCTAGATGATAGCGAATGAGGGTAGATGATAGTGGATGAGGCTAGATGACAGTGAATGAGGCTAGATGACAGTGAATGAGAGTAGATGACAGTGGATGAGCCTGTATGAGAGTGAATGAGCCTGGATGAGAGTGGATGAGGCTAGATGATAGTGGATGAGGCTAGATGACAGTGGATGAGGGTAGATGACAGTGAATGAGAGTAGATGACAGTGGATGAGCCTGGATGAGAGTGAATGAGGCTAGATGATAGTGGATGAGGGTAAATGAGCCTAGATGATAGCGAATGAGGGTAGATGATAGTGGATGAGGCTAGATGACAGTGAATGAGGCAAGATGACAGTGAATGAGGCTAGATGACAGTGGATGAGGGTAGATGACAGTGAATGAGAGTAGATGACAGTGGATGAGCCTGGATGAGAGTGAATGAGGCTAGATGATAGTGGATGAGGGTAAATGAGCCTAGATGATAGCGAATGAGGGTAGATGATAGTAGATGAGGCTAGATGATAGCGAATAAGGGTAGATGATAGTGGATGAGGGTGGATGAGGCTAGATGATAGTGGATGAGCCGAGATGATAGTGAATGAGGGTAGATGATAGTAGATGAGGGTAGATGATAGTAGATGAGGATAGATGATAGTAGATGAGGATAGATGATAGTGGATGAGGGTAGATGACAGTGAATGAGAGTAGATGACAGTGGATGAGCCTGGATGACAGTGTATGAGCCTGGGTGAGAGTGGATGAGGCAAGATGATAGTGGACGAGGCAAGATGATAGTGGATGAGGGTAGATGATGGTGGATGAGGGTAGATGATAGTGGATGAGCCTAGATGATAGTGGATGAGCCTAGATGATAGTGGATGAGCCTAGATGATAGTGAATGAGCCTAGATGATAGTGGATGAGGGTAGATGATAGTGGATGAGCCTATATGATAGTGAATGAGCCTAGATGAGAGTGGATGGGCCTAGATGATAGTGAATGAGGGTAGATGATAGTGGATGAGCCTAGATGATAGTGGATAAGGGTAGATGATAGTGGACGAGCCTAGATGATAGTGAATGACGCTAGATGATAGTGAATGACGCTAGATGATAGTGAATGAGGCTAGATGATAGTGAATGAGGGTAGATTATAGTGGATGAGGCTAGATGATAGCGAATAAGGGTAGATGATAGTGGATGAGGGTGGATGATAGTGGATGAGGGTAGATGATAGTGGATGAGGGTAGATGATAGTGGATGAGTGTGGATGAGGCTAGATGATAGTGGATGAGGGTAAATGAGCCTAGATGATAGCGAATGAGGGTAGATGATAGTGGATGAGGCTAGATGACAGTGAATGAGGCTAGATGATAGCGAATGAGGGTAGATGATAGTAGATGAGGCTAGATGATAGCGAATAAGGGTAGATGATAGCGAATAAGGGTAGATGATAGTGGATGAGGGTGGATAATAGTGGATGAGGGTAGATGATAGTGGATGAGGGTAGATGATAGTGGATGAGGGTAAATGAGCCTAGATGATAGCGAATGAGGGTAGATGATAGTGGATGAGGCTAGATGACAGTGAATGAGGCTAGATGATAGCGAATGAGGGTAGATGATAGTAGATGAGGCTAGATGATAGCGAATAAGGGTAGATGATAGTGGATGAGGGTGGATAATAGTGGATGAGGGTAGATGATAGTGGATGAGGGTAGATGATAGTGGATGAGGGTGGATGAGGCTAGATGATAGTGGATGAGCCGAGATGATAGTGGATGAGGGTAGATGATAGTAGATGAGGATAGATGATAGTAGATGAGGATAGATGATAGTGGATGAGGGTAGATGACAGTGAATGAGAGTAGATGACAGTGGATGAGCCTGGATGACAGTGTATGAGCCTGGGTGAGAGTGGATGAGGCAAGATGATAGTGGACGAGGCAAGATGATAGTGGATGAGGGTAGATGATGGTGGATGAGGGTAGATGATAGTGGATGAGCCTAGATGATAGTGGATGAGCCTAGATGATAGTGGATGAGCCTAGATGATAGTGAATGAGCCTAGATGATAGTGGATGAGGGTAGATGATAGTGGATGAGCCTATATGATAGTGAATGAGCCTAGATGAGAGTGGATGGGCCTAGATGATAGTGAATGAGGGTAGATGATAGTGGATGGGCCTAGATGATAGTGGATAAGGGTAGATGATAGTGGATGAGCCTAGATGATAGTGAATGACGCTAGATGATAGTGAATGACGCTAGATGATAGTGAATGAGGCTAGATGATAGTGAATGAGGGTAGATTATAGTGGATTAGCCTAGATGATAGTGGGTGATGCTAGATGATAGCAGATGAGCCTAGATGATAGTGAGTGAGGGTAAATGAGGCTAGATGATAGTGGATTAGCCAAGATGATAGTGGGTGAGGCTAGATGATAGTGAATAAGGGTAGATGAGAGTGCATGAGGCTGGATGATAGTGGATGAACCTGGATGATAGTGGATGAGCCTAGATGTTAGTGAATGAGGGTAGATGATAGTGGATGAGGCTGGATGAGAGTGAATGAGGCTAGATGATAGTGGATGAGGGTAAATGAGCCTAGATGATAGCGAATGAGGGTAGATGATAGTAGATGAGGCTAGATGATAGCGAATAAGGGTAGATGATAGTGGATGAGGGTGGATGATAGTGGATGAGGGTAGATGAGAGTGGATGAGGGTAGATGATAGTGGATGAGGGTGGATGAGGCTAGATGATAGTGGATGAGGGTAAATGAGCCTAGATGATAGCGAATGAGGGTAGATGATAGTGGATGAGGCTAGATGACAGTGAATGAGGCTAGATGACAGTGAATGAGAGTAGATGACAGTGGATGAGCCTGTATGAGAGTGAATGAGCCTGGATGAGAGTGGATGAGGCTAGATGATAGTGGATGAGGCTAGATGACAGTGGATGAGGGTAGATGACAGTGAATGAGAGTAGATGACAGTGGATGAGCCTGGATGAGAGTGAATGAGGCTAGATGATAGTGGATGAGGGTAAATGAGCCTAGATGATAGCGAATGAGGGTAGATGATAGTGGATGAGGCTAGATGACAGTGAATGAGGCAAGATGACAGTGAATGAGGCTAGATGACAGTGGATGAGGGTAGATGACAGTGAATGAGAGTAGATGACAGTGGATGAGCCTGGATGAGAGTGAATGAGGCTAGATGATAGTGGATGAGGGTAAATGAGCCTAGATGATAGCGAATGAGGGTAGATGATAGTAGATGAGGCTAGATGATAGCGAATAAGGGTAGATGATAGTGGATGAGGGTGGATGAGGCTAGATGATAGTGGATGAGCCGAGATGATAGTGAATGAGGGTAGATGATAGTAGATGAGGGTAGATGATAGTAGATGAGGATAGATGATAGTAGATGAGGATAGATGATAGTGGATGAGGGTAGATGACAGCGAATGAGAGTAGATGACAGTGGATGAGCCTGGATGACAGTGTATGAGCCTGGGTGAGAGTGGATGAGGCAAGATGATAGTGGACGAGGCAAGATGATAGTGGATGAGGGTAGATGATGGTGGATGAGGGTAGATGATAGTGGATGAGCCTAGATGATAGTGGATGAGCCTAGATGATAGTGGATGAGCCTAGATGATAGTGAATGAGCCTAGATGATAGTGGATGAGGGTAGATGATAGTGGATGAGCCTATATGATAGTGAATGAGCCTAGATGAGAGTGGATGGGCCTAGATGATAGTGAATGAGGGTAGATGATAGTGGATGAGCCTAGATGATAGTGGATAAGGGTAGATGATAGTGGACGAGCCTAGATGATAGTGAATGACGCTAGATGATAGTGAATGACGCTAGATGATAGTGAATGAGGCTAGATGATAGTGAATGAGGGTAGATTATAGTGGATGAGGCTAGATGATAGCGAATAAGGGTAGATGATAGTGGATGAGGGTGGATGATAGTGGATGAGGGTAGATGATAGTGGATGAGGGTAGATGATAGTGGATGAGTGTGGATGAGGCTAGATGATAGTGGATGAGGGTAAATGAGCCTAGATGATAGCGAATGAGGGTAGATGATAGTGGATGAGGCTAGATGACAGTGAATGAGGCTAGATGATAGCGAATGAGGGTAGATGATAGTAGATGAGGCTAGATGATAGCGAATAAGGGTAGATGATAGTGGATGAGGGTGGATGATAGTGGATGAGGGTAGATGATAGTGGATGAGGGTAGATGATAGTGGATGAGGGTGGATGAGGCTAGATGATAGTGGATGAGCCGAGATGATAGTGAATGAGGGTAGATGATAGTAGATGAGGGTAGATGATAGTAGATGAGGATAGATGATAGTAGATGAGGATAGATGATAGTGGATGAGGGTAGATGACAGTGAATGAGAGTAGATGACAGTGGATGAGCCTGGATGACAGTGTATGAGCCTGGGTGAGAGTGGATGAGGCAAGATGATAGTGGACGAGGCAAGATGATAGTGGATGAGGGTAGATGATGGTGGATGAGGGTAGATGATAGTGGATGAGCCTAGATGATAGTGGATGAGCCTAGATGATAGTGGATGAGCCTAGATGATAGTGAATGAGCCTAGATGATAGTGGATGAGGGTAGATGATAGTGGATGAGCCTATATGATAGTGAATGAGCCTAGATGAGAGTGGATGGGCCTAGATGATAGTGAATGAGGGTAGATGATAGTGGATGGGCCTAGATGATAGTGGATAAGGGTAGATGATAGTGGATGAGCCTAGATGATAGTGAATGACGCTAGATGATAGTGAATGACGCTAGATGATAGTGAATGAAGCTAGATGATAGTGAATGAGGGTAGATTATAGTGGATTAGCCTAGATGATAGTGGGTGATGCTAGATGATAGCAGATGAGCCTAGATGATAGTGAGTGAGGGTAAATGAGGCTAGATGATAGTGGATTAGCCAAGATGATAGTGGGTGAGGCTAGATGATAGTGAATAAGGGTAGATGAGAGTGCATGAGGCTGGATGATAGTGGATGAACCTGGATGATAGTGGATGAGCCTAGATGTTAGTGAATGAGGGTAGATGATAGTGGATGAGGCTGGATGAGAGTGAATGAGGCTAGATGATAGTGGATGAGGGTAAATGAGCCTAGATGATAGCGAATGAGGGTAGATGATAGTAGATGAGGCTAGATGATAGCGAATAAGGGTAGATGATAGTGGATGAGGGTGGATGAGGCTAGATGATAGTGGATGAGCCGAGATGATAGTGAATGAGGGTAGATGATAGTAGATGAGGGTAGATGATAGTAGATGAGGATAGATGATAGTAGATGAGGATAGATGATAGTGGATGAGGGTAGATGACAGTGAATGAGAGTAGATGACAGTGGATGAGCCTGGATGACAGTGTATGAGCCTGGGTGAGAGTGGATGAGGCAAGATGATAGTGGACGAAGCAAGATGATAGTGGATGAGGGTAGATGATAGTGGATGAGGGTAGATGATAGTGGATGAGTGTGGATGAGGCTAGATGATAGTGGATGAGGGTAAATGAGCCTAGATGATAGCGAATGAGGGTAGATGATAGTGGATGAGGCTAGATGACAGTGAATGAGGCTAGATGATAGCGAATGAGGGTAGATGATAGTAGATGAGGCTAGATGATAGCGAATAAGGGTAGATGATAGTGGATGAGGGTGGATAATAGTGGATGAGGGTAGATGATAGTGGATGAGGGTAGATGATAGTGGATGAGGGTGGATGAGGCTAGATGATAGTGGATGAGCCGAGATGATAGTGGATGAGGGTAGATGATAGTAGATGAGGATAGATGATAGTAGATGAGGATAGATGATAGTGGATGAGGGTAGATGACAGTGAATGAGAGTAGATGACAGTGGATGAGCCTGGATGACAGTGTATGAGCCTGGGTGAGAGTGGATGAGGCAAGATGATAGTGGACGAGGCAAGATGATAGTGGATGAGGGTAGATGATGGTGGATGAGGGTAGATGATAGTGGATGAGCCTAGATGATAGTGGATGAGCCTAGATGATAGTGGATGAGCCTAGATGATAGTGAATGAGCCTAGATGATAGTGGATGAGGGTAGATGATAGTGGATGAGCCTATATGATAGTGAATGAGCCTAGATGAGAGTGGATGGGCCTAGATGATAGTGAATGAGGGTAGATGATAGTGGATGGGCCTAGATGATAGTGGATAAGGGTAGATGATAGTGGATGAGCCTAGATGATAGTGAATGACGCTAGATGATAGTGAATGACGCTAGATGATAGTGAATGAGGCTAGATGATAGTGAATGAGGGTAGATTATAGTGGATTAGCCTAGATGATAGTGGGTGATGCTAGATGATAGCAGATGAGCCTAGATGATAGTGAGTGAGGGTAAATGAGGCTAGATGATAGTGGATTAGCCAAGATGATAGTGGGTGAGGCTAGATGATAGTGAATAAGGGTAGATGAGAGTGCATGAGGCTGGATGATAGTGGATGAACCTGGATGATAGTGGATGAGCCTAGATGTTAGTGAATGAGGGTAGATGATAGTGGATGAGGCTGGATGAGAGTGAATGAGGCTAGATGATAGTGGATGAGGGTAAATGAGCCTAGATGATAGCGAATGAGGGTAGATGATAGTAGATGAGGCTAGATGATAGCGAATAAGGGTAGATGATAGTGGATGAGGGTGGATGATAGTGGATGAGGGTAGATGAGAGTGGATGAGGGTAGATGATAGTGGATGAGGGTGGATGAGGCTAGATGATAGTGGATGAGGGTAAATGAGCCTAGATGATAGCGAATGAGGGTAGATGATAGTGGATGAGGCTAGATGACAGTGAATGAGGCTAGATGACAGTGAATGAGAGTAGATGACAGTGGATGAGCCTGTATGAGAGTGAATGAGCCTGGATGAGAGTGGATGAGGCTAGATGATAGTGGATGAGGCTAGATGACAGTGGATGAGGGTAGATGACAGTGAATGAGAGTAGATGACAGTGGATGAGCCTGGATGAGAGTGAATGAGGCTAGATGATAGTGGATGAGGGTAAATGAGCCTAGATGATAGCGAATGAGGGTAGATGATAGTGGATGAGGCTAGATGACAGTGAATGAGGCAAGATGACAGTGAATGAGGCTAGATGACAGTGGATGAGGGTAGATGACAGTGAATGAGAGTAGATGACAGTGGATGAGCCTGGATGAGAGTGAATGAGGCTAGATGATAGTGGATGAGGGTAAATGAGCCTAGATGATAGCGAATGAGGGTAGATGATAGTAGATGAGGCTAGATGATAGCGAATAAGGGTAGATGATAGTGGATGAGGGTGGATGAGGCTAGATGATAGTGGATGAGCCGAGATGATAGTGAATGAGGGTAGATGATAGTAGATGAGGGTAGATGATAGTAGATGAGGATAGATGATAGTAGATGAGGATAGATGATAGTGGATGAGGGTAGATGACAGTGAATGAGAGTAGATGACAGTGGATGAGCCTGGATGACAGTGTATGAGCCTGGGTGAGAGTGGATGAGGCAAGATGATAGTGGACGAGGCAAGATGATAGTGGATGAGGGTAGATGATGGTGGATGAGGGTAGATGATAGTGGATGAGCCTAGATGATAGTGGATGAGCCTAGATGATAGTGGATGAGCCTAGATGATAGTGAATGAGCCTAGATGATAGTGGATGAGGGTAGATGATAGTGGATGAGCCTATATGATAGTGAATGAGCCTAGATGAGAGTGGATGGGCCTAGATGATAGTGAATGAGGGTAGATGATAGTGGATGAGCCTAGATGATAGTGGATAAGGGTAGATGATAGTGGACGAGCCTAGATGATAGTGAATGACGCTAGATGATAGTGAATGACGCTAGATGATAGTGAATGAGGCTAGATGATAGTGAATGAGGGTAGATTATAGTGGATGAGGCTAGATGATAGCGAATAAGGGTAGATGATAGTGGATGAGGGTGGATGATAGTGGATGAGGGTAGATGATAGTGGATGAGGGTAGATGATAGTGGATGAGTGTGGATGAGGCTAGATGATAGTGGATGAGGGTAAATGAGCCTAGATGATAGCGAATGAGGGTAGATGATAGTGGATGAGGCTAGATGACAGTGAATGAGGCTAGATGATAGCGAATGAGGGTAGATGATAGTAGATGAGGCTAGATGATAGCGAATAAGGGTAGATGATAGTGGATGAGGGTGGATGATAGTGGATGAGGGTAGATGATAGTGGATGAGGGTAGATGATAGTGGATGAGGGTGGATGAGGCTAGATGATAGTGGATGAGCCGAGATGATAGTGAATGAGGGTAGATGATAGTAGATGAGGGTAGATGATAGTAGATGAGGATAGATGATAGTAGATGAGGATAGATGATAGTGGATGAGGGTAGATGACAGTGAATGAGAGTAGATGACAGTGGATGAGCCTGGATGACAGTGTATGAGCCTGGGTGAGAGTGGATGAGGCAAGATGATAGTGGACGAGGCAAGATGATAGTGGATGAGGGTAGATGATGGTGGATGAGGGTAGATGATAGTGGATGAGCCTAGATGATAGTGGATGAGCCTAGATGATAGTGGATGAGCCTAGATGATAGTGAATGAGCCTAGATGATAGTGGATGAGGGTAGATGATAGTGGATGAGCCTATATGATAGTGAATGAGCCTAGATGAGAGTGGATGGGCCTAGATGATAGTGAATGAGGGTAGATGATAGTGGATGGGCCTAGATGATAGTGGATAAGGGTAGATGATAGTGGATGAGCCTAGATGATAGTGAATGACGCTAGATGATAGTGAATGACGCTAGATGATAGTGAATGAAGCTAGATGATAGTGAATGAGGGTAGATTATAGTGGATTAGCCTAGATGATAGTGGGTGATGCTAGATGATAGCAGATGAGCCTAGATGATAGTGAGTGAGGGTAAATGAGGCTAGATGATAGTGGATTAGCCAAGATGATAGTGGGTGAGGCTAGATGATAGTGAATAAGGGTAGATGAGAGTGCATGAGGCTGGATGATAGTGGATGAACCTGGATGATAGTGGATGAGCCTAGATGTTAGTGAATGAGGGTAGATGATAGTGGATGAGGCTGGATGAGAGTGAATGAGGCTAGATGATAGTGGATGAGGGTAAATGAGCCTAGATGATAGCGAATGAGGGTAGATGATAGTAGATGAGGCTAGATGATAGCGAATAAGGGTAGATGATAGTGGATGAGGGTGGATGATAGTGGATGAGGGTAGATGATAGTGGATGAGGGTAGATGATAGTGGATGAGGGTGGATGAGGCTAGATGATAGTGGATGAGGGTAAATGAGCCTAGATGATAGCGAATGAGGGTAGATGATAGTGGATGAGGCTAGATGACAGTGAATGAGGCTAGATGACAGTGAATGAGAATAGATGACAGTGGATGAGCCTGTATGAGAGTGAATGAGCCTGGATGAGAGTGGATGAGGCTAGATGATAGTGGATGAGGCTAGATGACAGTGGATGAGGGTAGATGACAGTGAATGAGAGTAGATGACAGTGGATGAGCCTGGATGAGAGTGAATGAGGCTAGATGATAGTGGATGAGGGTAAATGAGCCTAGATGATAGCGAATGAGGGTAGATGATAGTGGATGAGGCTAGATGACAGTGAATGAGGCAAGATGACAGTGAATGAGGCTAGATGACAGTGGATGAGGGTAGATGACAGTGAATGAGAGTAGATGACAGTGGATGAGCCTGGATGAGAGTGAATGAGGCTAGATGATAGTGGATGAGGGTAAATGAGCCTAGATGATAGCGAATGAGGGTAGATGATAGTAGATGAGGCTAGATGATAGCGAATAAGGGTAGATGATAGTGGATGAGGGTGGATGAGGCTAGATGATAGTGGATGAGCCGAGATGATAGTGAATGAGGGTAGATGATAGTAGATGAGGGTAGATGATAGTAGATGAGGATAGATGATAGTAGATGAGGATAGATGATAGTGGATGAGGGTAGATGACAGTGAATGAGAATAGATGACAGTGGATGAGCCTGGATGACAGTGTATGAGCCTGGGTGAGAGTGGATGAGGCAAGATGATAGTGGACGAGGCAAGATGATAGTGGATGAGGGTAGATGATGGTGGATGAGGGTAGATGATAGTGGATGAGCCTAGATGATAGTGGATGAGCCTAGATGATAGTGGATGAGCCTAGATGATAGTGAATGAGCCTAGATGATAGTGGATGAGGGTAGATGATAGTGGATGAGCCTATATGATAGTGAATGAGCCTAGATGAGAGTGGATGGGCCTAGATGATAGTGAATGAGGGTAGATGATAGTGGATGAGCCTAGATGATAGTGGATAAGGGTAGATGATAGTGGATGAGCCTAGATGATAGTGAATGACGCTAGATGATAGTGAATGACGCTAGATGATAGTGAATGAGGCTAGATGATAGTGAATGAGGGTAGATTATAGTGGATTAGCCTAGATGATAGTGGGTGATGCTAGATGATAGCAGATGAGCCTAGATGATAGTGAGTGAGGGTAAATGAGGCTAGATGATAGTGGATTAGCCAAGATGATAGTGGGTGAGGCTAGATGATAGTGAATAAGGGTAGATGAGAGTGCATGAGGCTGGATGATAGTGGATGAACCTGGATGATAGTGGATGAGCCTAGATGTTAGTGAATGAGGGTAGATGATAGTGGATGAGGCTAGATGACAGTGAATGAGGCTAGATGACAGTGAATGAGAGTAGATGACAGTGGATGAGCCTGTATGAGAGTGAATGAGCCTGGATGAGAGTGGATGAGGCTAGATGATAGTGGATGAGGCTAGATGACAGTGGATGAGGGTAGATGACAGTGAATGAGAGTAGATGGCAGTGGATGAGAGTGAATGAGGCTAGATGATAGTGGATGAGGGTAAATGAGCCTAGATGATAGCGAATGAGGGTAGATGATAGTAGATGAGGCTAGATGATAGTGGATGAGCCGAGATGATAGTGAATGAGGGTAGATGATAGTAGATGAGGGTAGATGATAGTAGATGAGGGTAGATGATAGTGGATGAGGGTAGATGACAGTGGATGAGAGTAGATGACAGTGGATGAGCCTGGATGACAGTGGATGAGCCTGGATGACAGTGGATGAGCCTGGGTGAGAGTGGATGAGCATGGATGAGAGTGGATGAGGCAAGATGATAGTGGATGAGGGTAGATGATAGTGGATGAGGGTAGATGAGCCTAGATGATAGTGGATGAGCCTAGATGATAGTGGATAAGCCTAAATGATAGTGGATGAGCCTAGATGATAGTGAATGAGCCTAGATGATAGTGGATGGGCCTAGATGAGAGTGAATGAGGGTAGATGATAGTGGATGAGCCTAAATGATAGTGGATGGGCCTAGATGATAGTGGATGAGGCTAAATGATAGTGGATGAGCCTAGATGATGGTGGATAAGGGTAGATGATAGTGGATGAGCCTAGATGATAGTGGATGAGGCTAGATGATAGTGGATGAGCCTAGATGATAGTGAATGAGGCTAGATGATAGTGGATAAACATAGATGATAGTGGATAAGCTTAGATGATAGTGAATGAGGGTAAGTAATGGTATATCATACTTGCTGTCACTGAACAATCCGGTGCATCCATGGCATTCTCCCATGGAGTACATACCATAATACCCCTCCCTCGATCGCGATCCTCCCAAAACTTTTCCCGAAAAAAACACCATACAACACTCAATCTTTATTTCTTGAGTATATTTAGAGCACAGTATCGCTAAATTTTCATTCCAGCTTCGGTAATTCGTAGCCACATGGAACCCAAAACCAATCCTGGAGGATGGTAAGCCTGTGGGGGGAGGGGAGAGGTCGACGCGACAGCAGAGGGGAGAGGTCAACGGGACAGTATAGTCGTAGCGCACCAGCGGTCATCCCCATTAGTGTTACGAGTTCCAAGATGGCGCAGTTCTTGGGAACGGTGATTGGAACAAAAATGGACAAAACAGCGAGGGTTTTGGTAACCAGAATGGTACTGCATCCTACACTTAAAAAGGTAACGATTGTGAGAGTGCAGGAAGCCCCGCACTGATCCGATATTTTGAATGACATTGACTGTCATGATCATGTCACGTGATAAACATTCCCTCAATGTTTTTATTTACTGCCTAAGCCCTAACTTATCATTTATTCGTAATTTTGTCAGGCTTTTATTCAGCATGTTCAAAGGATTCTCTCTCCGGATTAGTTCTCCCTATTGTTGCGGTCCCATGGCTAGTGTCACCACAGGGGCACAGGTAGCCCAAGCTTACGATCTGTACATAAGCGATTACAAGAGAATGTATCACTATGGAAATTTCACTAACTTTCACTGTTATCGCTGTAGTGCTCTTAAATCTAACAAAACGTTTCAAAAACCTTCATTTTCGGTTGTAGTCATTTATACCTTTAATGTATATGGCAATTCCTGGGCAGTTTAGCCTTGATTCAGGGTGGTTTTTGATTTTGTGATTTTCTCCAGCTTCTATAAAGAAGAAATTCAAGGTCATTGAACTTGGGTGCCTCGACTCAACCGGCCATAAATTGAATAATTTCTAGATTACTGGATACCAATTTTCCAATAAATTTCCCACATGTCCAACCCGTAAGCAACCATTACCTCAAAGTGATCAGCCACAAATTGCCAATTCATGTGCCCAAAGTCTAAAACATTGTCCGCATCTTGAATGGAACAATAACGGTTACATTAACTCTAGTGTTTGAAACTATAACTCACATCATTTAAGTTAGTACACAGGTCTTGAATTAGCAAAATAGCTGCTTTTAACTGTTAGTTTTAATATCATAACATATGTTATCGAATTAGCTTATAAGTATATGTAATTAATGTTTAGAATTGTGAACCTTAGTAATTCAGTTATACTGTAAGTAAGGTAATTATAATAAACGATCTATCTACATTGTATCTATCTTACAACCTCTGAGAAGATCCTGGGGATCAGTTAGTAATGGTTGGGGGACCGTTTAAGATGGTCAGGAATTGGCATTGACATTAAAGGTAATGACTATACAAGGGAAAGCAAATGTTTTTGAAACAGTTTGTTAGATTACAGCAATAATAGTGAAAGTTAGTGAAATTTCCCTACATTCTCTTGTAATCACTTATACAGATTGTAAGCTTGGGCTACCTGTGGTATCACTAAAAAGTAACTAAAGTTCCCTCACTCAATGCTTGATTAAATTTGTATGTAATATGCCTACACACAGCCCAATTTTAGTCATTTTTGCGTACATGTATTCGCTTTGATTTTAAACAATCCCAAATTTGCACAAGGTGTGTCAGTTGATAAAATTGCTAAAAATAACTGTACCCAGACCAGAACATTACAGGGTTCCCATACATTTGCAGGAAAAAAATTCCCTGACATTTCACTGACTTTTCACTGACCAAGAAGCATTTTTCACTAACCTCAAGCACATGCCTTATCTTTTACAAATATTCAATTGCTAATTTGTGACAGCAACAAAACAGTCCAGAAAATAACCTCTAAAATTTCTAATGGGACCTGAAACAACCATGGGAGCTGATCAAAGCCAGGACCTGGCTAATCCATAGTCAAATTGGAATTTAGCATGTAGGTACAGTGTATGTGAAGCCTGAAAATATAAATTCCCAGACTTTTCATTGAAATTTGGGATATCCCTGACCAAATCCTAAATTCCCTGACAATCTGACTTTGAAAAGAAAGTTTCCCTGATTATGGGATCCCTGAACAAATATGAAAGCCACTCACCATGATACAGCCCCTTTAAAAATGGGCACTATTGTGAGGCATGTTTATGCTCAGAGTTTCTAAGGATTTCCCTTTCATATTTAACACCAGAAAGAGTTAATTGCAAATATATTTACTGAGCAATTTAATTAATTGCTGGTATTTGAATGCAGTCTCTTCATATGTTGTACAAAGTGCATACTTTCCCATCATCACAGATTCTGCAATACAGTCATATGTCCTGCATCCTGAATAGTGGTGAAAATGTTCTCAATGTTCATTTCCACATTTTGCTCCAATAAATATGTTTTACAAATGATTTTTATTGAACTTTTCTTATTACAGAACTACTAGTGTTGAATGCCCGCCATAAACCAGTTCCACCACTAGACTCTATCTATGCGGGTACTGATCTGATCACAGTGTCCAAGTCAGTCAAGAACATTGGCCTTTGGTTTGACCACACACTTTCAATGAACAAACAAGTTAATTTCATGTGTAAAACTGCCTTTTATCATTTACGAAATCTATCTACTATCAGAAGATTTCTGTCATACAGAGATTGTGAAATCTTAATACATGCCTTTGTAACTTCGAGAATTGACTATTGCAACTCTCTATTATCTGGCCTACCACAATGCTTAGTACAAAAACTCCAGTACGTGCAGAATGCTGCGGCACGCCTTTTAACATATTCTAAGAAACCAGAACATATAACACCAATACTTAAAGAACTACACTGGTTACCCATTACTGCTAGAATAGAATTTAAAATTCTAATTTTAACTTTCAAAGCTTATCATGAAACTGGACCTTATTATCTACAAGAACTCTTAATTAAATATATACCTGGTAGATCGCTACGCTCGGTTAATAAGAAACTTTTAGTCGTCCCTAAATATAATCTTGAAACTTATGGAAAGCGCGCATTTTCAGTAATTGCGCCAACATTATGGAATAATCTGCCTGACATTATAAGGACTACTGAGTCTCTAAACACTTTCAAGAGCAGAGTTAAAACTTACTTATTTAGACGCTATTATCACTCTGATACCTGAAATACTTGATTGAGTCGGCTACGTAAACGTAATTTATTTGAGTAAATATTAATTAATTATTTATACACCAATATTGTAATTTTAAGGATAACATTTGTATATAATTTAAACATTTGTTATAGTTACTTACATTATTACTTATATTATTATTATCAGTAGTAGTAGCATTGTAAAGCGCTATTGGTTTTATAGTAGAAATAACGCTATATAAATAAAGATTATTATTATTATTATTATTATTATTACAATTTTTGTTTTTGTCCCATATTTCTCTTGTCTTTTTTTTGGTTGCAAATTGCATTTGAATTCTGCAATATTGGTAAATTAGTATGCAAAGTGTACCTTATATTTTTACATTAATTATTACTTGATAAGGTAGTGGTGATTATTTATAGGGTGGTAGGAGGTGGGTGAGTTTGAGGAGGGGTTACAAAATTTTGAGGGCTGCTAAAGGAGGGGTTATGTTTATTTCTTAATAGTAGATTAGAGGGGTTATGTTTTTTTTTCAAACACCTGAAGGAGGAATAACAACAACTGCTCAGAGGAGGGTTATCTTATTTTGAAGTTTAAAACGAGAAAATCACCCACCCCCTACCACCCTATAAAAATAATGACTGCACCCTAGTACAGCTTTCAGTTACCTGTTTCTTTATTCTCTTTAGTACTGGAACAAGAGAAAAGTGTACTTTGCACATGATGAAAACAATGAGTGTACAAGAGGAGATTTAGTGAGGATAAAGGAGTGTCGTCCCTTGAGCAAGATGAAAAAATTCCAAATTGAAGAAATTGTGGAAAAGGCACAGCAAGTGGTGGATCCAGAAACTGGAGAAGTGCATGTACAAGACAATAGGGAATAGTACAAGATCATTCTTTATTAATAGGATTTAAAAAAATGCAGAACACATTGTGTGACTTGCAATGGTAGAACTATACACAATGTAACAAAGCTGCTGTGCTTTTTGCTTGAACTTTAGCTGAGTCAAGTTCCACAGCACTTGGTTATCATAAAATTGAAGACTCTTTATGTGCACAAACTTAATAAGGTTGTTGCCTCAGCAAATCAATGAGAGGTTTGCCTTCATAAAATGGTTTTAGACTTTGCAGTGAGCTTGTTCCATGAGCAGTAAAGCTTTGTGCTGTAATTATTTTCATGGGATGGTAGTAAGAGTGTATTTGCCTTTGTAAAGAATATTATTTTATTTGAATCATTTTTTATATTTATCTAGTGGTTTGCAGTGGTTTCCCATGGATGATAGTAGGTATTACCAAACTAACATTTACCGAGAAATGTTCTAATTGGCTATTTCATTTAAATTTAGATCTCTTCTTTCTGTTGATAGTTAATTAAATTAACATTCCTTAAGGATGGCAATTTGGATTTATTACAAGTAAGATTTTGTTATCTTCATGCTATTTTTACTTACTATCATTTGGGGCAACACAAACAATATGTTATTGATGAATAATATCTAAATATTGCATAACAGAGCAGCAAAACTTATTCTGGACAAGCTGAAGAATTAAGAATTCTCCGGGTTCTCCGGTTTTCCTCCCTCAAGAACAAGAACAAGAAGTTTTATTTCACTCTAAATAGTAAAATTACATTCATTTTGATAAAATATGATAGAAAGAGTAGGAAAGTTCTGAAAAGAACCACAGGGCTATCGAGTCAGAACTACCTTTTTTTTGGTCAGATAATATTATTTATGTTTCCTCCACAAAACCAACACGCTAAATTCCAATTCGATCTGTGAATCCTGACTTTGATCAGCCTCTATGGATATGGTTGTTTCAGGTCCCGTTAGAAATACAAAGTGAAGGACCTTCTAGATGAACTTATCACAGACACAGACGGTATTGTGTTTTTTAATGATTTCTTTTTAAATGTTATTTAACAAATAGATTCCATTCTGCCGTGCATCTGCCCTCTTATAGATGCACAGATGACGTCACAACATGAAGAGAACAAAGAAGTGCGCCACTTTTGCGATTTAGTTTTTATTACCTTTTAACGTCTTCCTAACCGTGTTATTCATATAAAGGGAATCATTACTGACCCAATCAATATGCGAACCTTTTCAGAATTTGCTGTATTTCTTGCTTTGTAAAGAGTTTATGATGTTATAAAATTATGCTTCGCTGGAATGAAGCCGGGGAATGAAGTCAGTGACATAGCTTGAGGCTGGCCCTGAGTCGTTTTAATATAGAGGTATTGGACCGATCTGAAAGTTCCAAACAGTTTAAGTTATACATGAATCAAAATAAGCATTATTATGGCTTAGTTTCTTGAACTGTGGTTTGGTTCGATAAATTAACTTACTGACTCAGCCAACATCCCCAGCCATCCAGAGTTTGGTCAATAACCTCGATATATTTTAGTCGATTTTCCATAGTTTTTAAGGGAGCGGTCATTATTTATAGGGTGGTAGGGGGAGGGTAATTTTTAGCTGTAATCTTTGAAATTGACTAACCCCTCCTTGTAGCGTAAATTATTCAAAATAACCCCTCCTTCAGGTGTCTGAAAAACATTGTAACCCCTACTTCTATTGGTTATCAAAAAATACCAAACCCCTCCTTCAGCAACCCTCAAAATCTCGTAACGCCTCCTCAAATCACCCACCCCCACCACCATATAAATAATGACCGCTCCCTAACATTTTATAATATTTTATTCTTTCGTTCATAACCAGGACCTTCCTGAAAATCATCCTGCTGCCACGAGAGCATCCCGCTGCTTTCCAGATCATCATAATGAATAACAAAGCACTCCCTGTAGATAAACTGTCATACTGACACCCTAATGTCCCCTCTTTCGATGGACTGTGTCATGGTGAGAGACCATTACATTAGATGTCTGGGCCGGACACGGTCATTAATATCAGCGATTCTCATCAGTGATATGAACTGACGAACCTCGCGCACATGTGGAATGGTAAAAATCAAAGCAAATATAAAAAATGACTAATAAACTGTAAATATACAGTATTCGAATAAAATAATGAAATACTTTCAATCAAGCATTGAAGGAGGGGCCGGGATTTAACTGTTTTAACCCACCAATCGAACACTGACTCCATACATGCGTAGTACCATGACATAGCCCCTTTAAACTCCACAGGTTTAGGTGAACTTGCACAGGTGTGGAGAATACGTTTCTGCCGTGTTTTTCCTACTATTTTAAACTGTCAGGCTTTTATCACGGTTTTTCGTATCTGGCAATTCACCACTTCTTTCGGCTGATTGTCTTCACTTCCAATTACCCTATATCATTATGACGTCACGGCTTGTTTATGAGGGGGACAGAATCGACTTGAACAATAGAATTTTGAACTAAATCTGCTCTGCTGAGGAAAATTTAACTTCGAATTGTCTGGTTTCCAGATATCAGCTGTATCAATGTTTATCCCACAATATTTACCGTATTTGGTGGCTGTTACCGCTATTCTATGTTATACAAAATGCATTTGATAGCGATTTCCTTTGTGTTGTTGCCGTTTTGTCCCCCTCCCACGACCGTGATCCTTAGCGTTTAAACAATACATTGTTTTGATTTGACGTCATAATGATATAGGTCAATTTGGAAATGTATTTGTAGTGATAAATTTGTAGTGATGTATTTAAAAAGAGTAAACTGAGCACATAGCACAATAAAGATTGCTGGACTCAATACTCCTTGCAGCAGCCAGCCAAACCTATATCAGCTGTTTTGTGATTCCTTACTGTTAGGATAAAATTTAATTGTGAACTATAAATCATGTATAAATGTTTACCGCACTCCTCATCTTGAGAAAAAAATATTAAAGAGGCTATGTCATGGTACAGCGCATGTATCGAGTAATCGCTCGGTTGGTGGCTGTTCATTGGATACAAACAAACTTCCCTCCCTCAATGCTTGATTGAAAGGATTTTCAATATTTTCCCTGCAGACTGTTTATATATACTGTTTCTTAGTTATTTTTGCATATTTGCTTTGATTTTTAGCATCCCACATGACCGAGAGGTTCATTTAAGTTCATATCAAAATCGGTGGAAATAGCTGTTTCCGGCCCGGAACGCGAATGTAAAGTCTATTACCGTGACAGCCCCTTTAAGCACCAGTCCCACACATTCGAACTATTGCCAGATTACAATTTCATCAATATGGCAAACTAACTGTGTGCTAGTCCTGACTAGACCGCTCGCTTTTCTTCTAAATCTTTAAATAAAATCTTATGATTTAAAGTTCTTGAAATTATTTTATTTAACTGCATGAGAAAATTCACCTATTCCGATTTTTCTCCCGTCCCTAATATCAGATCTACTGCATGGAGATTGACAATCAGTTGACCTTTGACCAACATGTCGACAAACTCTGCAAGAAACTAGCACAGCGAATTGCTGTACTGCGGAAAATTAGACGTTTTTTACCTTTTGATCAACGGAAACTGTACTATAATGCAATGATCAAACAGATAATGATGTATGCTTCAACCGTGTGGAGCTCCTGCTCTGTAGAGAATATTCAGAACGTCTTCATTAATTCAGACTCCAGAAGCATGCAGCACGTGTAATACTTGGTGCTGATGCACGTGCGAATAGTGTCTAACTAGGATGGGTCCCATATTACCATGAAGCAAAAGTAAATAAATCCTTAGTAGTATCATAAACGGCTGTACGGGGTCTGTCCATCGTATATGTCCCAGATGCTGATGTGGAATGCTGATGTTAATGAGAGAACCAGCAGACACGGAAAATTAAACCTATTCTGTCCCCGATTCAAACGGGAGACAGAGGGAGGGAGGTCGTTTGTAGTGTCGATCTGGAATACGATCCCAAATGAAATAAAAAGAAAACCGAGTCTAGGTAGTTTCAAGAAAGCTATGTTCGAATATTTTATTGCTACTTATAAGGATATAGAACATTTTACTATTTAAATATTAGCTCTGCCTTTGGCGTCACATTTTTACCATTTTTAATATAGATACACTGTACATATAGTTCTAGCCTGAATTTCAGCCGTTTCCTCTTGTTCGTTCCTCCTCTCGGGAGGAACGAACCCAGAGGAGACGGCTGAAATTCAGGCTAATATAGTTCCAATATTGATACGTTTGTCTTTTAGCTTGCTCATAAATTAATTATATTTTGTAATTGTTATTCAGAGTTTTTATATTTTATGATATTAATTGTAGGAGGGCCACTGGTTTTTCAGTTGTAATACTGTTATGTGTCTACCCTCTATAAATAAAGTTGATTATTATTATTATGGAGAGAATCAAGTTACGTTTTCTTCCAATTTTCACAGTCAATAGAAACGGTAAGCAAACGCACAACCATATTGTTTCCCCAATTCCCCAATCCAAATAAAGCGAGGTGTTTGATTATAAAGGAGTTTGCCACGATATTTGCCACGGCCGCGGTAATAGTCCAGGGTACTTTCACCTGCTAGGCTAGGCACCCCTGCAGGCCTGCTAGCTACATGTCGCAGGGGTCTGTGAAAACATTGAGGTATTTAATTTGCATAGTATATGAGTGTAGTTTGAGTGAGAATGAAAATCTTGAGGAAGCTTGTTTTAGTTTAGTATTATTAAAGGTAGTTTGTTCCATAGTGAAGCAGCTAAAAACCGCTCAAAATTTCTAGATAGATCCGTAAATCAGAGTGGGCTGCCTGTGCACCAAATCGTTTGATCACGTGGTGAGCACGTGCCCAACGATTGCGCGCGCGCGATATCATTTTATTTCCCGCCATTTTTCAAAGGATGGTCGGAAGAGCTTGAGGAACAAGCAATTTCCTGAAAACACTCGTTATTTCAAAGTTTTACTGGTACAGAGCATACTTTTGGCTTCTTTGCTTCGACGAACTCGGCTTTTGGGCCTTTTTTCAAGCCAGAGACGTTTGTTACTCCACAAGACAACTTTTACAACACCGATACAATCGCAAGAAAACTACCAAGTAGTGGCAAAACTGATGTTTCGAATATGATCGTTTTCTAACATCAAATTGAAGTTTTCGATTGAAGCTTACATACAATAAACTTCAAGTCAAGATGTCGGACTGGGTTCGTTGCAATGCTTGCTGCTCAAAACCTGGAAATGGAAAACGATTCTGTCTCACGAATTGTGGACACATTTTCTGCGAAGACTGCTTAAAAGGTAAACGTTATTTTGCTAATTGTGTTTAATGTTGTCAAAAGGCCGGTCTATAGGGTTAATACTTTGATTTGCTGCTTTACTGACCAATTGGTTTTCATTTTTATTTCTTCTGCATCAAAGAAAGCCCAGATAAATGCCGAATGTGTAGGAATCCTTGTAAATCTATATTACTAACATCTCGGGTAAATATAAAGCTCATTTATACTGGCTTTAAATAATTTTATGTCATCGTATTCATGCATTATATCCTATCACGTTTCTTTACTAGACTTTAGTAGTTTAGAGTTTAGTTACATTGCCGGTCTGTATGCAGAATCTATTTAACCTTAAAATTGTTGACGTTTTTATCCAGATGAAACCTGAAGTAGAAGAGTATTTCACTGACCTAACCACGTTGATAGACAAGCAGCACAAGAAACTACTTCAGGTATTACTATAAGATAACAAATATAAAAATCAATAGCATTTATTTAAGAAAAGGTTAGGACAATGACAGGATTGATAATTTGGTCGAAGTCGAAGAGCTGAAATCACTCAAATATTTATTAAAAAGTAGATGATTCTCTATGTTCTAAAAATATATCAATGACGATACGCTACCATGAATGTTTTGCCTTTTGACTTTTGTTGGTAAATTAGTTGATTCGATCTATGATCTATACTCATGCACGCTCATAAACTGCCTCAAGTCTTTCATCCAATGAAATCGCGCGTCCTGTAACTATAGGAAATCGCATGAACGCGCGAGTGCTATACGGAATTTATAGGCACTGAATGATATTTTTTTAAATTCTAATAATTGTATGAGCCTTTAGGCGAGTGCAATTTGAGAACTTTGAACATAGCACTCAGTGCCTATAAATCTAGTATAGCACGAGCAGTTCATGCGATGTTTTGTTTATAATATACTATCTTTCTGCAAAGATCGAAAGGTAAATTAATTACCACCTAAGAAGTAATGACTCGCTTGACCTGAATCATGTTTATAGCGGTAGAACAAATGTTTTTAAATATAGTTTTTTTGTACGAATAATTGATGAATGGAATAGTTTACCAGATAATATGAGAGGCCATAAGCTTATCTAGCTTTAAACATAACTGGTTATGTCATTTTTAAATAAGGAGATTTTGCAATAGTTTTACCTTTTTTTTTATAGTCCTACTCCACAATATAATTTGTAAAGTTATTTATGGGTTGTAAATAGTCATATTATATTATACTTAGTCTTAGCTGGGGAATATCCCTCGAATGGTGCCTTGGGTGCTTTTGGATATTTCCCTCTCCGTCTTTTTTTTTCCTTTCCTTTTTCCTGTCCATATTATAGTATTTGTAATAACGGAGTAAACTTAATAAATTAAATAGATTGCTTTATTTACCCTCGGTACTGAGAAAGCATTTGTTGAGAGCATGCAACTGTTCACTCAATAACCTTTTTAGGCACTCGTTATTGACCAATCATAATTCAGAAGTTTTTTTATCCAGATATTTTGTTGAGTATATCATAACCTCTATACATACCGAAATACAACGGAAATTTGGGCATTTAAAATCGAATCAGTTTTCTTAAAGTTACCGAGTTCTTTTCCCACTTGACTAGCCTGATTTTCGGACGATTCGAGGTCGTTCGCTCACTTCCTTCTCCTGCATGGGGAGGGGGAGGAACTGGTGATCGAACCGTCTGAAAATCAGGCAATTAACTATGTACCCCAGGGAGGTAGCAAAATAGTAAAAACATACTAGATTAGTCGCCCTGAACATGGAACTAACTGCTTGCACTATTCGGTTTAAGTGCAGGGAATTTATAAAGTTGGAATTAGCAAAATCATATCTAATGACATCTAAAACGTAAAAATGAGTTTTGCTCAAAAACGTTTGTACACGTACATTTCTCTTATTGCTAAATATTAAATAACCGTTTGCCGCAGTAACGTGTCTAAATGTCTCCTTGCATGATAAACACTTTTATATCACCATCACATCATCATCATTTTAATCATTTATTTCAATGGTTTTAGGTGTACGAGTTCCAGAAATGCCACTGGAAAAAGATTACGTCATGTCACGAAAAGCAGGTAAATTGGAATCCTTAAGGAAACTAAAGAATCCATATATGTACTCAATACCCGATACTGACCATATTGACTGATCTGGTCTGATCTTAAAGGAACTTTCTCAGCCTCCATTGTTCATACCCTAGAAAACTACTACTACTACTGCTGCTGATGCTTTTAAGAAAATATTACTAAATCAATGAAACCTCTTTTTATTCCTTAGGAAGTCTCCTTGGAATTGATGAAGAAAAAGTTACCAAGGCTACTTGAAATCGAGAGGTAACCGAGAGAACTGCTGCAGTGAATTTAAATAGTTATCTCAACATGACTGCATTCTTTGCAAACTGTTTTGAAAGACCACACTGATTGCTAACTTAACTTTATTCAGTTTGAAATCACTCATGGGTTGTTTCTGTATTGTGCCGTAATTGCATCTTTTTAACTTGTGGATTAAAATGAGGTAAAATCGTGTCACACACTATGGTGTAAACTAATTATTCAATTATTGTACTTCTTGCACTATTGAATATGTTCTAATGTTATTGTGATGATTCCCCTTAAGAGAGGTCGTCATTCTGCGAGAGGAAAATAGTCATCTTAGACGACTTCTCGCTGATGGACATCACGGTAAAGCAGGAAGCAATAAACTACCATCACCAGGAACATCACTAAGAAGGGCCGGTAAAAACCACGCAATTTTGTACACCATATACTACTTACCTTTGATATAATTAATGAAATAATTGCGTCCTTGAACATTATTTTAATGTTTCAAATTAGATCGTTTTTCGGTTTGTGGTGGCTTTTTCCTCTGAAAGCTCTGCATCTCCATCGATAGGTGCTTTAAACTCTTGGCAAAATGCATTCCGTACAAAGTTTACCAAAAGTAGACTAAAATGATAAAACAAGCGGCCATCCAGACTTTAATAGCCGACACTCCTTGCTAGTTCGCCATATAGGCGTGGCAAGCATCAACCTTTTCCCTTCTTATTTAGGCAAAGCTCTTGTTAACTATTCGGCAGCGCAGAGGGTAGTACAGTCGAACCTCTCGTAAGCCACCACCCTTGTTGTCAGGCAAGATGGTTACTTACTTACTGTATTTTCGTATCTATTAGATATCGTCTTTTATAAAAGTATGTAACCATACGAAATTCCAGCCTTTTGTTATTCTTGGTTATTTCAGGTCACGGTACGACACCTTCTCCAACGCGATATTCTAACTCACCTTATAGTAGATCGACAACAAGCACGTGAGTACTATGACAGAAGGATGCGGATTGGTCTTTTTCATTCAATCTAGCACATAATTACATAACTGGAAGTGGAATAAGGAAAGAAGAAAAAAACTACAAAAACGCGTTACATCATTTCTGTTACAAATTGCTCCAACAATGCTAGACTCCTTACTCATCAAGAAAATACACAAGCTTTTAAAAGTTGGAACAGCAAGTCCTTGCTACCTGGGATGTGCCTTTCTTATTGTCCTTACTTATGTTTTGGTGCGATTTTTCCTCAGCTAAATAAACATTAGGTAGTTTGATATTTATTACACACAGCATATATAGAGTAAACATGCTCTGTGTGATGACCTTTGTAATTAATACAAACCAGTTCATAACGCTCTTACGTTTCAGGGCCCAAATAGACAGTGGTATTCACCAGCACTGGCAGGTACTGAGGCACGTTAACCTGTTATACCTTACTACATCTGCAGTGTTGTCATCAGAATCGTGAAATAGGGTGTCACGATGTCCGCTCGCTGTCAAAATCATGCGACATTGTGGATATGTAACTGAATGATATGTAAGGATCAGCACAAGAAAGGATCAGCACAAGAAAGAACACCTTATGTAAAATACATATTTTAACTTTTCCTCGTGACTGGTTCAAGTAAAACCAATCATGAATTACTTAAGTTCGTGATTGGCTCATCAGGTGCGTTTGTGATTGGTTCAGTCTGTAATTACTCAACTCAATCGAAAACCGCTCTATTAACCTTTCCCACGTGCACGCGGCGGCCACTTGGAATATACCTTGCTTACCCAGTCTCGGTTAAACACGTTTGAGACAGAGGCTGGGCAAGCAATAACAATAGGTTTATAGCCTACAATGCAAAATGTGTCTGAACCAGTGATATCCAGAGACTATTCGGAATAAGGTCAACGTTGTGCCCAGAGTGCGCGAACGATCCTTGATGAGAACCCCGTAGGAGGGAGATACTCCCGGAAATTTCGGATAAGGGTGTCTCGGAGATATCGAAATCCTGACCTATTTAAGGGTGAAAAATCGGGAAATTTGTACCCTTGGCAAGGCCTGAAACTGAAATGCGAGACCCTATAATATGCAATGATTTACGTTTCTTGAGGGACTGTTACGTTTAGCGAGCGTTGAGCAAATGCACGATATTGCAAATCAAGAATGAGGGGAATGAAAAAAACGTACCCTATTTAAGGATCGGATATTTTATTTAAGGATAATAGTCGAATACAAAATATGAGACCCGGCACCTCGAAAACCATACCCTATCCCGTGGCACATACCTATGTATGGTTTATATCAGTATGGGAGTACCCCCACACCCCATTGAGAACCTTACATCTGTGCTGACGAAAAATTGATTTAGTAAATTACTTTACTTTACAGGGGAGCCTTTTTCTCTTTTCTTATTAACTAGTTTTCATCTAAATATATTTTTATCTTACAGACGCAGGTACCGCGTACCCCTGCGGGTCCTTCGAGACTCACGGTGCGAACACCTCCGTCTAATGGAATGATAGGTAAGAAATAGAGAATATTAATTCATTGGAGATACGAATGTTATCTTCGAATATTAATGAATATATTACTCGTTTTCTGCGCTCACTCGTAAGATATTTCATCAACATTCGAAAATATAATTCGTATCTCCAAGCGGCCATATAATGTTCTGTTTAATGCATAATTATCGGTGAAATACCAGTTTTTATCCCTTACCAAAAAGGCCAGACAATTTTAACTGTTAGATAAAGAATGAGCGGCCGATCTTTATCCGATTTACAAACTCGAGCTGAAAGCGAGTTTGTAAATCGGATAAAGATCGGACGCGAATTCTTTATCTTACTTATCAAACGTCTAGATGTAGAGAGTTATTTTTTTCAGTTATTTTGGCAATACGACTTATTTTGGCCGAGAAAATCGAAGCCAAAGTTTATGTAAATCAGGACGAAATCTGTATCAGATTTACAGATCCCTCCACGCTCATTGATTTCCTTTGTTTTTGCTTCATGAATTATTAATGAGTTCGATAAAGTGTTATATTCATCACTTTTAGATAGAGGTAACTGGTATTGTATTGATACTTAAATATAAAACACGATAATACGACCTCAGTTTGACACACTATTTATATGTTGCAAGATCAACTTCCTGTCTAAACGGTCCGTCTTTTTTATAACGGTGATATATTATAACACTTTGTGTTTTCACAGGGACACCCCGTAGGACCCCTTCCCCGCATCAGCGACCAGGTTCAGCTGGAAATACTCCTGGCCTTCTGTTAAGGTAAAACAATAAAACTACTTTCCACTGATGTCCTGTTCATACAGACTATGGCCATGTTCGCTCACTGGTTAGCTCAATTGGCAGAGTCCCGGCCGCGTCCTTGGGCAGGGACGTATAAGCCGTTGTTGGCCTTGTATCCTCCCTCTTCTAATCTATACGAGGGGGACGTGAAAGAACCAGTTGTGATTGTCCCCCAACACAACAGCCTGGTATTCCGAGGTACTAACAATCACTCATGATTGTAAACTGCATGGCAGCACATTGCGCCACAACTTTGTGAAGCGCATTTGAATATATTCACATAGAATTTGTGCTGTATAAATGAATATTTTTACCTAGAAACAATAGATTTTGCGCGTTCAGCCTTATACCCCATTCACCAAATAAAATGCTGGATTTTTTAGGTATAAAATTCAAAAAGCCATAAAAAAGTGAGTCATTAATAAACAACTATCTTGAATATATAATGAACTTGAATATATAATGACTAAATAAAGGCTCTTAAATACCTAATCAGGTCTTTATATTGAAATTCACTGGAATGTTAGTGAAATAAAGGTTATCGAATAACAATGAAATAAGTCCGTTTAATACCTCGAACCTCGGCATTCAGCCATTCATATATATGTATATGGCTGAATGTCTCGGTTCAAAAGAACGAGTTAAAAATAATTATAATTATGTTACCACTTGCTGGCGCTAAACAGGTTTCAATCTGACCAATCTGTTCGAGCAGTTTTAACCCTGTGTAACACATTCAAGATAGGGACTAGATAAACCGCTCAGTTTAATTAGACAGGTTTAGTTGGTGTGAACGGGGTACAAGTCCAGTCTAGTCCTGGCCTCTCTTTCGGCCGCTCCGTAGACTGGAAGGGCGCGAAAGAGTCCAGTATATATTGCATGTGCATGTCAGAAATGTAACCAGGCGACCACCGTAAAATAAGAATAGCGATGTTTCGTGTTGATAAACATAAGATTTCAAAAGGCCGCTTTGTGTCAGGAACCAATGGATCTCTGGTTGGCACATTAATGACTGGATGACGTGGCAGTGAACATCACTATATCAAGATTAATAACAATACCGACAAAGGAATAAAGTGTTGTTTCTGGCCATAAGCGCTGCTTTGTTCCAACAGTTTGTGCAGCAATAGCGATACGTCGTGTTTATAAACATTACAATTGTTATGCTAGTATGCCAACCATGATTTCAAAAGGCCGCTTTGTGTCGGGAACCAATGGATCTCTGGTTGGCACATGCACATGAGCATGCAAAATCTACTGAACTCTTTCCCGCGACCCGTTCCAGTTCAGCCTAGGACTGGCAATTTCGGAATGAGTTTGAACACGCAAAAACAAGGTTTTTATCCTCCTGGGCCAACTCAACATATCCGCGACTTTGAGAATTGTCGCTATAACTGGTCTTTCAAAAGCCTCGGCACATAACATGTCACGGAGCGATTGTCTTGAAATAATCATTTAGCCTCGACTTATTTTTCTTGTGTTGCGCTGCTATGTACGAAATGCTAGCAAGGTTAGCTAATAATTCTCTAGACTCCAGCCGAGACAGAACTGAGTATTTGTTAAAGTACAACTTGTAATGGAGAATACTCTATCTCACAGGACGGGCAACACTCCTGGTCCCCAAGAGGCTATTACACCGTCCATATTTAGAGCGTCAGGGACACCTGGTCATTTCTCACCTATGAACATGGGATCTCCCATGCCATTATCAAGGTTAGTGACCGCGAACTAGAAAGGACGTATAGTCAGTCTCGTAACACAACTCTAATCTAATGTCACCTGGCACAGCAGATTTTCACTACTACCAACCTATATTAACAGTACCACTAGGGGGGCCGGACGGGAAAATATTTGGCTGGATGTCATGACGTACGGACCGAGCGCAGCCACGACCTCGGGCTAAATATTTTCCCGTCCGGCGCGACCTTACTCAGTCAATATTTTTTATTACATCATGTGACCACCAGTTCTAATGGCAAAACAACAAGCAATTTTTCCGGCACGCTCACGCCATACACGTGGTTTTGAAAGGAAGCGCGCGTGGGGACGTACGGTCATATAATATTTTTCTTACATGCAAGTAATATGCGTTTCCCGCATTCCGCTCCAATTCCCACGAACAATGGCACCAATTCGAGTAGACATTTTCATACATTTACTGTATTTTGGTCTACCCCAGTCTCGACTTGGTGTCATCAGTTGTTTGATCGAATACGGGAAAGGTATATTAGGCAAGTTGCAAACTCTGAGAGCATCGCCTTCTCAAGCTATTGAGTTTGTAACCACATCGGCAGATTTCTCTCAAAGCTCGTAAAAACATGGACTTGAAATAACATAATATCACGCAATGGAGAATATTCAGAAGGCAAAAGAGCCCTGGCCGGTGCGACTACTCATTAGTGTGCTTCTCATCAACTTGGCATTGAGTTCTCTTCTAGTTTTCATCTGTCTGTTTCCTTATTCTGTCGTCCAAATGACGTAGACTGTACACATGTCCGTGTTTTATCTTCTCAGAGCGAGTACCCCCGGGAGTGTGTGGTCCCTATCTCAGCCGCGGATGCTTACCAATCCACATACGCCGACGAGCGGACGATCGTATCTTGCATTTCCTTCACCTGGCCTACAGCTCAGCCAATCCCAAAGTTAGTCCTTTTTGGGTGAATATGCGTTGGGTGCGGTTGACAAGGAAATAATAATTGTCATTATCCTCCAGAATTTCGCATCATAGAAATGGTGTCACAATGGGATGCTGCATTCGAATCGTCGTTTTATGAAAGAAAACCAAAACACTCACCGATATAAAGATTTCTCTGGTTAAAGGGGCTATGTCATGGTGTTGCACATGTATGGAGTCAATGTTCGAAAAGGGGCTGTTCCCTCAATGCTTGATTGAAACAATACGATATATTTTCCTTGAATACTACGTCTGTGCAGTGTTGATTTAAACCATCCCACATGTGTGCGAGGTTCGGCAGTTGATATGAAAATCGCTGAAAAAACTGTCTCCGGCCAGGACTGCGAATATAAAGGTCTCTCACCGTGATACTTAACAAATCGCACACATTTTGCCATTGTCTGTACTCGTATTGATCATAGAAATGACGCCATAAAATGTTCAAAACTCAAGTGGAACAACGAGCGTACAGACAATGGCAAAATGTGTGCGATTTGCTTTTTACAACGACGAAGCACTTATAGCTTCAAATGAGTGCGTAATAAACTGCTTTCGAGTCGAAAAAGGCCATTCAAAGTCAAAACGTAAACACTTCTAATTGCCGTTGCCGAGAGAAAGCTTTCTTAGACAAATGGCAATTATATTTAGTTCGCCGATTAACTTCTGTAATTGATGGAATGCATGTGAAATCCTTTCAGTTTTTTTTTTCTGGATCAGAAAAGGTATTGTTATATAATTCAAAACTTTTGAGCTCTGAGAGAACTAGTCTAGTCACAAAGTCTGACTACAAGTACAAATTCGCCGAAACTTTCTCCACTCAAGAGAACACTCTCATTTTGCCAAATGGCACACTACAAAGAAGTTTGACTCACCGATTGACTTCTCCTAGTAATAAAATTATTGTGAAATCCTCACTTTCTTGTTTTTGGAAGTGAAGTTAACAACCATTTGAATTCACAAACCTCGCCGTGAAAACACTTTGCAATGCAAAGCTACCACTACCACGGCTTGCGAGTGACGTAATTTTCATTGTATGTATACTTATTTTGCATATAGCGGAGAGCCAATCAGAACGCGAGAAAATTGGATGTTGTTGTAAAAAGCTCTATTGAGCAGATTTCGTATGAGTGGGACAAACTACAGCACGGTTACCGTGACGTTGAAATGGTTTCCCATTGTTTTTGTCCTGTTGATCCAATCAAATCACAGAGTTACAGTACAGCACGGTTACGCGGGACATGCCGTAGTTTGTCCCACTGATACGAAATCTACTCTACCTGGAAAGCATACACTTGAAATCTGAGTAGTTATTTTAGTGTTTCGTCATTAGAAAGTTTATCACTTGGGGGTTGATATAACTTTATAGCTCAGACTTTTGGAAAAAAAGAACTTTTGGAATTAAAACGGTGTCCTTTCTCTTCCAAGGGAATTAGGATTCATTTACCACAATTAGCTATTTATAATATAGTTATATTGTATATTCTTACTAACAAGACCGTAATAGGAATTCACTCTGGGTAATTAAAAAAACACTATTTAGCAGGAGACATTTAAAGGCTACATTCGCAAGGTTCTCTATATTACCTATTCGTAACAATACAACATTACTAACTCTTAGAATCTGTTTAACAGAACTCTGTTTATAGGATTTACTTGACTTTTTAGGTAATGAAACCGCGTCCCATTCGAGTCAACTAGATCCAGCAAAACGGCAAATACAGGTAAAAACCGGCAAGAATTAGAGCGGTTTTCAATTGAGTGTCGAAAAGTAATCAGGTAATTGCTTTCAAATTTGATTGGTTAGTTATCCATGATTGCGTTTACTGTGCCTCCTGGTTGAAGTAAAACCAATCGTGAATTACTTCAGTTCGTGATTGGTTCATTGGGTTTTTACTTGCTCGTGATTGGTTCAGGTTTTGGTTTTACGATACTCGACCGAAAACTGCTGTAATCTTTGGATAAGTTTTACATAGCAACATTTATTGTGCCATTAAAACGTTTAAAAAAAGAAAAATTACGAGATTAATGTGAATTTTGATATATTCCACAGCTCCGATACCAACCGAGTACAACACTGATTCGCAAACCGTCATTTGTGTGAGTAGCCCAGTGATAAATTGTAGACTTATTCCATTCTGGCTATTCAGAAAAAGGAAAACCCCAAAGAAATAGTGTAATAAAAAATATATAATTCCCAAATGATGTACTAAAAGTGGCAATTGCTGTCTTGTACATTTCGGGAGATGAATTATCTGCAGTATTTAGAGGTATTCCGATTTCGGAATAGCCAGAATAAAAGAACTCGCCCTTAAATTAGCAACGATTCGTACACAATGTTTATGCTTTGAGCTTCTCCACTGGGCTCCTTATTCGTGTTCATTGTTATGAGTTTTTGTCTTTGTTTTACGTCATCTGTGTTCCCGTACACGAAGTAGAAGCCCACAATTGTTTCATGAGTTAAAGCCTAGATGCTTTGCGGGCGCACACCCAGTCAGTCGCCATTTTGTCGCAGTCGAAAATTGGCACACGTGGAGCAAGACTTGATAACCAATCACAGCATATATCAAACAGTAGCTCAATTTTCAAAACAAAACAAACGACCGCAAGGCGTCTAGGGTAATTGTGGGCCTTTACTGAAGTAAAATCTGACATATAATGATGAATTTATCTTTGTAACAGAACAACACCAGGCAACTCACGGCGGTAAAATGCGCGGACACGAACTAATACCAAGGACAAACAACAAGGAGCAAATACTTGTGTAAATGTCAAGTTGATTTTACTTACTAGTTGAGTCTACAAGTAATGGCTTCTCCTTTTACAATCAATAACCCGCCAAAAGACAATAAAACGCAAATCTCATAACGATACTTTTCCTCAAATAAAACATGAAGCAACTGTCAATGCTCGATTGCGTGCTTTCTCCATGTTTAATGTGCTTACCCGCTATGGCTTAATTTGAAAAACAACGACAACTTTGTCTGCGGCATTGTTTACACAGCAAACAGCGATTTCCCGAATGTCTAACTTGAATAGCTAACATCCATACGCGCTGCTGATGCTAATTTTCACGCCGTATGGTAGAACCGAAAGTTAAATAGTTCACCAACTCTTCGAAATCCTGTCTGTGACCACTGTAAGCGCTATGACAGATTTCGAATGAGTGGGATAAACTATGGCACTGACCACGGTACGGTTACTGTACGGCATGCCGTGACATTGAAATGGTTTCCCTATTGTTTTTGTCCTGCTGATCCAATCAAATTACAGAGATACGGTACATCACGTTTACGGTAAGGCTACGGATATATATGCCGTTAGTTTGTTCCACTCATAAGAAATCTGCTATATTCCTACCGAGCTACTGTACAGAGGTACTGGAGTCGAAGGTGAAGTATTCTGGCGGTCGCTGCCGTATTCGCCGTGCTGCCAGCCTCTTTCTAAGTTCTCTGACTGCATTCATCAGCTCAAGCTCGCGTTTCTCGAATGTTGCTCGCTGTCGCTCTATGGAGGGCTCTGAAAAAGCATAGAATATCGCATTCTGAATACATTAAATCAACTAGAACTGCCTCCAATGTGTTCAAGCCCGCATTTTACATTAATTATTGAAAGCAATAAACTTCTAGTTTGACTTTCCTTGTAGTCGTAGCTTCTGTTAAAGGGGCTATGTCATGGTCCTGCTCATGCATCGAGTAATCGCTCGTTTAGTGGCTGTTAATTGGATACAAACAGTTACATTTCCCTCCCTCAATGCTTGATTGAAAGGATTTTCAATATTTTCCCTGGAGACTGTTTATATACACTGTTTCTTAGTCATTTTTGCATATTTGCTTTCATTTTAAGCATCCCACATGGCCGAGAGGTTCGTTAGTTCATATCAAAATCGGTGGAAATAGCTCTTTCCGGCCCGGAAAAACGAATTTAAAGTCTTACCATGACACAGCCCCTTTAAACCATTTTTTCAACGTAAAGCCTGGTTCATACCTACAGCCGCATAAGCACAAGTAACATACGCAGGCTTGGTGCCTGTGAGATAGAGCAGATTTCCTATGAGTGGGACAAACTACGGCATGGTTACTGTACGGCATGGTTACTGTACGGCATGGTTACTGAACGGCATGGTTACTGTACGGCATGGTTACTGTACGGCATGGTTACTGTACGGCATGGTTACTGTACGGCATGGTTACTGAACGGCATGGTTACTGTACGGCATGGTTACTGTACGGCATGGTTACTGTACGGCATGGTTACTGTACGGCATGGTTACTGTACGGCATGGTTACTGTACGGCATGGTTACTGTACGGCATGGTTACTGTACGGCATGGTTACTGTACGGCATGGTTACTCCCTATTGTTTTTGTCCTGATGATCCAATCAAATTACAGAAATACGGTACAGCACGGTTATAGTACGGCTACGTTAAAGACCCTGTGCCCGAGCCCATGGTGCTTTGCGCCAATGTTATGATTAGTGTTTATCAACGGCCGCATAAATTAAAGACCAGCTTTTAGGCGAACTAAAATGCTCTCGATTGTTTAAGTTTCATAAAAGAAGTACACATACACTTTGGATAACGAATTTCATCATTTCTACCGGATTAAAAACCCAATCGAGTCCACGAATTTTCCCCGGATGCTTCGAATATGATTTTAACAGTACTCGACAGGAAGCCAGTTGTTCTGTCTTTAGATTCTAATTCGGTTTACGAGTGCGACTTTTCACAACTCTACAAGCAAACACATACTCTTGCTACCTTGTTTTCATGTCTCCAGTATTGCTTAGCTGTATTTGAAGATCTCTACGTTCCTTGCGAATGAGATATTTTGAGTGCAAAATGAAATGTCGTACTCGCACTTGAGTCAAACCGGCACAGCGAAGTAACAGTTGAACTCGGCAGATTGGAGTTTGACCCGCGATCGTAGTTTTGGTAGCAAGACTTTCTGGACGTACTGGAGGATGGAAAGAAAAGGTTAAGGACATTGCTTTCTCTGCTAATAAAAATGCAAAACAGATACAGATAAGTCGTAACACCTCAGTGGAGCTTAGCCGTGCGAAATTATAATTACGAATGATCTTGGTGCCAGAAGTGGTTGCTTTGTGCTTTGTATTTCCAACGAAGCCCGCCGGTCCCTTGGTGCAGCAAATCCCCGGAAAACTCACGTAGTAGTCCTTTTGAACCACAAGTGTTCTCTTGTAGACCTAGAGAAAGTAAAATGTGGACTGCTGAAGGATTATTTGTCGAGTCGCTTCGCTTCGCTGTCTCGGTCCTTTCTCCGACATTCCTCTACTCGCCACTCTTGACCGGGATTCGAAGAAATATTCGAACTAAAGTTTCATTAAAAAAATATATATACAAAAGTTAAGATAAAAGAAAGTCAATTAAGCATATATACCAATGAATACACGATGGCCCAAACTAGGGATGGATTTCGAAAGATTCGAGTCATAACAACAACAACGATCTTTCTGATTTTCGTAGCCTACGAAAATGATTTGCGCGCGCAAAGCACCATGGGCTCGGACACAGGGTCTTTAAGGCTAGTTTGTCCCACTCATACGAAATCTGCTCTAAAAACGAGTCAGTACCGCTGATCATCAATTAATTACTGTGTCTGCGTATGCTGCTTATGCTTGCAATTGTGAACCATGGAACCGCTAATGGAACCGCTAATGGAACCGCTAATGGAACACAAGTGCAACATCAAATGCTACGATTATTTCGTTTGAAGAAAAACCGAAAGTACACGCACGCACAAGGAATAATATAACCAACACGCATTAGCACTGGTTATTCATTACCTTCATATGTCGGTGGTGTACTGAGGTCAGTATCCTCCGTGTCTGTTCCAGTACTGTTAGTCAGTGGACGTCCCGACCCGGGTGGTGGACGATGAATGTCTCGTAATCTCTCTAGAAAACAAACCAAGCACTGAGGTTTAAACAAAAATGCTAGCTTCTTTAATCAATATGGCTGAATTCTGATACCGTATTTGCTGTAAGAGCACACCTTTTCCCCTATCTTGAAAAGTTGTGGCTGCACGGGCGGAACGCGAGTGCATTCAACGGCGTTCCAAGACCTTGAAAGTGCATTTTTTAAAGGACATAGGAAAACTATCTTCTATTTGTTTTGTTCTGTTTACAACTCGAAGGTGGACGGAGAACTTCAACAGGGTTTAAAACCCCCTCTATGGAAGTCTCCAAGAGCCTACGATTTATCGTCCTTATCCGAGAAGACGTGAAGGTCTAACCACTTGAAGTCGTTGGGTTCGAGTCCCACTTGGGTCAGATATTTTTTCTCTTTCCCTCGTAGGGCGTGCACACTTAGCACTACAGCTTACCACTTTACATCACATTCTTTACACTTACTAGTGCTACGCGGCAAACATGATTTTATATCATAACTACATACATATATAATCGCCGTGACCCCATAAAACGCACCTATACCCACCATTGCTCTCATCTGACTTGATAGCTCAGTTGGTAGAGCGCCAGACATGTAACCTGGAGGTCGTTGGGTTCGAGTTCCACTTGGGTCAGATAATTTTTCTCTTTCCCTCGTAGGGCGTGCACACTTAGCACTACAGCTTACCACTTTACATCACATTCTTAACACTTACTAGTGCTACGCGGCAAACATGATTTTATATCATAACTACATACATATATAATCGCCATGACCCCATAAAACGCACCAATACCCACGATTGCTCTCATCTGACTTGATAGCTCAGTTGGTAGAGCGCCAGACATGTAACCTGGAAGTCGTTGGGTTCGAGTCCCACTTAGGTCAGAGATTTTTTTCTCTTTCCCTCGTAGGGCGTGCACACTTAGCACTACAGCTTACCACTTTACATCACATTCTAACCATTTGCAGTTCCATCACAAAGGCAGTACCTACTCAGTTATTTAAGACCCTGAGTGTTGGTCCGGCCGAGGTTTGAACCCGCGACCTCCCGCACGACAAAGCTAACCGGGAGGCGGTTTGATAATTTTTTTATAATGCTATTTGTTTTATAATATAAACGCGGTTCTCCTAATAGACCAGTTCGCGGTTAATTCCGACATTTTGAAAGGGGTGCAAACATGGCGCGAAATACAATGTTTGTATTGGAATCCGATGCCAAATAATTTCCGATAAATCAAATTTCTGAAATATTCACTGTCTGCAAACTTAGATACCAGGTAAAAGATTAACTGATAAAAAACGAGTCAATTAAAGTCCGCGGGAAAATTTCCCCACAGAAACACTGTATTTTGTGCCATGTTCGCACCCTTTCAAAATGTCGGGATCAACCGCGAACTGGTCTATTGAGCGTACATTTATAAGAAAATCATGCGCGCTGAGCTCCAGTCTTTTAGCCAATGAAATCACGCGTTCTTAGGATGCTCCCGTAATTTATATTATGAATTAGCAAGCGAAACAGCCGTCTCTGTTCCAGGGCCAAAAGCGAGTCTCGAGGGGCTCGCATTTGGCTCCTCGAATATAAACGGCTGTTTTAGCAGGCTAATCATAAAACTGAATATAAGCACATATTGATCGTATAACACAGAATGTTATTACGAATCGCTTGTATCGAGATTTTTTAGTCACTGCATGGAATACTAAATGTATCCTGAATATTACATGTAAGCTAGCGTCTGTAGTTTACAGTGCAACTGAAAATGTGCCTGAACCAGTGATTACCAGAGACTATTCCATCTATTCTTATTCCGGAATACGGTCAATCGAACGCACCCTTAAATGTATGTGCATTCTTGCATCTTTTATGGCAGCTGATGAAGGTCGACCTTGATTACACACGCTGCGACATTGCGCGCACCATTGCCGGGTTCACACAAAGGACCAACATGTGTTGCAACATTACACGCAACAATTTCTAAGGTGGACGCGCAGCAATTTCGCTGGTGTCGACAATGTTGCACCGTGTGTTCGTACCTAAACCAATTATTATATTTCTTGCAATTAATATCGCCTTACCAAACGTCTCGTCGTCTTCAGTCCTACTTGTCGCCTCACCAGACGACGGGTTTAACATCTGCATGCGCCTGCGATCATCCTGGGCAGCTTCCACCTTTTGTTGTCGAAGGCGAGACAGTTTCACCACTGCCTCGTCATTCTAACGAAATAATAGTGAAATAATCACACTTGGGCCGCACACGCAAAAAGGTGGTGACAAATGACGTCATTTAGAGAAAATGGCGGGGTTTTTGGGCCTAATTATCAAATAAAGCAAGCGAGGCATCATTTCTACCCGAAATCAAGTTTCAAGCATAACTGCTTTTGTAATCCACTTTAATCTTTGCCATCCTCTATCGAAAAGGATTGAAAAGCATATCAGGACATTCACATGGTATTTATCTTCGATCTGAGGGTTTTATTGTTTTTATTTTATTTTATAAAAACGACAGTGCCCGCCCTTTTAAAATCGAGTCCCGATCGTTCCTTTGACATTGGCCAGATACAGTGAAACGATTTCCCATAAAACGGCAGCATTTTTCATCCACTCGAATACTGATTTACCATTCTTCATCAAAATGGTCTCAAATTTTCTTCAGTATACCTGCATGAAAAGCATACTCTGCTAATCTGGACCAGTAGCTATTTTTATCTTTCGTCATGAGAAAGTTTATCATTTGGGATTTGACATAGTTCCTTTAGAGGATGTCTCTCAACCAGGGTGCATTGCACGCATCTATTATTGTTATTATCCAGAAACTTTCAAATATCTGCCCTCCAAAGCATTGTGCCATTCGTTTGAGTTTCAAAAGTGACCAACACATATTAAGCAGTAATAAATAAAGCCTAATGAGTCTCACACCTAATGAGGCTCATACCGCGAGATCTGAATTTCGGGGACCTACAAAATGGCGGCCACTGGGATCTCGGTGCGCAATGCACACTGGTTGAGAGGGACCATTTAAACAATAAACAGAAAAAAAATCGGCCTTGGAAGATCTATTGTCAAATATCAGTACTTACCTCTTTGTTTTCCAGCTGGCGAACCAGCGTGTGTATTTCAGTCTCTCGCTCCTTGTTCTCGGCAGCAAGGCGGGTTACCTAGTAAAATATTCATAGTTATAAAATTCATTGGAAGAAGAAAAACAAGTTTATTTCTTATTAATACATAAGTAATAGGTAAGTACTAAGTTTAGTCCAGATTAGATGCATAGAGAATTAGTACTGAACTAAAAGATAAATTAAACTAAGCCACCAAAGCAGGAACACAAGCCGGGAAAACTAATGGCATGCCTGGCTTCTCATAAAATGATCCGGCTTGAGTGCATAATGGTTTGGAGTTGGTATCTTTAACCATAGTTAATAGAGTGGAATGGTTAGGAAACTCAGGAACCTTCTTTGTTATATGTCTTTGTTAGCTTTTTTCAACCACTACCGTGCACAAAACACAATAGAAATTCCAACATGTTAATCAATCAGCCAATAGAAACGTGTGAGTTCAGTCGTTCAGGGAACGCTAATGAACTATGATCGTGCACAATCTTTTGTCTTACCCTTCCAACCTAAATCGCAGCGCCTTTGTTAGCCCTTTTGGAGTTTGCCGGGTTTCCTAACCATTCCACTCTATTAACTATGCTTTTTGAAGTTGTAGTGGTAAGAATCAGAAAATTGACAATTCTTCTCAAGCTCACCTTCGCATGGTCAAGTTCCCTTTCTAAATCCTCCAACCTCGATCGCATGCCCACTTCTTCGTCCACCTCAATTTCTGCTCGTTTATTCTGGGCTTTGGCGAGGCCTTCATGCAAAATCTGGAGGCAAAGATACAAGGAAAAGAGACGGCAAATAAAAAAGAACATCTAGAGGAAATAAAAGGCTAAAAGGCGAAGAGGCGAGAGAGCTAGGAGAGAATCTCACTTCCATGCGCTGAAAGAAAACACGTCAAACCGGTTTTGCTGGGCCATTGGTAATCCAATGAAAATTACTGTTACATCCAGCACTCACGGTTGCTCCTGGTAATGAATAGATTATCCAATCAGGGACGAGGTTCAAATACTGAACGGAAGTGAGATTCTCAACGGATAACACCAGAGGATCTTCTTGTTATTCTCTCTCCTCGTCTATTGCCTCTTCGCCTTTTATTTCGTCGAGCCTCTGCATACAGGCTAGAACAGACTCGAACTAATATCGGTGCACATTATGACATTATGTTAAAATGGTTTGCTCTCCAATAGTAACTCCTGGTTACAGAACTTGTTCTTCGAGGACAATCCACACTTTTCAAGGACTTGTTTCCACAGGACCACACGTTACGTAATGATTCAGCTAAGAACTGTAGCAAAAGACAATAGGCTGCGGCAATGCGCATATCCCCACATACGATTTTGCTTGAATATGCCTGAAGTGCTGTATGAGATGTCTACAGTCCAAACTACACCCAGAAAATAACATAGTTTTATGCTATTGGCTCTTCTTACTGTGAAAACTCAAAGAAACCACCATCCAGCCAATCGGAAAGGGAGAACACAAAATATCTTTCAATCTCAAAGTTGATAACTTTCCTCACATACGATGTTCTTCGTAATTAAACCATAGTTAGTTTGATCAAAAATTAATTAAAACTTAAAAAATGATCGAATGAAAACGCATTATTTTGAAGGGTTTCTATTGAATTTACGAGTATCAACCAATGAAATTAGGAGAAAGAAGAATAGAAAATTAGCACCTTTTACATTCCTTGCCGTTCATGATATCGTTCTTAGCCGGAGCATTAATGACCTCAATATTCTACGCAATTTAGACCCGATGTTCGACTTGTTTGCACGATGAATCGTTCAGTGCCGCTATAACAATCTTTTGAAGGCTTCTTACTGTGTTCTCAAACATCCAAGGCTTAAAACAAAAATCAAGTAGTTTTAGTAAAAATTCAAGGACAAAACCTGATCTGTCAAAATGCAAGGACTTTGCAAGACATGTGCGAACCATGTAACTAGACATCTCATGTTAACGTACTCGCTGTGAATCGAGGTCCACTTCCTGCATGGCGTCCAGTGTTCGTCTGAACAAGCCGTCCTCCACTTCCTGCTGTTTGGCCTGAGTGTGTAGTTCTGTGCGATATTTAAACGATGATTGAAGCTCCTCACGAAGTAAATCCTAAAGTAAACAAGTTATTTACAGTATAAACACCCCCAGTCAAGTTTACGTAAATGATACTGAAGAACCTCATAAGACAAACGGGGCAGTAGTATAAACACCCCAGTCAAGTTTACGTAAATGATACTGAAGAACCTCATAAGACAAACGGGGCAGTAGTATAAACACCCCAGTCAAGTTTACGTATATGATACAGAAGAACCTCATAAGACAAACGGGGCAGTAGTATAAACACCCCAGTCAAGTTTACGTATATGATACAGAAGAACCTCATAAGACAAACGGGGCAGTAGTATAAACACTCCAGTCAAGTTTACGTAAATGATTCTGAAGAACCTCATAAGACAAACGGGGCAGTAGTATAAACACCCCAGTCAAGTTTACGTAAATGATACTGAAGAACCTCATAACACAAACGGGGCAGTAGTATAAACACTCCAGTCAAGTTTACGTAAATGATACTGAAGAACCCCATAAGACAAACGGGGCAGTAGTATAAACACCCCAGTCAAGTTTACGTATATGATACAGAAGAACCTCATAAGACAAACGGGGCAGTAGTATAAACACTCCAGTCAAGTTTACGTAAATGATACTGAAGAACCTCATAAGACAAACGGGGCAGTAGTATAAACACCCCAGTCAAGTTTACGTATATGATACAGAAGAACCTCATAAGACAATTAAATAACGGGGCAGTAGTATAAACACTCCAGTCAAGTTTACGTAAATGATACAGAAGAACCTCATAAGACAAACGGGGCAGTAGTATAAACACTCCAGTCAAGTTTACGTAAATGATACAGAAGAACCTCATAAGACAAACGGGGCAGTAGTATAAACACTCCAGTCAAGTTTACGTAAATGATACTGAAGAACCTCATAAGACAAACGGGGCAGTAGTATAAACACCCCAGTCAAGTTTACGTATATGATACAGAAGAACCTCATAAGACAAACGGGGCAGTAGTATAAACACTCCAGTCAAGTTTACGTAAATGATACTGAAGAACCTCATAAGACAAACGGGGCAGTAGTATAAACACCCCAGTCAAGTTTACGTATATGATACAGAAGAACCTCATAAGACAATTAAATAACGGGGCAGTAGTATAAACACTCCAGTCAAGTTTACGTAAATGATACTGAAGAACCTCATAAGACAAACGGGGCAGTAGTATAAACACCCCAGTCAAGTTTACGTATATGATACACAAGAACCTCATAAGACAAACGGGGCAGTAGTATAAACACTCCAGTCAAGTTTACGTAAATGATACTGAAGAACCTCATAAGACAAACGGGGCAGTAGTATAAACACCCCAGTCAAGTTTACGTATATGATACAGAAGAACCTCATAAGACAAACGGGGCAGTAGTATAAACACTCCAGTCAAGTTTACGTAAATGATACTGAAGAACCTCATAAGACAAACGGGGCAGTAACTGCGTGGGAGCTATTAGCTCCGTAAGCAGTCCGAAATAATTCACTGATGGGATATGTCAGTAATAATGTAAAGCGCCATGAGACTGATGATATGGCGCTATATAAATATGGCCATTATTATATCAAATGAACGAACTACGGGAAAAGAAAAAAGGCCTAATATAGATCTTGTGGGACACCTGAGGTTAAAACCAACCATTACGGACATTCTCTACGCACTACTTACTGAGAGTAATTCTCACAACAATTCAAAATATTGTAATTGAATAACTTATGGTGCGTTCGATTGACCGTATTCCAGATAGATTGATAAATAGATAGATAGATTGATTGATTGATTGATAAATAGATAGATAGATTGAGTGATTGATAAATAGATATATAGATAAATAAATACTAGATAGATTGATAGATAAATATATAGATTGATAGACAGACAGATAGATAAATAAAGATATATAGATAAATAGATAGATAGATCTAAACTAAAAGAAATTAGTACAATCAGAATGATGGTATGAGAAGCAAGCTATTCCTAAACTTACATACAATTACATTAATACTTCAAAACGGTTGACATCTCTATATGATTCAAAGAGGTAGATTTAAATGAGTTGACACTAGATTTGTTCTAAGTTCATTAGGTAAGCTATTCCAGAGCTTGATGGTAGTTACAGTAAAGGTCTTGCTTCCTTCAGTTACATTTTTGAATTTGGGACAGACTAGATTATAGTTGCCGTGCCTGGTGTGCCTACCATGGACTAAGAATACACACAATGTTCACTACAAATCGCTTATATCAGAATTTATTTAGCCACTGGAATATTACAAAGGTATCCTGAATATCATGTGAGTAATCGTTTGTAGTTTATAGTGCAAAATATGCCTGAACCAGTGATTTGTAGAGACTATCCCATCTTCTTATCCTGGAATATGGTCAACCGAACGCGTCCTTAGAAATCAAGCATAGTGCTCAACTCGGTCAAAACCTTTGTGTAGGTCTAAAATGTTACATTAAATTGACCCCATTATGCATAGAGCTAGCGAGGGGAGCTATCCACGTACCTGTTGTAACATTTCTTTTTGCGCCTGTAGTTCCAGAGATTTGATTTCCGCATCTTCGATAGCAGCTTGCGTTTCTTGTTCACGTAATAATGCCTGGAAGTCATAAACATTATTTCTCCAATTTGAGTTCTGTATGGACCGTAGTCATGACGATAGGTAAACTCGATTTCCGCTGCTCTTCCTCTCCGATAAGAGACCGCTGGACGCGTGAGCAGCGGACCTTGTCTGTGACGTAATTTGACATCTTGTTATAATTTATGCACTGTCATGTCCCCGAAAGTGAAATTAGGGTCCAAAAACTGTAATGGCTTTTATCACGCAGTGGCGATGTTGAGACTCAGGAGAATAATAAAAGTGTTTAGTACAATTCGGTAAACTCGTTCTGGAATCCACCAGTGCGAGGCTACCGGGACCAAAACCATTGTTTTATCCAAGATGGCCGAACTGTTATAATAGCCCATAAGGCGTAATCAAGGATTCTGATTGGTCAAAACGAACAACGGCAAGTACGCGACCGCATTTTCCCGACACGGCTGGTGGTTGAGCCTAGATGATAGTGATGCAACTTGAAGACAGCATTGTTTACTGCATTCAGGCATTGCGCTAGCATTTCTCAACTGTCCGGCTAAAAATGACCAAAGTTCTTATCCTAGCTATGTTAACCTTCAGCACAGTGGGTATTGGTGTTTGCAATAATCATCTTTGCAATTGCTGAATGCAGTGACGCGTAGTAATGAGCATTGCATGAATATTACGAATTGTGTGCGAAGGTACAGAACAGGGCATGAATTATCCATTAACTACCTTTCTTTCGATATCGTCGTCGAGTCTTCTAAGCTCAGCCTCGCGTTGTGTTTGCTGATAATGTATATGGCGCCTGCGAGCACCGTCCAGCAGCTGCAGCTCTCGCAGATGGACCTCTCGCTTCATGGCTTGTAGTCTGTAAAGAAGTAAAATGCCAAGTACAAAAAATAAAAATGTTTATCGTCTGGATTTAAAAAAAAGGAAGGTGTGACCGTTTTGATTTTTTAAAATATTTTTGTATTTTTTGTTTTCACTTTTTTCTGACATTGAAAAAGACTTGGTATACAAGTTTGAGGATGTTTGGGCATATAGTTATTACTATCTGGTGAGCTTTCCTGTCACTTTATACAGCAGTTCATGTAGTAAATCCATGACTATTTCCTGAGCAGTTTATTCTTGATCAGACTCGATGCTTAATAAAACAAAAATGGAAGCGGCTTCAAAAAAGGAAGCGCGTGGCGGCGATAAAATGTATTTTTTTTAACTTGGCCTAATCAAAGTATCAGTTGAGTAATTCACCCAAGAATCACTGGCACATTCTTTTGCGTTTAAGTAATGGTCCGCGCAAGAGGTAGGCATATGTTATGCATGGAATGTAAAAAGGTGCTAATTGTGGTATTGTTTCAATCTTCCACCTCATTGGCTTAGACATTAAAATCTATCTAAAATTGAAGGAGAAGAATATTTTTTCTCATTTTTTAAACAGATTTGAATTGCATCTAGTGAAAACTCTCATAACTTTCAATATGACGAACTTTCAATATGGGGAACATTTTTAAATTGAACGTTTTCTTGGTTATTGTTTTGCACTCTTCTGATTGGACAAAATGTTTTCACACAAAAGAACTCTACCTTTAAAATGCATTTTTAGTGGATATAATTTCAGAAATTTATGATTTAAGGGTTGATGAGTTGTCAGTATGAAAAACAGAAAATACTAAAGTGGGGAAAGCAAATTGCATCTGAACAATAGAATTGTGCCTACCTCTTGCGCGGACTGTTACTTAACTTGAGAAGGATATTTGGTTCTTTGAGTTTTGGTTGATTTACAAAATCTACAATTTCTTCTGCTCTGATAATCAGAACAGACCACTCAAGATACAAATGTAGCAGCGATAGCTAACCTGGCTCGCTGATCAGTCAGCTTTTTCTCCTCTTCACCAACCAGCTTCCTCCTCTGTGTCTCGGCATCCAGCATCAGGTCCTGCTGTCTGTAGAACGCTTCCTCCACCAGCCGACGCTGTTCCGTCTGCTCCTTCATCTCACGCGCGACTTGTCTGCAGAAATAAACTCTTCTTAAGCCTGGTTTACACAAGCGATATAAGCACAAGCAACATTCTCAGGCCCCGTCCACACGTATACGGTTACGTTCGTAAACGCATATGTTTTATACGTTTAGGCCGGCCTTCCGTCCACTCGTAAACGATGAAAACGGTAATCGTAAACGCATATTTCCGAAAACGCTCTCCAAAGTGGTTATTTTCGAACGCTGTGTACGTGTTCTCGTGTGGACAGCGTTAACGTATATTTTCGAAACGCTGACATCACAGCATCGGACCCAGTCTCCAAAAGAGAGCATCAGACAGAGCATCAGACGCAGTGCCGTATTTATCATTAGCGGTACTTGTTCTACTCATAGGTGTGAGGAGCAAGCGCCACTAATGATCAATGCAGTACTGTATCTGCGTCTGTTGCTACATACGCAGACGTTGTGCTGTATTTATCATTAATGGTACTTGTTTTCGCCGGTTAAACGGTTTGTAAAAACTAAAATTTATTGTATAACTTTTGCGAATAAACTATTAAAGACAAATCGAAAACGTATTGTTGTATTCTGTCTACTCATTTACCGTTATTATAAATATAATCAGAACGTGAAGATAATGTAATTGAATACAGAGCAAGGCGAGTTGGATTAAGTTTTAAAGTGTCGCGGACATGTTGAATCGGGTTTTCTATTGTCATTAAGCACATATATCCATAGATGTCTTTTGCTCGGAAAACATTTCTTCTATATTCTAAACAAGTAATCGCATGGGTCCTCGAAAATTAAGGATTACTCACTTGTGTTTTCAAACTTTTCACCAAATTGTCCTCGTCGCTTCGCGACATCGGGCAATTTGGTAAAAAGTTTGAAAACACGTCATTTTCTCGGCCCCATGCGATTACATATACTGGGGGTGTATTCGCTGATATTTCCCGATACTTTCCTCTGTATAAATGTAATTTTATTAAAGTCTCTCTTCATCGTTAGCCGGTGTCTACTGACGGAGGCAGGTCTAAAAGAGACGTATTGTTTGTACTCCTTGATCAGGCTTTGGCCCGAATGTCTTAAATAAATAAATAAACAAATAAATAAATAAATAAAGCAGTTTAATTGTCCATATAATAAAAAGAAAATTGCACGATGGTTTGAAGATATGAAGTTTATCCTCTCGAGTCCAAAAATAAACTTCATATCTTCGCACCACCGTGTAATATCCTCTATTTACGTGAGCCCTAGCGTGCGCTGGGGACAGCAGTTATCGGGTCACGTGACGCGATTCCACCAATCACGTGGGAGAGAAAATATTTGATGGGTTACAAAGATTAATAGTGACTAAGTCTCGACTGAGTCATACCTTTGCCGAAGGTACTCCAGTTCTTCTTGTCGTATGCGCTCTTTTTCCTGGACCTACAACAGCGAATACAATTCTACTAAATCAGTCCTAGGAGGTAAAGTGGTATTTGGATTGTAGTTATAATTCTAATCTGAGAAGAACTGACTTCATGCAGAGTGGCGTGAAGAGAAAGAAGAACAGTTGAATGTCTTTACTACTGAACACTTTCCATAATCGGCACCTCAACCTGGTAGTCGACCACGAATTTGAAGAGAAAGCAGAACGGTTGAATGTGTAGTGTGTGTTGGTATACACGATAGTCATGGATGAGTGTGTACTCTATTTTCTACCCATAATGACACGCAGAAAGCCACAAGCAAAAACGTGATAAGAACAAAATAAAGGAAATTATTTACTACTGAACACTTTCCATAATCGGCACCTCAACTTGAGAGCCGACTATCCAGTTTGTATTTTCACCATTTTTATCATAAAACGGGACACCACATTTCGTCCCGTCCATACCTGGTAGTCGACCACGAATTTTGGGTACTTGTTGAACACGGGGTACTGTCCCTTGGTCAGCGGTGCAAATAACTCGAGCATGCGTTTGGGGTGGATATCTACTGGCGTAGTTTCTTGCAAGCTATAAGCCTCACGGATAACTGCGCTTACGTCCAATGCGTTCCGATTATGAAAAAAGTACTGCAATGAATGGAAAAAACAAATTTGCATTAAATTAGTAATGATACAATAAATAGAGAGAAACGCGCGCTGATTGGTCAATAGCCATGTGTTATAAGTGTACAGATGCACACATGACGTCACACTGTGTGCTCTGATTGGTCGATAGCCATGTGTTTTAGAGTACAGATGCACAGATGACGTCACGTTTTGGACAAAATTATTAGCCTCCTTTTTTAGCTATTATATAAAGCAAATAGATTCCATTCTGCTGCGCGTCCGTCCTCTTATAGATGCACAGATGACGTCACAACGTGACGAGAATATCAGTTAGCCACTCGCCTGCGTCTCGTGGCGCAGTTCTTCGTTCTCGTCACGTTGTGACGTCATCTACTCACAACAAAATGACATCTGTTTGTTAAATAGCTCTTACCTCAAAATAATTATGATCGCAGCTACCATGAATTCGTGCGCAAAACACTCCCAATTATTAAAAGCATGAAAAACCCGTTCAAAAAGAGTTCTGAAATAGTGCAGATTGAAAATTTAGGCTTGTGAACTGGAAAAAGGAGCAAGAAAGGAACGGTTTAACTACCTCGAAGTCTTCTTTAGCTGTGCACTGCAGAAGAGCCTTCCTGGATGCGATAACATAGGACAATACTACCATGAGTAGAAATGACGGGTGGTTAGAGAACACGTTATCCCATACACGCAGCCATTCATCCTTAGTGAGGACCTCCGATAACAGGGACTGGAGCAGAGGCCAGGCGTACAGCTGAAATATCAACATCTGATTGATTAGGAAAGTATGTGAAGATGTATGTGGTAACCTAACCATTAGCGTTTTACACCTGCAAGTTTACACGAGATTAATAACGGCGATATTCGGGAGAAACGCTGGACGAGATAAAGGCAACAAACTCTCTGAATAAAATGAACTTGAACTTTTTAACGGGACCTGGAACAACCATAGGGGCTGATCAAAGTCTGGACCCGGCTAAGCCACAGATCGAATCGTAATTTAGCGTGTTGGTGTTTGTAAAGGGAGGAAAACAGGAGAAAAACCGTCGGAGCAAGGGCGCGATGCCAACAAACTCAACTCACATGTGGCGCCGCGAACGGACATAAGATTACCACTAGCACCACCCGGCTCCCCAATTAATGATCCAAAGTAACATTAAGTTGCATGCTTCATGGTCTTCGACACTATCCGTATTTGCGAGACCAATGCGCCAATAGCTGTTCAAGAGTTTTCCTCCATATTATAAACATTGTGAAAGCTCTGAAGAATGTGGGAGGCACAGAGACAGCTGTCCATGGCTTCTACTTACTCTGGAAATCTTCAATTTCTTTTCAGATACAGGATTAACTCGGCCCTATCCCACCCCAGCCTTCTTTGTCAGAGAGAAATGAAGCCCACAGGGCCGAGGTCCTCACCTTTTTGGCAAACATGCATAAAAGTATAAAAGTCTTGAGATCGTATACAATACGTATACCGGAAAACTAGCCACAAGGCCGGATGTCTATTCAGAGGTTGCGCTAATGCAAGACACCTGCATGGGTTTAGAGGTAGAAATTGCGAAAAAGAAAACCGTTATTGCGTAGATAAAGAGACCTCATATGAGGCAGGATTCAGCGCGGCTTCGAAGCTGCCTGCGTTAAGTTATACAGTTGATTTTCTGTCACATAATAACAATGAGAATTGTCGTCAGACGGCAATTTACCTGGGAGGTGATCTTGTATTTCACGAAGTGTTTCATGAGGGTCTTGTCGTGGTGTGCCAATATGTTCTCTACCATACCAAGAATGTTTACTGGAGGATTGGGAAAGTACTCGAACCAATGCTGACACCAGTTAACTAGGGAGCAGATAACAGCATGGCTTTAGATATGCAACTGAAATCTGAATGACAAGAATACAGAGGTAATGCAAGACACCTGCGTGGGTTTAGAGGTAGCAATTGCGTATAACAAAACAGTTATTGCGTAGAAAAAAGAGACCCCATGCGAGGCGGGATTCAGAACGGCTTCGAAGCTGCTTTACAAAGCATAAAGCACACTTCGTATAAGTGGGAAAGAAATAGGGTAGACAGTAGCCGTATCGTAACCGTACTGTAACTGCCATTTTGTAACTGTAATTGGATCAGGACAAACAATGGAGAAACCATTTCAATTGCCATAACTTGCCCACTCGTCCGAAATCTGCTCTATTACTATTTAAAGTGAGAAAGTATTCAGCTATTGAATCACCTCTTGTACATATTGGCAAGACAAACAACGGAGCTCCCGAATGGCGGGAGGGAATCGGGATTGGATACGATAGTCATCTTACTCTAGCCTCTACATATCCATATTTATTTACATATCCATATTTATTTACATATCCATATTTATTCCGCAGCATGGCAGATCTAGGGAAAAATTAAGAAAATAATTTAAGGACAAAAATTCACTGTCAATCGAACCCGGGGTTCCGTGGACACCTCCAAGCCGCGCGCTCTTGGCACTCGACCATGGAATGGATCGTTATACACCTATCGATATTAAGCCCGAGGGGGAGGGGGAATTTGACAGGCAGGGCTACTCCGAGGGTGGGGATTTTGACATACGCTACCTGCCCAGGGTGGGGCTATTTATAGGAAACATAAGGAAGGTAGGGCAGATATTTGATATTTTTGACCAAATGTGTTGTCCCGAGGGTGGGGAATTTGACATTCTTTTGGAAGAAAATGTCAAATCCCCACCCTTAACGTAGGCCACGCAGAGCATTAACTAACTTACTGAGTACAGAAGTGACCATCTCAAAACAGATAAGCTGGTTGTTCTGGAACAGCTTAACGAATGGGAATACCATCAACGGAAGGTAATCCACCTCACCAAAGATCATCGACCAGTGAGCTACAGCTGATAACGTCCTGAGGATGAAAGAATGTTGCGTAACTTGAAATCGTTTCACTGTAAACTGTAATCAACTTTAATCTTTGCCATCCTCTAAGTTTGAACATTCACATGGTATTAGCCATTTCAGAGTTGAGGAAGGGACTGGGACCGAGTGTAAAAAACTAATCTGATTACAACTCTCTGATTAAGAAATGAACCCCATCACAAGCAAGATCACACTCAAATGAGTAAGTTTACCGAGTTTGAAAATAAATACGAACTGAATAAATCGCTAAAATACGGGGGAAATGTATGGTTTGGGGGGACGCCATCCTCCAAATCCTTACATTCTCTCATATTTTTGCTATTATACAAAGCTCACTATATTTGTCATTATCAAACCAAGCTTCCTCAGTCCCAAGTCGTGCCAGTCAGCAACAAAAAGCCTCACAAACTCTGTTAAATTAAGCTAAATGATAGAGTTTTCAAAAAATTGCCATTCCTTCAGTTTTAAAGATATGAACCTAAAACTTGGGCTTTTTACTAATTTTGGCTTGCTCTTTCCATTTCTGGCATTCATGTTGTTCTAGCGCCAATTTTTTTTGATTGACAGGCTAAAAAGGTCACGTGACCAGGTCCTGCAAAGGGTGGATTCACACGAGTGTAATCCACCATAACGAAAAAAATGCTGGCTGTACATTTGACCACAATCCCTTGCGAACCTAAAACAGTCAAAACAACACGTTGAAATCCTCTATTCTTTTAAATGGCAGCGTAATGGCAACAACACTTGTACTGGCTTGTTTTCAAGATTAAAAACCTGTCTACCGCGATTTTATAACGGATTTAAATATTTTCACGCGCAAAGAATTGTGGGTAATGTACAAGGCGTTATCTTTTTCGTTACGGTAGGATTACGGCCTGTCATGTTCGTATTAGCACACTAGGGTAACCACTTACCTCTGAAGCACTCTGAGTAGTTTTCTACTCTTGATGGGATATTCCTCGTGGATGCGCGCATGCGCGCTGTGAATACCCTTGTCTACCAGACTGCTATATGCGGAATGGTTTTCAGGCAGCTTGAGTAGTGACCGCCAAATAAACACCCTGCAATTAGCAGAAACATTATTCAGTTTGCATCCCTCTCCCAGGCTCTGAGAATTGTGTATGACGTCACCTCGTTTAGTAGCCCTTATAATGCACCTGCTTTCCCCACACGTACCCCAAGCTCACTATGATTTTTCGTAATAAAGAAATAAAATATAATCGATCTTGAAACTTCACTCACTTGTTATTTGTGTTGTTCTTTATTTCTGGAGAAAATTTGAAACCATTTCGCCTGAATTTGAGAGAGTTAGAGCGGTTTGACATTTTTTTCTAATTTCCACCAGCTCAATTTTTTTCCAGAGATAAAGAACAACACAAAGTGAGTGAAGTTTCAAGATCGATTATATTTTATTTTTTTATTACGAAAAAGCCTACACTTTCATTACAATTTCTAAACCACTCACAGTGAGCTTTGGGATACCTGTACCTTCCCCGACATGAATGAGCAGAAACAGGAGATTAAAACCCGCGGGTCATGCGATCTTACGTATTTTAAAATTAATGTGCGCGGAAGGCCGCATCAGATCAGGAGTGACTTCTTAGCCAATTCTAACTTAGGCCGCATTCTTTTGTGACTGTCCTGACTATTCCTATTCCGGTATAGGATTAACAGAATACACGCAATACTACACGAACAGATATTCCGAAAACGGAATGATCTTGACGACGGTGATCTGGGAATTAACAACTCCGCCTGACGCACTCGCACAAGATTTCCCGCCAAAACTTCCCGCCAAAATTTCCCTGAAGAACGCCATATCGCAATTACCAAATCGAAAAAAGGACTGGGCCGAGTTTGTAAAGTTCATTGAAATAACAAATAAACCTCGTTATTTGAAAGACAACATTGGAATTAGTAAGAATACCAAGTTTGCGCATGATTTGGTAAATAGAAACTGAATAGCAAGTGTTCAAAAATCGCAAAAGTATATGGGTTGGAGGGAGGTTTGAAAGCTCACCACATGGTCAATATCCACTGAACTTGATAAACGTGCACTTTCTTGTGATGGAGATAATTTCTTAGATCATCATTAGATTAACTTCACAAACTCGACCCAGTCCTTTTTTCAGTTTGGTAGTGGCGATGTGGCGTTCTTTTGGGAACCTCTGGCGCGCGTGCGCGTTTAGGCTCGTGATCATACCGTTTTCGGAATATCTGTTCGTGTAGTATTCATTTATTCTGCTATCGGGAGCAGCACGATGAACAGAATACTAATCTGTTCACTCCGAAAACGGAATAGGTCCCAAAAGAACGCGACCTAAAAATAGTATGAAAACACATTTACTTTAAGCATGCGCAGAAAGTGACTCGGATATATTTCCTAACACCGAGAACAGTAAATCCCAGCATGCGCAGTAAGAAACAAATGGGGTCTGGGTACGAGATTGAGTAAATCCTTATTATTGGAAAAGAAATTAAATGACTCGATTACCGCGCCAGCTTTTAATGTGCGACTGAAACAGGAACTCTACAAAGCTATAAATATTGATCTGTACCTGTACTTATGTATCCAACATTCTTGAATTCTTATTGGCTGAAAACAAAATGGCGCGAATTTCCTGCATTTCGATTGGCCTGATCTAGCCACAAAATACCGCGCTGAGCTCTGATTGGCTGAAATATAAGATTTATAGGATAATTATGCGTACCTGTACTTGGTTGGATACTCGCCGTAACCTCGTAATATCGACATCAGACGGTTACGACTCAGACCCCCAGGCAACTCACTCTGTTGGAAGAATTGATACGGCGCGTTCTAAGAGAACACTTGTCTCGTGGTAGCTGAAAATGGCTTAGTTAAGGTTACTGGATACCTTCAAAGCGAAAAAGATGGTGAATTTTTTTTCCCGCACAGAAATGTAGTTTTAGTAGCAGTGTTTAATATACTAAAAAATCCGGTCAAAAAAAAATTATATTGACGGAGAAATACCAAAAGGAAGTTTTTAACCGGAAGTAAAATGTTCTGTTTGATTGACAGCAGATCAATTAACACATGACAAGTGCTCACTCGCCCGTATCGAAAGTGTATGAAATGAATTTATGCGCTAGCTTCCCCATACCAATGTTTACGTTTATTGAGAAACGTTTTTCCACACACGATTCCGTAATTCCATCGGTTGTTCGCCTTATGTCTTCCAAAAAGCAAGCAGGATACCCTTAGCTTGGAAAACAAAGAAAAATGAAAATCAAAACAAGGCCAAACAACGCATACGACTTCGAGCCAAATCAGAAGTCCTCGCAAAACTCGACAAGGGTTCGTATTTTCACTTGTGTGCCGAGTGATCCACATCTGAACATAAAGAAGAATTGATAGGAGCCAGCCGAGAGAATATTTTATGGAAACGTCTGACGGTTCACCTTTTTGTCTTTTTTTTTCAAGTCAAAAAGCCGGCTATAGATACGGCGCGTAGCTTTGATCGGAAATCAACATACAATATTCATCTCGGCCAAAAAAAAAAATTCTCTAATTCCTATATTACAATACCACTGGAACCCACATATTAAAATAAGAGACAACAAGGAGAACTATGGCTTGTAATTATATTTACATATTGAAACTCTACCTTTAGTTTTTCCCGCGGAATTTTGGGAGACTCCAGGAGGTTGCTTCTGATTGGAGAATGGGTGTCGAGTCCGGAAAGCCGCTCTAAGTAGGTGTGAATCAGTTGCTGAACTTCTAATGCCGATTTCTCGGCTACAATTTTTCAACGTTTCTGCAGTCTTCAAGTGAATTGATTGCAAAAAAGAATTTACCGGTAATTTTTTTAATTTCGTCCAGTGATTCTACAATAACTAATCTCTAAAAGCGTGTGTGCTTTTTTTCGATTTGTTTTTAGTTTTAAAGATATCGGTCCAAGCGTGATGGCTTGGCAAAAATAATCAATGACTCGACTTTAAACTGCAATAATTTCACATAGAAAATAGATATCAAAAATCGCACACACGCTTTTGGAGATCAATGCCCGCTTAACTTGACACAAGTGTAATTACTTCGTAAGTATAAAACCCCGACGCTGGTAATTCGCGTTTATAAACGTCTTCGACATCGGGTTAAAGTGACTGTAGTTTTAAATATAGAGTAATTCCGTATAAAATAACCTTTTACTGGTATTCTTCAGTTATCAACCTTTCCATTGATATATAGGTTCCCATATTTTGTTCGCCAAGCGCCCGCGTAAACGCATTTTTGTGGAAATCACTTTTGAAGGTATCCAGTAACCTTAACCCTTTTGTTTGACAGAGCGAACTTTGAAAATAGATTAGTATAGCTTAGCCTGCTATACCAGACGTATTATTTCACTCTAGCTGATCTCGTAAATTCTTACTTCACTTCACTTCACTTTTATTTCAATTTACCAATTATATTACAAAGAATCTAACCCACCCACATTTAGCAAATGCTATTCGAGGTGGGGGGTTAGCAAATGTACAAGAGACGATCGTATTAACAATTTTCAAGCAAAAGAAGAACGGAAACAGATCTCAGATTACAAAAAGAACTTACAAGCAGAACTGACTGCTAAATAAGTACTACTTAAAAAAGCCACAATATAAATCTACTATAATGTACAAGATTCGAAGTAAAGGTAGCTGGCACATTTCATGTACTCCGTTGAATTGGAAACGTTTTCGAGCTTAATAAGCTGGTCGAACACTGTCAGGGTTTTCAAGAAGTTTTTACATAACTGGCACACTCTGTTAAGTAACCAGAGAAACCTCCCCTTTTCATACTCTTTTCAATAGAGATCCTCACTTTGTCTGGGTAAAGTCGGGTAAAGTAACGTAGCAACCACAATCTATCCCGAGTCGCCGACTGCCGGCTCTTACTGAAAACCTGACCGCGAACAAACACTGACAACAACAAAATTGGGAGAATTTTCCTCGCAATTAACCTACTGATATAAAAAAAAAAGAAACAGAAAAGATTGCTCAATCTGCTAACTATCACCACTAATTGAATATCTGTTTTAAGAGTAAAGACCTAGAGCAACTAAGTGTGGCTAGGTCCCCTCATAACAATTCATATTTCTTATTGAAACTCAGTGACGCTGAATAATTGCTGACCTCCTGTCCCGAGTCTGCTGCAGTCCATGCTTCAGAATCATCGGTGTGTCCTCCGCTGGGTGACGCCCTCGCTGCCTTGTGAGATATCTGCCTCGGTAGTCTTCTTGTAATCACTTTACTGCCCTTTACAGCACCCGATAGTGACACAGAGGACTTTGTGCTCTGCCTGGAACCTGGACGCTCGTCCACTACTGTCTTGACTAAGGGTGGAGGAGGCTGAAGAGAAGAGAAAAAACGATTCAGCTGATTCACAAGCATCTAAAAATCTACCAGACTTGTATTTCATTACTGCAGCTTCTAGACGCCATTTTGGGGGTACGCAAGTGTCTAATCTGCGACGATTCTAACGACGATTTTTTAACGAATATTTTTAACGACGATACTTATCGACGACGCTTAACGACTATTTTGAACGACTACTTCTAATGACGATTCTTAACGACAATGTTTAACGACAATTTTAAACGACTATTTTAAACGACTATTTTTAACGACGATGATTAACGACGATTTTTAACGACAATTTTTGCCTCGTTTCCGTGGGCAACAATGTTGCAGGTTTTGATGGTAATTCAAAATCTTGCAATATGTTGTCGCAACGAAGCTTGCATTAAAAATCGTCCAGCGCGCCATGTTGTACTGTATTGACTTGTCGCGCAACAGTGTTTCACGGAAAATCGTCGTTAAAGATCGTTGCGTGTAACCTCACCTTACGTACTAAATGTTTCTCAATACGTTTGGTTTTAGAAAGATATATTAAAATCCTCAAACATGTGGATTTTTTTTCCGAACTACTCTAGCTAATGATATTACCTAAACTAGTTGGCACTTTTCCGGCAAAGATTGAGGACAAGCAAGAAAAGTTAATGAAAAAAGCATGCGTTCTTTAGGATTCAGGTTTGCTTAAACCTAGAACAAAAATATCATTTTTTGGAAGGGACCTAACGTTGATATGTGGTACCCCGCTTTACCTTACTGAGTTGTTGTGTGAGTGCAGGTATACTGTAGACATTAATATTGCCACTGTCCATTACAGCTGCGATGTAGCGCCCATTGGGACTGAACACGATGTGGGATATCATCTGAAATGGGATGAAAAGAGTGCACTGTTATAATATGGATCTGTTCTTGGGAACCAATGTGTATACTTTTGAACATGGTTTCGTAGAAACACTTTCTGCATGTAATAACACTTTACTGAATATTCCCCCCTGCTACACAGAAACGAGGCGATTAGGTACAGTAAGCCAAAGCAATTGCGCTACTTGAGTGTGCAAGTAAAATGAATGAGTGCAGGGCTTCAAGTGGCCAGGGTAAAAAATATAGGGATAAATATAGGACATTTTTCAGGAAAATATAGGGCTAATATAGGGCAAAATGAAGAAATATAGGGAGATAATATAGACGAAGTTGGCGATGTTTTCCATCCATTAGCTGGATTTTAAACAACAACAAACACATGAACATATAAAAACTAATGCAATGGCTCTTTATTTCTCGATGTCGATCAGTTCTTGCAGTGCCGTGAACGTTCTATTAAGCGCCCATGGCAAAATAGCCGGCATTTTTCATTTCTTATTGACCAAAACAGTTAGAAGTACATGAAATATCCAATAATTGTTTTCGTTTTTTAGTTAGTAGCAAAGAAATTATAGAAATATAGGAAATATAGGACATTTTAGAAAATATAGGGAAATATAGGGAAATCTAAAAAATATAGGAAATATAGGAAATATAGGGACACTTGAAGCCCTGTGAGTGTCATAATAAACTATAAAATTGCAATTGCATTAACTACTAAAGTAGCATAATGTTTTTAGCTCACTTACCCAATCGGATCGTTCCTGTCTAGCGCGGTAAAAATATTCCGTAAGGTCTATTCTGAAGGTACAGTGTGTCGCCTTTTTACTTGGCAAATTCATCTCTCTTTGACAAACATATCTTCACACAGTCATTTTATAAAGGGCTCTTCTGGAATCTCCATGCTTCTTACCTGATCCTGACCACCAATATCAAACAGCAGCTTGCATGAGTGGATATCGATAAACCGTACAACACCATCCTGTGCCAAGACCCCAACAGTCTGAAAACAATTAACAATGCAGTTAAAGGAATATCGAATTCTGAACAATCTCCATTTTTACCAGGAAGGCAAAGTCAAACAGGATTTCATGGTCAGTAGTTTTATAGTGAAGATTTCCTCCCAGCTACACAAGTGTTTCAATCCACATTTGTATTGTAGCTAGAGAGCACTAGCATTGGTTTACATTTTCATAGGTGAAACAAGCATGGCCATTATATAAATCAGTGGTTTCAATAGCTTTTGAAGTAACCTGAGTATCAGCTTGCCCTGTGTGTGTGTGTTTGGGGGGAGGGGGTGCCTATATAATATAATAACAGGTTTCTTCAGGGCCAGGTTAGTTATTTTTTTCTTCGAATTTATAAGAGCATGGATAAGAGTGAAAAAATACGTCTGCATAGCAGGCCTTTTCAGTCAAGTTTTTTTTCGGATTGGGCTACCTGTGTCGCGGCCGTGTGCCACAGGTATCCCAATCCGAAGAAAAAACGCGCGCCTTAAAAAAAGTGTCATGATATTACGTTATATCCTGTTAGTCATTAATCACGCCACGGCCGTGTGCTATGTGACCTATGTGATTATACTTGTAACATGATCCATATGTAAACGCTCTCTTACACATCTCGCCGACTCAAGACTTGTAAGCAAACGCTCAGTCCAATTCCTTATTAAATGATGAAGTAGAGAACTCATTACATGGTGTCAGAAGTGGGATCCGAACCCACGCCTCCATTTGGAGAGCATCCACCTCAAGCACCTAACCGCAGCACCGCCTAGACTCCAGAGAATGCTACTAGGACTGCAATCATACGACTTGACCATCAAGTACGTCCCTGGCAAGAACATGCTCCTAGCAGACGCTTTATCCAGACTATCACCTGAATACCAGCTTCCAATCGAAGACATGAACGTGCAGATCCACGAGGTATGTCCACAATTCAGTAGTGAAATGATCCGAAGAATCGACACCGAGTTGACCACACTCAAGGATGTTGTGTACAAAGGTTGGCCAACGACCATCAAACAAGTACATGAACCGGTAAAACCATACTGGTCATACAGAAACGAAATCGCCATCGACGACGGTATCATGATGAAGGGCCAAAGGATTATCATACCCACCACCCTTCAACCGGAAATCCTAGGCAAACTACACGGCTCACGCCAACGCACGGAAAAGACGAAACTCAGAGCCAGATCATCTGTGTATTGGAGGAATCTCAACAATGACATTGACAGGACCACAAAATTGTGCAACACATGTCAGGAGTTTCAACAAAGCCAAGCAAGGGAGCCACTCATCCAGACTGAAGTACCACCGAGACCATGGCACACAATCAGTAATGACCTGTTCTACCTGGACGGTTCGGAATACCTCCTGATCGCGGATTACTTCTCCAAGTACCCGTTTGTGAGGAAAATCCCTAAAGGTCAGAGCAACAGCAAAACTGTCATATAAATGGCAAAGCAAATATTCAGCGAGCATGGTATACCTAAAGTAGTAAGATCTGACAACGGGTCCACACTATTTCAGCAGTGAATACCACAAGTTTTCTAAAGAGTACGGCTTCCAGTACGTCACTAGCTCACCAATTTACCCTCGCAGTAACGGCTTCATTGAGAGACAGGTGAAGACGGTGAAGACATTGCTGGATAAAGCCAAGAAGACACACAGTGACCCCAACATGGCTCTCCTGTGTCTACGCGCGACCCCAGTTGACGACAAGCTACTATCTCCGGCGGAAATGCTACTGGGACGAAAGGTACAAGACAACCTCCCTCGTTTCCTTCCGAGAAACAGCGACAGCGAAGAGATCGCCAACAGGCTTAGAGAACGGCAAGAACTACAAAAGTTCTACTACAACCGCCACACTCAGCCACTACCAGCTCTGGAAGCAGGTCAGAAAGTTACCATACAAGACCCCGCGACACACCGGTGGAAACCTGCAGTCATCACAGAGAAGCTGGAAGACGTACCACGATCATATCGAGTTGCCACACCTGCAGGAGGGGAGCTACGCCACAACCGTATCCACATACGGGAGTCACCACCTTCGATACAACAACCCACCACCAACACCACCACGGAGGCTGTGGAACAACCTGCTGCACCGCAGACAAAGTGTCCACCTGGGACAACGATGACACGCAGTGGCCGGATTATCAAGCCACCAGACCGCGACATGTGAACCGTGACATTGAATATATCAAGCGTATATGTCCATACATTAAGAGACATTTAGAAACACTCAAGTAGAGACATTTTTAAGGTTCCAGTTATAATCAGCTTGATTAATATTGATTCACAACTCTCACGGAAAGGGGGATGTCATGATATTACGTTATATCCTGTTAGTCATTAATCACGCCACGGCCGCGTGCTATGTGACCTATGTGATTATACTTGTAACATGATCGATATGTAAAACGCTCTCTTACACATCTCGCCGACTCAAGACTTGTAAGCAAACACTTAGTTCAATTCCTTATTAAATGATGAAGTAGAGAACTCATTACAGCAAGCAGGCTAACCAAAATGTAGCAACATTGTTTAGCATTCTGCACATGACCTAAAAATGAATACCTCTCAAACAGAGATATTATGCATCAGTTTTGCGAGTGACGTGCCTGAAAACGGTACTGCACCTGTGCTCGCAATGTTGAAACCTAGTGAAAATTTGTTCCTATTTGATTTTAATTTCCTGTATCTTCTTTTTTGTTCTTTGGCATTGATTTCCCTTTATTCTACACGTTATTTTTGTGTTTTTCTTTTTCTTTTCTTTTATAATTTATCGTTTGTTCAGGTTGCTACCTTAGTTCAGATAATTGGGAGCTAAATATATATACATGTATTATGCCTGTAAATATTTGTACCTGACTAGATCCTCCATCAAAACTATCAGAGAGAAACTCAATCTGCTTCACAACCCTAACTTTGGCTGGTAGCTGAACAATGTGCAGAAGACGTTTGGTGTCCAGACTCCAGACATGAAGAAATCTTGACCTAACAATAAAAACAATTAAACAAAATGGTGAGAATAATTACTAAAAGGTAAAATACTGATTATTTTTTGTCTTTAATATGTATATTTACAATGTTGAACTTTTTCTCTCAGGCCTCAAAACTAAAAAGAAAATCAGTTGGTGACTAAATAATTTAAAGCAAATAAAATCTATTGTCACCAGCCAGCCAATGTTTATAGTTGCCAAACATAATGTTTTAGTAGAACTGTCGACTGTATTGATTGCAATCAGGCATCAAAAACATAACACCTCAGCATGCCACTCCCAGGTAATATGGAATTATCTGAAATGCCCTGCATATCATCTGCTGTGTGCAAAAAGGGCATAAGTGACACTTGATCACGCTCTAAATTCTCCCTTAGAAAACAAAGAAAGTGAAGGAGAATTTAGAATGTGATCAGGAGACACTAATATGCCCTTTTTGCACATAGCCCTTCAATTTATCTTAATTACCAAAACGAATTATTATTACCTATCCGGTGTTACACTCGCTCAATGACCACCATTATAACTGAAGCAATGTAAGAAACTCACAACTTCTCTGAGACACATAAATCCTTTAAAACACATACTTTATTTCCTATAATATCATAATAATTTATTTATCTTACCAAAATGCATTATAATCACCTATTCGGGGTTTAACACTGTCTCCTTGACTGCTATACTGAAGCATGTATTACAAAGAAACTCACAATTTCTCTGAGACACATAAATCCTTTGAAACACTTAGTCCCTAATGTCATAATTGACAATTAATGGTTATGGTCTGCGTTCTGGTGACTGTCGATAGATTCCAGAAAGTGTTTAGTAAAATAAAGCGCTTCTGTTAGTGATTTCGTTACAATTACCTTAAGTACCAACAGTGACAGATAATTAATTAATTAACAAATTTATCTATATATTTATTAGTAGACTTAGCAGTTCAGAGACCTTTGTAGTACAGAGTACTCAGTTGATTAATATATGTATAGTCAATATTGTTATTGTTATCATATTTATCGACATATGTACATTATAAGTATATTTATTAACAGCTGACACCCTTGTTGTAATTCAGTCTAATATACTGCAAATGGAGTTATTAAACTGCAGATATTATTATTATAAAGAGCAGACTGGGCTTGAACCTCCCCCTTCTCTCCTCAGCCTCTATCCTTCCACTATACCACAGGAAGCCCAGTCAGATGATTACGTTAATACTTTTCGTATTACATGAGAGTTGCCTAGTACATATTAGGGATTTTAACACCTTTCATAAAGAAATAGTTCTTGCAGGCTGGTTCGGCAGTTTGACACTTTTATGTTTAATATCCTGTCATTGTCTTACCTTCCACCTGCCACAAGCACTCTCCCATCCCTTGGTATTGCTAGTGCCCTGTAATGTGGTGTCTTTCCATCATCAGGGGGGATAGGTAGTTGGTACTTACACTGAAGACTCTCAGAATCCCAAGCAAAGATGCTGTCATCCTTGAAACATGTTATAATGGTGTTGCTCAGGGGAAGAAAGAAGGCCTGCGAACACATGAAATAAAGACAGTCATGTAGATCACAGAGAGATAGAGCAGATTTCTGTTTTTTATTTTTTTATTCTGTGTTCTGATTGACTTATTTTACAATAATATAGACTTGGTCCACACACTGCATATTTTGTCACTATATAAGAGACTTACTTACTTTGAAGTGTACTGGGAATACTGGCCCTTGGTTACTTTTGCACAGACCCTGCTACACTTGGACTCTACTGTCACAATCTTGGGCCAATATTTCCCAGAGCCAGCCTGCACTGCTCAAAACGAGCCACAGCATTGGCATACCCAACAATACAAAACACCCTAACCTTTAGAACGTGCAGCACAAAAACAACAGAGCTACAATACAGGTTATGAGCAGTACTGTATTACTCATTTCCCAGGCCTCAAAATTTAAAAAAATCTGTAGTTGCCACTTGCTGATGAGCATATAAAATCTAGTCATCAGCCAGCAAATGTTTGTAGCTGAGTTGGTGACTAAGCTATAAGTTTTAGTCCCCAAACATGTTTTAGTTACAAGTCATTCATTTGGCGACTCTATCAGTTGCTGAACTTTGAACCTTTTCCCCAATATTCCTCATGCTTGATTACTAAGTAAGAGGTTAATAGCAACTAGAGCAACTACATAATACATGCATGGTCACTTGAAGGGATTTGTGCAAAAAGTGCGCAAGTGATTCTTGATCATGTTCTAAATTCTTCCTTTGAAAACAATGATATATTGAAGGAGAATTTAGAATGTGATCAAGAGTCACTTACACCCTTTTTGCACACAGCCCTTCACTTAATAATTAATGGAATCACTATCATTTAAAGAAACAGCTTTTAACTTGTACCTGTTGAATACCAATAGTCTGTGCTCCATTGAGTGTACGTTTCCTGGTGAAGGTGTCCAGATCCCAGAGCTGCACTACTGCGTTAGATGACGTCAATGCATATCGTCCACTGGCGTGAATTGATATACAATGGATGGCAGAGTCATGACCCTTCATCCAGCTTACCAGTTCATGGGATTCTTAATAATTAAATAGTTTGAGTGGATTTAGATTGTGTGGGTCATTGCATGCATTCAGGCTTGTCAAATAGGGGGCAGGGGGGGGGGGGGGGGCAATGGCCCCCCTTCCCCAAGGAACTGCCCACCCCCTCCCCTCAATCTCACATCTTAGTCCCATTTAAGGTCTCGATAAAGGTTCAACGTGTCATTTCGGAAAAACGCTATTGCAACGTCGGAATTAAAGCCACATAGACGTACTATATACCGTTTTAAAGGTCTTGAATTGAAGAAAGTATATATTTAATCCGTTTTGAACAAATGTTAAAAGCGTAGATGTTGTATATATTTCTATGCGAAATGACTCTGTCCGCCAGAAGGAGTTCAGCCCTTCAGGTTTTGAACATTTTTTTTTCTTAATTAGCCCTTTCGAATCCCAAATAAATTGACTCAAATACTGTGTCGGGCATTTTTGATATATTGCGTATTACAGATTTTATCCCTTTTCAAAGTTGAAAAAGTAGTTTTTCATCCCATTTTGATACAACCCAGGTCATAAAACCTGAACAAAAAATAATTTCAAAATTCCCCGACACAGTATTTGAGAAATGGCTGTTTTCCACGACTCGTGAAAAACTTAGGAAAATTGGACAAAACGCTAAAAGGCTGGACTTCAACAAAGTTCTGTTTTTGGCCGAAAAAAAGAGCCGAGAAACAGCCCGATAAAAGGTTTTCGATTCATTTCACAGTTGACTAAGAGTCCCGCCTCCAAGGGTAAGCTCATTGACATTAGCCAATCAGAGCGATTCATGTTGTGTTCAGTCTCGGCCGATTACAAAGTTCAGACGAGCCGCAGAACAGAGAAGCTATACAGTTCACCGACGCTCGATACTTCTACAGAAACTAGTTAGCTATAGTGTCGATTCCAGCTTAATTTCAAGAAGAAACACTCTTTTAGGAGTACAGAAAAATGGCACCACAGTAAGCAAACAATTAATATCATGCAGGGAAAACCACTGCAGCGCAGCTCGATCCACACCATGTACACGGTAGGCTGTTTACGTCATCCTAAAATGTTTTATCGCGCTGAAACAAAACCGGCAAACCTTAGCTTCCTGCATTGAATTCTCTTTAAATTTTTGGCCGGATTCAAAAACTTTATTGCTTCATTCTTTGTGGACTTTCCGAGTCTTCGATTATTCTAACTTCTTGGAACTTGAGTATAATCCCTCCAGCCATTGTTTGTCCTAAGAACTTTACACCCACTTCCAAATTTACTCACAAACTAAATTATTACAAACTAAATTGTGCTGTGTTTTTTCTTCTTATTCTTTTTTTAATACGGCACCAAGAAAGATCTACTTTTACACTTTTGGGCATTGCATTATAAACGTAGGAAATCTTCACGAACGAAAAGTAGCGCAGAAAATCACAGGATCAGCGAGAATCAGAAATAACATGCCCAGTGAATGACAGCAGCTGTCAATCATTTTTCGCGCCTTTTTTAGCGGGAAATCAGAAAGTCGCATTTTCAAGGCTTTAAATTATTTTTTTGAGTTTGAGTTTTTTTGTGATGCTAGATTAGGTCTTTTAGATTTAGAATTTGCGAAAAAAACGCATTTTCAAAACTTTTTAATTTTGAACCTTTATCGAGACCTTAAATTAGCCACTGGATGTCTTTCACTGGGTTACAACATAAATGCAGTCACACTCGGAGTCTCAACATATTTGCCCACTTGTTTTAATTTCTGACTTTGTCTCACCTTATAACCCCCAAATATTTCCCCTAATTTTTTACATTTTTTCCCATTTCTGATTTTGCCTGATATTATTATTCCAGTATTTGAACATTCAAGTATTAGCTTGGTTACTCACCAGTGTCAAAGCACCTAAGAGAGTAATCAGCCAAGGCAACCAACACCTCATTTTTACGCCGTAGTGAGAATGCTATTGCCGTAGATGGTGTGCCAGTTTTTTGAACCAAAGAGAATCTGCATTATACGGATCAAACTTTATTAGAGAATTATTAATCAAAGTATTATCTAACATGCCACCAAAGATTCTGCTAGCCTCTTCTATCTGTTTTTTTCTTCAGTATTAAGCCACTAACATTAAAAAACAGCGGCCCCTAGTTGTCTTAATAATTTCTGGTACAGTTTGATTTTGTATCAGTAAGAACTGGCATATGCTGGTCTGGCGGAATCTCTGATGGAACAGATAAGTAAAATCCTTGATTTTTCAAATAAAGTTTAAAATGTATATATGCTTTCCTTATTACCATTTTTGTTTAAAAGCAACCCTGAAAATTTAAAGTCTCATTTGCAATAATTGGAAAATTGCATTTAGCTGACTACCAATCGAATGCAGAGTCTATAATCCTAGTAATTAAAACTTTTACCACCTAGACTTGATTAAATTTTGATTGATGGTCATGCAGCTAAATGCAATTTTCCAAACCAGACTTAAAACTTTCAGGGTTGCACTTCAACGAAAATGGTAAATAATAAACATTTTGAGTGTCACCCTTAGGAAAAGTGAAGTTTAAAGGCTACAACATGAATTATTGTTGCAGTGGCACACTTTTTGTGACTGACAGCATATCCATTTCAATTTTCATTTGAATTATCCAGGGCTTAAATATTATTATAAATAATACTGTACAATGCTTGAACTTAAAGTAAAAAATGATAATGGGTCACTGATCAGAACAAGGTAAAACAGTTTTTTTAATGTTACATGTACATACTCCATGTTTTACATGTACATGACTTGTACGTACTTGTTTTTTCCAAGGTCAAAGAGGTAAATATTTCCCTGATGGTCACCAGCCACAAAAACTTCCCCAAGAGTATTGAATGCAGCACGTAGAAAACGGATGTTTCTTCCTTGCAGGGAGAATGCACTTGAAGTGGTGTGAGTGATACTGGCTAGCAGCCTGGAAATAAAGTGGTGTTATGGCTATATGAATTCAAAATACAATTAAGACTAGAGGAATATTCCACTTTCCAAAAAAAATCTAAAAAAAAATCAAGTGGTTATAACCTTGATTTACTTTTAATAATAATATTATAAATTAATAAACTTTAAAGACTTGTTTTCTTGGGACTTACTCCAGCTATTCTGAAATGAGAATTAATACATGTACCTCAAAATCATGCAGATATCCATCCTATCAAAAGTAGAAAGTAGCTGCCTCGCAATAATATTATGTCCCCAAAAAAACAGAATTATACCCTAATAAATTTGAAAGTGAATCTAAAGTTTAAATCTCCTGTCGAAAATTGTGGAAATAAAACAAAAATAGGGAGGATTTTCATAATTTCCAATCTTGCCGTAATACCTTAGTTACCAGTTAACTTAATGATGAACCATTATTTTCTTGGGGAGGGGGGGGGGAGGAGGGAGAATTGTAAATTTGTTTAGATTACTGTTCCAGAGTGTGTGAACACTTTTTTTCACTCTACATTATTTAAACACTTTTTTTAAACAAATTATTCTTTGGAAACAATAAGCAATTAATATATGATGCAAAATATGATGCTGAAGGTAGAGGCAAATAACTGATGAGACTTTGTGATAGTTGAGTTCAATAATTGTTTTAACATAATAATTCAACACAATATACATGTACCTTAGTTTTAATACCAACAGCTAAACCAATCAATCTGCCTTGTTTACCAAATGGAGTGATAATAGTGCACATGCATGCTCAGACCATATTATTTGTAGCGAATATTGAATTATCACGACCGTTTATTATTTGCAGTCAGTCAACATCATTCCCAGGGGTCTAATTTATGCGCCTAATCCAAGATAGTGGAGAAAAAAAACCTGGTATGTACAGGCTGGTGGGATTCAACCACTGATTGGCTAGACGTTTCGCGTGCGCTGATTGGAGAATTTCGATTAGTGTGTGCACTTTTGATTTAAAAAATAAACTGTTGATATTGTCTTTCGCATTGCACGTTCTAAATTTGTTGAAAACAACAACAAATTCATCAGAACATACGGTAGGATTTTTGCCTTTTTTTATATTCACTTTGCAACTCAGGGTACAAGCAGAACAATGTACGGTTGGAATTCATTGGGATCACACTTCAACCGCTAACCATTTTCAGCGATGATGAATCCAAGATGGTGGATGTTCTTCAAAATATGCCCATATTTAACAATTATTCACCGAAGTGGCGGTGAATAGTGGTGGATATTTACCGAGCCGCTTCGGCGAGGTAAATATCCACCACTATAACCAACACTGAGGTGAATAATTGTTTTAGTATATACCACATTCCAGGTGAATAGCCTGCACCAAATAGTTATTTTATTTTCTGTCAAATGGACAAAAACTCGCGTGAAATGATCGCTGTTTTGCTCGGAGGTGAATATGAAATCATATTTACTGTTTGAGTAGCCAATCAGAGCGTGCGAAAATTTATATTCACTGGTGTGGTATTATACTAAATTGGCATATTTTTGGGCCAAATGACCAGCCTGTACCATGCGTAAAGACCCCTGGGAACGAGGTTGGCAGTCAGTTATTTGTAGGTGAATTCTGGATGGGAGAGAGTCAAATAATAATAATATATACTTTAAGGTCTCTGAGGCTTTGCAAACAATTTGTTTCTTTTTTCCATCCACACTAAGTATAAGGACAAATCATTAATAGAGTGGAATGGTTAGGAGGCCCGGCAAACTTCAAATGGGCTAACAAAGCCAAAGACATTGCGATTAATGTTGGAAGGGGGTAAGACAAAAGATTGTGCATGGCCATAGTTCATTAGCGTCCCCTGAATGACTGAACCCACACGTTTCTACTGGCTGATTGATTAACATATTGAAATTTCTATTGTGTTTTTTGCATGGTCACGGTTGAAAAAAAGAGAACAAAGACATATAACGAAGAAGGTCGCTAGGTTTCATAACCATTCCACTCTAGTCTCTATTAACTATGATTTCATGGACGTCTTATTAATTGTGAAAACTGTTTAAAAGCATTAGCAAAGGTGTTGGAACTTTTGTTTTGGTTTTGTTGTACCACTCAGTCGCACCGTAGTACGTTGTTTCTTCTTTATAATCTAACACTTCCCTTTAAGCCAGCTGTCATTAACAAAGTTTTCAAAACACACATTGCAAACAACAACAACATTAATTCAACAACACAGTCACTAACCCGCTCTCTGTTGCCGACGGTTTGCGCTGCCATATTTTACCGGAGTCCTTTTTATGTACATCTAACAAATCCATAGCTACCTTCGCAGTATTGACAAGTATTAAGACACCATTTCAAAAGTAAAACGGCTAAGATTTCCTCATTTTGTTTCAGTTCATGCAGGAGTTCGTTTCTCCCGCCATTTTGGCTTCGTAGCCTCGCCTGATTAACCCAGTCTCCTCACGACCGGAATACGTTAGGACAGATAGATATCAGTTATAGACGAAAGTTCTGAAGCGATCATTACTGCTTTACACTAAAATTTACCCGATAATCCTTTGAATTTGTTTTAGTGTAGTAACTATTATGCTTGGAAATCCGATTTCAAATTTATTGCATTATATTGGGCTCCACCCTAATAAGTGTCTTTGCACTTCGTGTTCAGCTGGTAGCATTATAAAATGACCCTACGTCAAAAAAGACTTGGTGTATAAGGTTTCAAAGAGTGATAAAAGATACTTTGCAAAATTTGATAGTTATAAGTGTCAATTAATATTTAGCCAGTTCGAGGCTCTCAGATAGTGGGAAAGGGAGCGAAAGAAAAATGCAGGCGAAATTTTCCCTGTTCCCCTCCCCACCCCAGTAATTTGCTTGTCACACCTCCCGGTGAATTTCAGTCGCATGTACAGCTGGGACCGGCGGAGTCACGAATAATTCACATGCTGGTATTTTGTAGACGATAGGGAACTATTCAGGTCTATTCAGGTCTTGAATTTCTTGTGCCACTATGTCCCAAGTTCGTTTTAAAGTCTCGAAACCGGAGCCGGAGGCCGAGTCAGGTAAAGAAGATGTGAAGTCAAACATGAAGGACGTGAACTGGTCGCAGGACGTGACTGTGGAAATCATCGAAAGAAATAGTAAGTGAAATGTTATTGTAATTCATACAAGGAGATACTTCAAGCTCTGGTGATTTCATTCAAAAGATGAGAAAAAAGGCGGTTAAAGTTTTTCTTTATTTCTTTGGTTATAAATGTAAGTTTTTGTGGGCTAAGACAATACGAAATCGCGCCATTGTTACTGTACCTCACAGTTGGGTTTCACGTTGTACCATTCCTAAAATAGTTAAAATTAAATGGGCGCCCGTGGTTTCCAAAGTGTCACTTATATATCTTGATTAATTGAACCATGCATTATTAGATTACCTCTTAGTTCACGCATAGTTAATAGAGTGGAATGGTTATGAAACCCGGCAAACTTCAAAGGGGCTAACAAAGGCGCTGCGATTTATATTGGAAGGGGGCAAGACAAAAGATTGTGCAGGGTCATAGTTCATTAGCGTCCCCTGAACGACTGAACTCACACGTTTCTATTGGCTGATTGATATTGAAAAAAACTAACAAAGACATAACAAAGGTTTCATAACCATTCCACTCTATTAACTATGGTTCACGCTTTATTGACTACGGGCTTTACAATTTTAGTTTAACATTGTTGTGATCGATTGCTAATTTTCTTCTCGCAAGCTCCAACTCTTGGTAAAGATCCCAACGCGAGTGCAACTGAAAATCTGTTGGTCACGGAAGACGGGAACTTAGCACTGTACGAGGTAGAATTTAACTCCATTTATTTTCCTGTTGTTCTCCGGATGTAGATCAGAGTTAAAACCTTGATTTTAATTAATTGTTTCAGAAAATATCAAAACAAATTTGAGTTACGATCTTTAGCGCCGAGGTCTATAAATATTTGATTCTCATTTCTATTAATAATTCTCTGTTATCATTCAAGGATGAAATCCAAAGAAGACCGAAAATATCTTCTTTGTTGGCTACTCTGGCGAAATATGAAGCTGTCCAGTCTGCGCCCCAGGATCAAGAGAAAGAAGAGGGTGAACTGAATTCCACAAAACCCAACAAAGTTAGTACTGAGAGTGGCTCGCTTGAAAAGTAATCCATTGTTTTCTTGATTTTAATAATTTCAGTTTTGGAAAAAAAAAAGTCGCACTCGAAAATTGTTGTGTAATCAGTATGGGCACTTGACAAATCCCCAAGAGGTCAAGATGGCTCTTAAGTTGAACAGTGTAATATTATTTTTGTAAGAAAAAATAAAATGAAAGATATACTCATTTGCCTCCTTCAATGATGATTAATTACAAATGTAGATACCTGGCCCTGGTTCCTGGAAGGCAGATTAAACTAATCCAGGATTAAGGGCTAATCCTGAGTTAAATTTCCTAACCCAGGATTAGCTAATCCTAGGTTAAAAAGCCATCCCCGGAAGGTCAATTTAACCCTAGATCTAGGATTAACCTAACTAATCTAGGATTAAGCCTAACAAAACAAGTTTTACTGGGTTTGTCTACGAGCTGAGCTATATGCTTGCTTTATGCCAAAGTATAATTAAATTATTTGTGTAGTGACAACACATGCATGCATTGATGGATAGATGGTCTAACTAGCCTGCTCTGGAACTCAAAGGCCTGCTGCGGCCATAATTTTCTTTTTTTTTCTTGTGATTTGCTACTGTATGTTTTTCTTTCTCTTCCATACTCATTTTCAATAACAGTTGCATAATTATTTCAACATAAGACAGAGACTGAATATCTAAGAGGATCGCTCAGCATGTCAAGTTTTTGATTTCAATAGCTTTTCTGCCTTGGAGTTGAAAGTGGTATTGCTATACCGAAATTTCAGCTGTTCATTGGTAAATTCATTGAAGTTGATAGAATGGTTCTGGAATTGCCTTTCTACTCGTTTTCCCCAAATAACATGCAAATAATGAAATTTAAGTAAACAAGTCACCATTTTGATTCTCAGCTCAACTTTAATCCACCAATTAACTAGTTAATCCACCTCGCTACGTGGATTAAATTTAATCCACAGATTAACCCTGGATTAGCTCTAATCATGCTTTCGGGAACCGAATCTAACCTAGGAGTAATTTTAATTCTGGTTTAAGGGAAATTTAATCCTGGGTTAGTGCTAATTGGCCTTTCAGGAACTGGGGCCTGTTCAATAACAAATGCAATATATTAGACTATAAAGTGTAATAACAATATATAATTGGAGTTAATATAATTATATATTGGTGTTTTTTTTCAATTTTTACTGTTTTCACCTACAATATGTTTATTTGTGTGAATTATGTTTTATGCAACACCTATGGCCCCGAATGCATGATTCAATGCCAAAACTTTTAAAATCTTGTTTTTTTCCTAGGCTCTAAATTATTGTTAAACATACTCCCAATTTCAGTTTTTAGATTAAGGTTCACTTCAATCACTGTCTTGTTCTATTTATATTTTTCAGGATGAAAAGATGGGTACCCTGATGGGAGTGTATCTACCGACTGTCCAGAACATTTTTGGTGTGATCTTGTTCATCCGTATGACTTGGATTGTGGGTGTAGCTGGAGTGGTGGAATCATTTTTTATTGTGTTGACCTGTTGCTGTTGTGTAAGTATATCCGAGATTCTGCTAGCATCTTTTAGCTGTACAGTACAAAATGTTTCAGTACAGTTCAATTTTTTTATCAGTTAAAAACTGGCATTATTGCTGGCCTACTGGAACTCTCTGTATATTGAGTAGGCTTCCTTGGTATATAAATAGATGGTTATTTAGCACTCCGTTTGTTGTTGTTTATTTTTTTTAAAGATTATGGCTATTTTAGTTGATGAAAAGCTTTTTTCATTATGGAGGCAAGGGAATTATTTGAGTCCAGCTTGTTAAAAGAAAAATCTCTTTCTCATACTACAAAAGGCAATAAATTATATTACACATATTTGGTGCATGCAGCCTTGACCTCCACATAATCATGAGATCTTTTCAACCCATATCCTGCTGAGTTTGTATGATCTAAGTTCAAGTTGAAGTCATGCCTGAAAAAGAAGGGCTATATATTTTGTCAAGATTTGTAAAGAAGAATAGTTGATTCTCCCAATAGATCAATATACTAGTACTGTTTCGTAATAGTTCTTTTATCTGATTAGTTGCCTTCCTCTGACACTAGGGCTCGAATATAACTTTGAGAAAAATTGGTTAATAGACAACAGTTTTACTAACCATCTGTGATATTGGACTCCAAGAATCCTTGGGAACAGAATTCTAGCCCTGTTTGTGTTATATTGTTGACATGTAATACTATGTGCTGCAGGACTTAATAAATGTATTAACTGATTCTGAATTATTACAGACCATGTTAACAGCCATCTCTATGAGTGCTGTAGCAACTAATGGAGTTGTTCCAGGTGAGAAGGATTCAGGGAGTAACACAACGGGCATTTAGGGCATCTATCTTATTATGATAATTATTTTGCTGAGGTATATATAAATTATGACGTTGCTGCAAATGTGCTAACTACTAGTGCAGGTACAATATAGGTGCATCAATTAAACAAATAGGTAGTAAGCCTAACAGGATAGCTTTAATAAGGTGCAAAAAGTAGACAATAAATAAATGGTACAGCTTTAATGCGTACTGGATCTATTCACATGACCTTTTTAGCCTGTCAATCTAAAATAATTGGCACTAGAACAACATGGTTTTTACTAATTTTGGCTTGCTCTTTCCATTACTGGCATCCATGTTGTTCTAGTGCCATTTTTTTTGATTGACAGGCTAAAAAGGTCACATGACAAGGTCCTGCAAAGGGCCTATATATTGAAGGGCTGTGTCACTGCAAAATGGCTGTGATCATGATCACATCACTCCTGATCACATTCTAAATTCTCCTTCAAATTCTTTGTTTTCTAAGGGAGAATTTAGAATGTGATCACGAATCACTTATGCTCTTGTTACATATACAGCCCTTCAATTGCAGTTTATAAAATATATTTGATAGTACATGTACTGGGATTCAATGAAAGCTGTGTTAACTGAAATTCTATTTATAACTGTATATTTAGAAACGTTGGAAGTTGAGCATTTTACCATTTTTTTACTCTTTATTTTATAAATGATTTTTTTCTGTGATCCCATAGAGTTATAGAAACACTTGTGGAAGATTGGTAGAACTCAAAATAGCAGTGGAAAGACTCACCCTTTGGGCTCGCGTTCACATTGAAATAAATATTTCTCATTCTCCCAGTGGTTTTTTTTTCTACTTTTATTTCTAAATGTTTTCTATTTCTTAAATAATAATATTATGATGATTTTCGCTACATGTATATAGTTCAAGTCCTTTGTATTTTACAATGTAGTTGCATTAGTTAATATCCCTGGAGAGCTCATTTGGGATCTTAAATTGCCATTGTAGCTGGTGGCTCCTATTTCATGATATCTCGTGCCCTTGGCCCTGAGTTTGGTGGTGCGGTTGGACTCCTATTTTATCTTGGAACAACTTTTGCTTCTTCTATGTACATTCTTGGTGCAATCGAAATACTGTTGGTAAGCAAAACTATGATTAAGGCAAATAATAGCAGTCTAGGAATGAACATGTACAAATGATGTATTAATTCTCAGACTGCTACATGTAAAATAAGTATATACTTAGACAAATCCTCAGACAACTTACATGTAGGTCACTGACCCATCTTCAGTGGAAAGACAGCTATCAACTCAACTGGAGAAGATCAGTGATCCCAGATGTCTGGGAATGTTTTGCTGCTCTTGAAATTGTCATAAAATCCATTCAATTGAAATAGCAGTGCACGTTTTCCATTTGAGGATTAGACATGTACAAACCAATTTCCATAATCTTTCGTGAACATGCTTGAGTGCATTAATTTTGAGTAAAATTTCAACATTGGTGATTTAGCATATTTAAATTAGGTCTGAGTACTTATTTCCTGTGATACAGATGGCATCACACACATGCCCAAATATATATAAAGGGGTGCAGATTATAATAACAGGGTTGCTATGGAAAGGGAGAAATAATACTTTTTCAACTGCTGATGGGATAGGCCATGGAAAAGTCAGAGAATTTTGCATCTCCATGGTCTGGAAAATTCTAAATTAATGTTCTTATTAAAGTCAGGGAAAAGTCAGTGAATTTTATTTTCAGGTTGCCACGATGGCTCCTCATGCCTCAAAGTGTCTGCAAGGGGAAGCTACAGGTTTTGATAATGACTTTTGTTTTGGATGAGGGAATGTCGTTTACTTCGCTAACAGTCTTTGTTAAATTGGTCCGTGAAAATTGTTTCTGGTCAGGGAAAAGTCAAGATTTTTTTCCTTGATGGGTGACAACCCTTCATTTCAGTTTAAATAGAACCTCCACTGAAACACAATGTTTGCTATCTAATGTTCCTTAATTAAGGATGCCTAAATCTATTTGACTCCTGTAAAGGGTGGACCATTAGAAAAGTGATGGGTCAAAAGCAAAAAAAAAATTTCGAGCAATGCAAAATAGCTTTAGGGACCGTTCATTATTATTTATGCCTGGGGGGGGGGGGGCTGGCAAGAATGAGGGGGGGCCATCAAAAATTCAAGAGCATGAGAGGGGGGATCACAGAAAAAAATAAGCATAGAGGGGGGGGGGGGGGGGGGGGGGCTGTCTATATTTTTGGGTGCATTTCCAGGCATCTAAGGGGCTAAAAATTCCCATGGGAGCATCCCCGGAGCCCCCCCAGAGAAATACCTTGCTTTATTAAATAGTAATCAGCCAATCCAATGAGAAACATACAGAGCACCTAATGCAACCACCATTCAATTGTCTTGCCTAATATTTTGTTTGCCTCATCTTAATTTTGAAACTCCATTAGTAAAAAAATATCATCTAGATCCATCTGAAATTGAGCTCCTCACACTTCATTAAAGGTAGGTTTGGGTGCATTTCCAGCGATCTCAGAAACCTTAATTTCAAAAAATTTCCTCTGGGGGACCCCCTTAATGGATCCGATCCACATAATGTTCAGTCCGTGTTTAGTCCTCTGTAAATGTAAAACTGTGAACAGTGTGAGGGAGGGAGGGAGGGAGGGGGGGGGCTCTATATTTTTCAGAATTGTGTGCGGGGGGTTATGAAATTTGTTTGGAGGGGGGTCACGACATTTTGTTGTTGTTTAGAACGAATCTTGCCAGCCCCCCCCCAGGCATAAATAATGAATGGTCCCTTAAAAGAATTCATGCACACAGATAGCTTGATTTTTTTCCCCACAAAACCATGGTGGCACTGTTATGCCCTAAATGTTACAAATGGCATTATAGAATTCAATTTTTTAGGGGAGCATAACGCCAGACTCCCCTAGCTGGTAATGTGGTGTGGCACTGCGGTAAAACCTTGATGTCCCTGTATTATGTTTGGTAGAGGTGGGGGAGGGGGGGGTCAGATATTATACCTTGGTATCGCTACCGTTCCCCAAGTGTTTTTTAAGTTTAGTTTAAGGCTCATGTATAAACACACTCAACTTTTTAAGGCAAATTTTGATTGGATTCAAAATCGTACACATATTATTGCATCTACAATGCATTAAATTGTGCCAGAAAGTGCAGGAAAACATGCATCCAAGAACCTGAAATTCAAAATTTTCTGGGAGAGCATGCCCCACTGTCTTGTGAAGACTCCCTCCTTTGGAAACTGCAAAAATTAGTAAAACATTATTTGTGCAGAGGAAGAAGGGACCAAAAAAAATTCTGCACTAAATATGGGCATAAATAAATGTCCTGTGAGGTACAAATGTCCCACCCCTCCACTTTTCTAATGGTCCATCCCTAAATTGTACACTTTATTTCTAAAACTCATATAAGTTTGCTGTGCACCACCAAATCTTGGAATCTTATGACATCACCCAGTTTCCCCTATTGTTACCCAACAAAAGAGCTATTGTTTTCTGACAATAGAGGCAACCATGTGACAGTATAAGATCCAAGATGGCAGCATGTAAGAAATTCAAATGAGTTTTATGGACAGGAAAATTGGTACATTTCCTTTAAAGTGCCTATACAAATTGAAAATTAAGTTCTAATTACAAAATCCTTTCAAAACGAGGAAGGGTGGCATTTTCCATTTGTAAATATCTCATCTTGTTCCAGAGATATTCAGGTTTTTGCAATATGCAAATGAGATTAACTGGTTGTCAGTTCCTGTATATGGTTGTCAGTGCCTGTACAAGCTCCTTGGAGTTTTTCTCACTGAACACCTTCCATGTACATACTATATAGATAATATAACATATTCCACATAGATCTACAAATCGATATAGACAAAAGATACATACAAACAAACAAGCAAATAAGCAAATAATAATACTGTACATATTATATTTTATTTTATTTTGTGTGTAAACATATATATTATATATGGTAAAAAATAAAAGATTGATTGATTGTGACATCATTATTTTGATTGACACATTGCAGCCTGGAGACAAATCACAAAATGAAGGATATCTCTGTAAATAGTTGGTAAAAACAATAATTATTGAAACTTTGCATATGTATAATACTAAAGAACGCACCCATCCCTGTGGAAATTGATGTTGCCATGGAAATCATTTGCATATTTCAAAAATCTGAATATCTATTGAACAAGATGAGATACTGACTAAAGGATTTTCAAATGAGATCAACTTAAGTTTTGATTCGTAGGCACTTTAACACGCAGTACCTCTACAAATATTCTGTGATATTTATATTTTGTTGGATTATATTTATTCCAGACCTACATTGCCCCTGTCATGTTTCTCTTTGGTGATGGCAACTCTGGGGGTGGTGCAACATCCGTTACAATGTTAAATAACATGCGTGTATATGGTTCAATCCTTCTGCTAATGATGGCATTTGTGGTGTTCATTGGTGTCAAGTATGTGAACAAGTGTGCCTCACTCTTCCTGGCATGTGTGCTGATATCCATACTTGCTATTTATGCTGGCTTTTTCTCTGCCCATGGTAGAGACTTAACAAAGTGAGTTATTGTTGATGGATTGTAAAATATATTGTGTCCAATGTTAAATGCAAACTATTCATAAATTACGAGAGAGTGACACAGTATTCTAGCGGTAGGCCTAAGCGAGAGGGCACTTGCAAAATTTACATTGTACATGTAGATGCACAAGCTTCCCACAAATTCCCAACTGGCTTGACACACTTCAACATTTTCTTTAAATGCCAAACAATATATTTTAACTTTTTAAGTCTAGTCATTCCATTTTGAGTATATGAGGGGGTCATACTACTCAAAATAAATACATGAAAAATCGTTTGTCATATAAACAAATCTTTCACTTCCTCAGTCATTCTAATAATTCGTATTATACATGTATGGGGTTATATTACTTGAACGACGATATTTCTAATCAGTGACATTCTCCTGTTTTTGCCTTCAGAATTTGCATTCTTGGTGATAAGACATTAGCCAGCAACAGCTATGGAACGTGTTCCCGTAACGATTCTATGTTAAGGGCAGCCTATGGTTCAAGTGCAGAATTCTGGAACTCAACATCGCTACGATACATTGATGGTATACCGGGCATTACCAGTGGAGTCTTTGGGGGTAAGCGACCTGAAGCAATCTGCTGAAGGTTTTATGGGGTTGAGGAAGGGAGAGCATTTTGCATTGGAAAATATGCTGTTGCTTTCAGTGGGGTGTCTTACCTTTAAAATGGTTGCATGTTTGTATAAACTTAAAATAAAAATACACAACAGCTACATAAAATCCTGTGAAATTTAAGTATCATACAACAATGTAGATTTCATTGCTAGAGAATAACAAGAAGCTGCATATTGTCCATTGACATTTCTATTCCCAGAGAATGCCAGAAGTCATTATGTTCAGAAGAATGAAGTGTCTCCTGGAGTAGCAGCAGGTCCTCATGGGGGAGAAGTGAAGTCAGATATGAACACTTCATTCTTTATTCTACTTGCCATCTTCTTCCCATCAGTAACAGGTGGGCTAAAGGGGCACTGACAACCCTCAAATGATAAACTTTCTCATGACGAAAGACAAAAATAACTACTCAGATTAGCAGAGTAAATACTTTCCAGGTATACTGGAGAAACTTTGACACGATTTTGTTGAAGGATGTCAGAGATTCGAGTGGATGAAAAATACTGCTTTTAAAAGAAATTTACAGCAACTTGAAATCAGTTCACTAGCTTGTAACCGAAATCAAGTTTCTAAAATAAGCTAATTTGTGATTCACTGTAATCTTTGCGACCTCTATCAAAAAAGTTTGAAAAGCATATCAGGACATTTGCATGGTATTTCTCTTCGATCTAATGGCGTTATTTTTGTTTTGTTTTAAAGAAACTCGAAGGTTCAATTCGATTGGCATTATAGTCGTTTAAATGACGGTTTTCGTGAGCCTGCATGACTTGTAGTGGGGAATCTGTACTTCTGTGAACTTGTCTGTATGTTGATATCTCCAGGGATCATGGCAGGGTCTAACAGGTCAGGGGATCTAAAGGATGCACAGCGTTCTATCCCCAAGGGGACCATAGCAGCCATTGCTACCACATCGTTTGTCTGTATCCTTTGAAAAATATGCTGCAATGTGTAATTAATGTATTTGTAGCTCTCGATTCCCTGTGAAGTATTTTTTCTTAATAGTAAAATGAATTTTAAGAGGTGATAAAAATTCCAACTTCAATTTAAATTTTTATTTGTTTGTTTTTAGCGCCTCCCGATTAGCTCAGTGGTAGACTGAGAGTGTCTCTTGTGTGCAGGAGGCTGCAGGTTTGAATCCCGGCCGTGTCTTTAATTGGCCTAGTTTTCTCCTTCCTCTTCTAATTTATATGAGGGGGACGTAACTTAACCTGTTGTGCTATTTTGTGAAAGAGTATAGGATTGTCTCCCGACACAACAGCCTGTATTCTGGAGCACTTACCTTAACCTTTAATACCTTTTTATTCTTAGTGCACATGCACGAAAAGGAGCATTTTTGGAGTTTCACAGAGCAGCAAAAACAAGAGTCTGGCTTGATTTGAGAATGTATTTATCAACAAGTGCACATGCTATTTAATAAAAAGTTATTCAAAAAAGTCTGATAAGATTCGTAAAACTGTGATATACAACCTTGACCTATACACCTAAAGATTTAACTTCTGTTCTACTGTTTGGTGCTACCATGCAAGGCGAGCTGCTCAGAGACAAGTGAGATCTAAAACCTTTATTTGCATAACCAAGCTAAGGACTATCAGCAAACTCGCAATCTGATTGGCTACGCAGCAGTACGTGCTGGCATCGTCATTTAACAATAGCCCACTTCTGCGATATACTTTACTTGTCACGCACAAAGGTTTCAATACGAGTTCCCATGCTAAATTGAATTAATTATTTTCACAGAGAAAATAATAAATTTAATTTAGCACGGAGCCTCGTATTGAAACCTTTGTGCGTGACAAGTAAAGCATATCCCGGAAGTGGGCTATTAGACTGTTTACTTTGTATAACCATGCCAATGCTATGTTCGCTCTTGATTTCTATCGACTTTTCTAGGAATCCTGTAGTGAAAAAAATCGAAAAGGTATATTTCTAAGTGATTTTTCTCAGCAGAGCGCACACGGTCGACTGTCAATTGACAACGGCGCCTGGCTAGCCGAGTTTCCCAATAGACGGCGGCTGGGTTATTCTAAGGATAGATAGGATAACCAAGCCGCCGACTAACTGCACACTCGGCATCTGATTGGCTACGCAGGCGATCTCCTCTGGGATCTTAACTCACCTTAACTCGCAGTGCAAAAAAGGAGTATTTTCCTTAAATCGTCTTAACTGCCAAACCCTAACTCACAAAGCCTTAACTTGCCTTAACCCACGAAGGCAAAAAAGAGTGTTTTCCCTGCGTCGCCTTAACTCGCCGTGAGTTAAGATCCCAGAGTAGACCGTCAGCCATAGTGCGATTGAAACGTTTATAGCATGCGCAGTTATAACAAACGAGATATGTCTCTGTCTCTTTTCCAAGTTCTTACCGATTCGTCCCACGTTTCACATACATTATTTCTGCCTGTTGTTATAGGTTTGGTCGTAGTATTGGCAGTGTTTTGGTTGTTGCTAACATTGCTTGGCCTACAAAATGGGTCATTATGATTGGCTCTTTACTGTCCACCGTGGGTGCTGGTATGCAGAGTTTAACAGGGTAAGTAGTAGAATGGATATCGTATGAGTGAGAAAGTTTCTGCAATTACCTACGGCACGGTTACTGTACGACATGTCGTGACATTGAAATGGTTTCCCTATTGTTTTTGTCATAATTACGGAGTTACGGTTCAGTAATTTACAGTACGGTCACGGTAAGTCACAGACATGCCACGTATGTTTGTCCCACTCATACGAAATCTCCTCTAGCTAATCATATAGGCCAATCCTTGCTGACGTCATCGTTTACATCTTTGCCTCATTAGCATAAATTAAACTTCAAGCTACAAACAAACAGACTACATCAGTTGAAAGAGAATTTGAAACTTAGTAATCTCCGAAAATTTGAGATAGAAATTTACTTTCCAAAACTGTAAAATGGGCTGGGTGGCAAGAGTTGCTGACAGCTATACATTCTTTGAGATTTTTAAACGCTCATTCCTCAAAATCTATTTGTCATATCACTCTCAAATTTTCGGTGATTATCAAGTCTGTCAATCTCTTTTGATTTATGGACTCTGTTTGTTTGTTTGTATGTACGTCGCATGAATTGAAGTTTGATGTATGCTAATGAGGAAAAAACGTAACGTAAACAGAGATTCGCCTATAGGTATCATATGGGAATCCGTGTATCTATCTTGTAGCCATTACTCCATTTCGGCGGCCGTTTGGAATGTGAATTACGTCATTGTGTGGACTGAATATCATCATTGAAATAAAGGTCCAACAAAATAGAAACCCTTTATGAACTTTGTTTTTCTCAACCGATTTCTTTCGTTACAACAGATAGAAATGAATAACTTTCGAAAAATATAACACAGGGAGGTCATTATAATCCAATATGGTGGCGCTGTTGTTTTCAGTAGATTTTGCTATCTTTAGGATGAATAAATGCCAGTATGTACCAATTAATACAAACATGTCATTTGGCCGTCAAAACGTGACGAGAACAACACGAGGCGCGGTCGAGTGCTTCACATTTTGACGTCATACGAGGACAGACGCACGACATGACTATCGACCAATGAGAGCGCGCATTTCGTACTCTTTGTTGTATATATGAATAATAGTACATGAAGATGGTAATATGCAGTTTCCTGTCATTTCAGTGGTGCGGATTCCATGCACGGACCTCATTATAAATAGTCGATTTAATACCCAGTCCAACGTCCAACTAAAGAGAAACACATATAAACATGATTTTACTTCAATATAAAGCATGCTCTGTGATGTTTTGTTATCAGAGCACCACGTCTCATTCAAGCCATAGCTCGTGATAACATCATCCCCTTTCTCAACTTCTTCTCTGTTGGTTCCAAGTCTGGTGAGCCCACCAGAGCACTGCTGTTGACCGTGTCTATAGCTGAGATAGGCATTCTCATCGCTAATCTGGATACCGTGGCCCCTATCATTACCATGTAAGCTACAGTACCAATGTTACGTTGGTTTCTTTTGTTTTCGTGTGTTTTTGTAGTGTTTGTTTTGTAGTTTTGTGTTTTGTCCATATATTGTATTGTCCTCCACTGCTAATTGTTGGCTGTTGATTCTGAAGAGGGATGAAAACCGGAAAACGCTAAGAAATATTTTGATAAGAGGTGGGGATTTAACATTTTTGGGAATGTCAAAATCTACACCCTTGGGACATCACCTTTGGTCAATAATATCAAAACTACCCACTCCAGTGCCCTACCTTCCTTACTTTACGTACCTATGAATAATGCCAACCTAAGGCGCGCATAGTATAAATAAAAATCCTCACCCACGGAGGGACCGAGCCTGTCAAACCCCCTCCCCGTACATCACCCAGGCTCCTCGTACAGGTCGTTCATCATACTACATTCCTTACTTGTATTGTTCTCTCGCCAATACAGGTTTTTCCTGATGTGTTATGCATTCGTTAACATGGCATGTGTGGTCCAGTCTCTGTTGAAAACACCCAACTGGCGGCCTCGCTTCAAGTACTACCACTGGTGAGGGGCTCGTGTTCCTCGATTAAAACATGCGCCATGTTACGAGTTTAACTAATCTAGTTGTGTTACAGGATGCGGAAACTGCATATTTTTCAACTACAGACTTTGTAGAAATGGTGTGGAAAATACTGATGCCATGACTTTTTGTCACTCGCGTTTCATTACTATCCAGAGCTTGAAATTAAAGGAAATACCACCAGCAACTGTTGTGAGTTGTCATTAATTTTTACTAGCAACATGGTCTGATCCACTAGCAACAACAAATAGTTCAGCAACATTGTACTAGCAATAGTTGTGAGTTGTCATGAGACTGTACTTGCATTTCTAAAAATCTACTACTCGCATTTTTGCGAGTGCGCGAACGTAATTTCCAGCCCTGCCATTGCCACTTGTACAGGTGCGCTGATCGTACGTACATTAATAAATGTTTTTTGTGAATGGGTGTCAGGTTCACGTCGTTTCTGGGTGTGTGCCTGTGCGTTGCCTTGATGTTCATCTCCAGTTGGTACTACGCTCTCGCTGCTATGATTATAGCAGCGGCCGTCTACAAGTACATCGAATTTCAGGGGTAAGCATATCTCCCTCCTCTTTCCCCTCCGAAGCTGACAATCGAAGAACAAGTGTTTTAGGTTTTTGAGCCGTATTTCTAAGCCTCTGAACGCGATTCGGTCGATAAATGTCGTGTACTTTTTGTGCGCAACTACTCTACATGATCATGGCACGTGAAATAAACCCTGTGTGTGTGTGATGTTCTAGGGCGAAGAAGGAGTGGGGAGATGGAATCCGTGGTCTCGCTCTTAGCGCAGCACGTTACAGTCTATTGAGACTCGCAGAAGGCCCTCCTCACACTAAGAACTGGAGGTGATGTATAGTTTGCCTTTCTATCCTTTATCGCCGATTTAGATAGTATTCTTAAAGTGCCTACAAGCCCTAGCCAAGTATATTTTTTGGGCGCAGTAATGTGTTTTAAATCTTGTTCAACCATTTTGGGGCGATTTATGGTCGAAGTATTCGCCTGTAGTATTGCCACAGGGAGCCCACACATAATAATAATAATAATAATTTATGGACTTATATTGCGCAAGTTTCATGTGTATATGATCACTTGCGCATTACATGATATGTAAATACCTTATGTATAGCTTAGCCTAAATAATATAATGTTAAAAATCCATACTAATGTTAATACTAATTTTACGGAAGCTAAACCTATACTAATAGATTAATACTAAATGTTTAAGAATAAAATACTAAAAATGAGTAAAAACTATACATTCTAATATTAAAAAAATTATGTTAAAATAAATTACAGTTAAATGCTTTCCTAAAAAGATAAGTCTTAATTGAACGTTTAAAAGAATCGAGAGACTGTTTGTTTCGTAAAGAGTTCGGTAGATCGTTCCACAGTTTAGGAGCAGCAGATACAAAGGCTCTATCGCCAAGTGTAGGCTTAGTTATGACATAAGGTGGTTCTAGTAACAATTCGGTATTAGAACGAAGACAATATCTAGACTTACTCTTAATCTTAATTAGATCATTAATATATATAGGTGACAGACCATGCAATGCCTTAAAAGTAATAAGTAATAATTTAAAGATAATTCTAAACTTAACTGGAAGCCAATGCAGCTGATATAATATAGGTGTTATATGGTCGAATCTTGATATCTTACAAATAAGACGGGCAGCAGTATTTTGTACTCTCTGTAACTTAATTAGTTGTGTCTGCGGTAATCCGTATAAAAGGCTATTACAGTAATCGATACGGCTTGTGACAAAGGCATGTACTAAAAGCTTGGTAGATTCAGTGGACAAATACTTCCTTATGCGTCTAATGTTGTGTAAATGTAGCCTGAATTTCAGCCGTCTCCTCTGGGTTCGTTCCTCCCGAGAGAGACGTCTGAATTCAATAGCCGCTAATGCCGTCCAGTGACGTCACTACCAGAAAACCTGGTAGTGATTTTTGATTGGTTCATATTCTATAATTTCGCATAATTATCATAATTATCAGCCGAGGAGACGGCAGGATTCACTTTGGACTCGCGATTGTTGATCGTTGAGTTTCAGTGGAGTGATTGTCTTTGGCAAAGACCTTGAATTAGTAAGGAAAACATCTGGAAATGGATTGAAAGTGTCCTGCACAATAACCGGCCGACTAACTGTAAACATGTACATTTTATCGCGTCGCGTCTGCGGGGTTGTTGACAATCGATTATTTGTTCACACTCGCAGTGGTAAAGACCGGGTAAAGAATGTCGCTACTTTATTCAAGGAACTGTTCTTTCCCGTAAATGAGTCTTCGTATTTCTTCGAAAATTCTCCATTACCCTTTCATGTTTTTCTACTTTTCCGTTGCATCATTTACATAGGTAATATCTCGTAGCTGTGTCGATTCGAACGGCAGATCGCGAGACATGTACAAAGATCAACGGAAAGACAAAGATCAACTGTACTTTGCCTCCAAATATAACGATTTGTTGCTTCGGAAAGGCTTTCACAACATAAGAGGCACTTGAGAAGCAAATGGATGGAGATATATAATATAGGTAAGGCTTTTATTTTGGTCGGCATAATCTCAAATAAATATTTCTCACGAACTTTTACTACCGCCGTGACAGTTTTATTTGCATAAGTTAAATTGTTAATCCGCCTTGACGTCACTGGACGGCATTAGCGGCTATTGGATTCAGACGTCTCTCTCGGGAGGAACGAACCAGAGGAGACGGCTGAAATTCAGGCTAGTGTAAATGGAAAAATGAAGAATTGCATATCTTATTAATATTGGTGTTCATGGACAACTTAGAGTCGAACCAAGAACCTAAATTTCTGGCAACTGGAACGGGTGCAATATTACAATTTCCGACAGTTATATGTTCAATGTTTACTTTAGCTAATTGTTGCCTAGTGCCTATAATCAGAAATTCAGTCTTGTCATCGTTCAGCATTAGCCGGTCGGCAAGCATCCATTGGCGAATGTCCTTTATGCAGTTTTCTATGACAGAAATAGCGTTCTCCTGATTAGCAGCTGAGTCCGGCTTGAAAGAAAAGTAGATCTGAGAATCATCGGCGTAGCAGTGGACATTAGGGAGATGCGCATTCATAATATCAAATAGTTTCGATGCATAAATAACAAAGAGAAGAGGTCCAAGGCAAGAACCTTGAGGAACACCCCACTTCAGTTCAAAACTATCTGAGGGGGTACCATTAATTGAAACACGCTGCGTTCTGTTCATCAAATATGACGAAAACCAGTCGAGTACTTTACCAGATACACCAACCTTAGATTTGAGAGTGTCAAGTAGGATACTATGATCAACGGTGTCGAAGGCTGCACTTAAATCCAGAAGCACAAGGAGGGTTACTTGCTGCCGGTTCATATTCATCAATATATCATTCTTAACCTTTAGTAGCGCTGTCTCTGTACTGTGATGTTTCCTGTAAGAAGATTGTAATGCAGGGTACAGGCCATTTACAGTCATGTGACAGTGTAGTTGCTCACAAACGGTTATTTCCGTTAATTTAGAAACATAAGGGAGATTGCTAACAGGACGGTAGTTCTTAAACACAAGGTCAAGTCCATATTTCTTAAGCAATGGCATGATGAGAGCCTCTTTCCAATCATCAGGAAATAATGTGGTATCCAGAGAGAGATTAATGATTTTAGTCAAGACGGGCAACAGTACGTCAATGCAGTCAATGATTAGAGGAGTTGGCATTGGATCCAGCGCACACGACTTTTTGGTCGACTTCATGATAAGTTTTCTCGTGTCCTCTTCCGTCAGTGGTTTAAACTCATCAAATGATGTGATAGCATTAAGGGTGGGATCACAGTTTTCGGATTTCCTCACAGGTTCTGTATTAACTAGATCAGCACAGTCAAGTTTGTTCTGTATATCAACGATTTTTTGAACGAAAAAATGTCCCATGTCGTTAGCGAGCACATAATCATCATCATGAGGAGGGTAGAGTACATCAGTGTTCTGCTTTAACAGGTGTTTTGTAGCTTTGAACAATTTGCCTTGATCACAGCTATTTTCAGCAATAAAGTTCGTATAGAATTCTCGTCTTGCATTATTCATCAAGTAAGTTACGCGGTTTCTACATGCTCTATATTGAGCATAGTCCAATGGGGATTTCGTTTTCCTCCATTTTCTCTCAGCCCGTCTTCTTGATCTCTTAGCCGTCTTAATACCATCGTTAAACCAGGGCACATAACGGGGCACATAACAGGGCACATAACGTTTGTATTTGGTTTTATAAGGGAATGTATGAGGATTAAGTTAAAGGATCGAAGTATTGCAAAAACATGCATATTTGAACATGAAATAAACGTTAATTTACCTTATCTGTTGTGTTTTGTGGTCCTGGTGGCTTAAAACGTCAAATCTTGGCGATTTATGAGGGTCTTGAGTTCGCTATTCCCATGTATATTAGTATACCCATGGGAACAGGGAACTGCGAAGTTTTTGCAATACTTCGATCCTTTAACTTAATCCTCATACATTCCCTTATAAAATCAAATACAAACGTTACAACATTAAGAACATTAAGAGTACAGCGTAAACCTACAGTACCTAAATGTAACACAACTAAATATGGGCTTCACTCCATTTCATACACTGCTGCCAAAGCTTGGAATAGCTTAACTGATGCTCTGCGCACATTACCTACTTTAAAATCATTCAAAAAACAAACCAGCTCTGTTAAATTCGATTTCTAGTTTAAAATTTCCAATTCCATATTTTTAACTTTTACTGATACATATATATATATATATATATATATAGTCCACTTGTAATTAATACTAGTTATGGTTAATATAATGTACTCATATGTAATTGTATATAATATTCCAATTTACGTAGTAGCTGTAAGTAGATAGTCTCGGCTAATTAGCATGCACTTGCTAGAGGTTTTAACAAGCCTCAACCCCCCGAGTTGAAATAAATATCTTATCTTATATATCTTTATGTGTGGTCTCCCTCTGGTTTTGCGATAAAAAGCACTACAAATCCTTGAAATGACGTCATTTAAGGGATGCTAATGAGTAGAACATGAATTGAGTTATAGCATTGAATCTCTTCATTTATACAGTTGTTTTCAGGTGTCAGACGTGTGATACTTTCAATCGTAGAGAATTATATTTTAATAAGTGGAGCAGACATAAAAACAGAGCAAAAGGAACTATAATTAGGTTATCCCTTAAATGATGTCATTGCAATTTGATTCCTTAATTAACGAAATTGATAGACTATAATTATTATTTTTCATATGTCGGTCATTTTTGTGTTCCCGTTTCACTTTTAAATCAAAGATAACTGGCTAGGGCTTATAGCCACTTTAACGAATGGCGTATATATTGGTATTGCAGACCTCAAATTCTGATCCTTTGTAAACTGGACGATAATCAAGAGCCACAGTCCAGACGTCTTCTGAGCTTCGCCAGTCAACTCAAACATGGTGAGTATCATGATTAGCATCCTCCAACTACTCTACTCTGAAGCCTAAGATTTTGTGGTCCTAAATTATGGAATTCTATTCCTAATGAGCTCAAAGCATACAGATCTAAAAATAGTTTCAAATTTTCTCTCAAACAGCATATCATAAATTCCTATTAGCCTCTTCATCTTTATATATGTTTTTTTCCTACAAAGCTGTCATTTTTGTTATAAATATTGTTATTATTACAATTTAAATACTATAATTATTAGTTATTTCTTGCACATTATTTCTATATAGTCTTAGCTCTGTCTGTGTTTTTCTCAACTTGTATTTGTATTTGCTTCTTTCGCATGTGTGACTAATTACTACCTTATATTTCACTTAATAAATTATCCAGGGTACCCGACTCGATTAGTTTTGTACAAAGCTATTTCAGGTATCCTGATACCCTCCCTAATTTAATTAGATGTTTATCTTAATTCGTTGTAAGTTACGGGTGTGAAATAAAGTATTGTTATTGTTGTTGTTGTTGAAAGAGTGGGCTACCTGTGGCGAAGGAGAGAGAGACTACGTTATATTCTCGCGAATAATAATAAAATTAATCGTATTCTCGCGGATTTGGTCCCCCTTTTAAATTCGTATTACAATGTTTTTTTCCTTTCAATCAATTTAAAATTCTACAAATGGAAATCGAACAGATGGACATGGATAATCTAGTAGTAATTTGCACGCGGTTCTTCGGACTGACTTGAATTTCTAGTTAGTTATTTTCTGATCCAACGAATGTTGTGTAAAGAAGAAAACGACAATAACACAAGCCGCAATCTCCCATCTCCCATCTCCCATCTCCAAATTGGCGTGAGGAGACCAATTCCGCAAGTGGATTTAGACCCTCATGGGGGAATTTGGTCCGCGGGAGCAAATCTGTAGGGGACCAAAACCAAAGGGGACCAAAACCGCCGGTACACCGGTGTTCTCCCTTCCCAGGCACAGGAAACCCAAACTCCGGATATTAGTAGAGTTGCCTGCGGAGGAGGAAATGACATTGTAATGAAGAGACTCACTTTTTAAGTTTAACTGAGCCATGTAACACCATTATCATGCCGCCATCTTGGATATGGCACATCAAGGCCCCTGATTTTGAGTTCAGCACGTGTACCTAAAGATAATTATGAGGCAGCGTCTGTGTAAGTCTATCTCGTGATCCTCGTTATCGTTACAGGTAAAGGCCTTTCTGTTGTCGGCTCCGTGTTAGAGGGAGAGTACGAAGAACGAGTGCATGACGTTATGCACGCTAAAGAGGCAAGTCTAGTTAAGCCTGAATAGTTTCCATGTAACCTTAAACATTGCCTTTTTGTTTTTCCGTGTTTTTCAGATAGAACTGGTCCTATTGCCACAACAAAAATCGACTCGAGAAAAACTCGAGAAAAAAAACAAAGAAAAGCGGGCTATATGGCTTATAACATACTCCACAAAATATCTGGATTCTGATTGGTCAATAACGAGTGCATCTAAAGGTTATTGAGTGCACAGTCCCATGCTCTCAGCAAATGTTTGCTCAGTATATTATAAACAAAAAATCGCATGAACTGCTCGTGCTATACTTGATTTATAGGCACTGAGTGATATGTTGAAACTTTCAAAATATATATCCCGTATAGCACTCGCATTCATGCGATTTCCTCTACATATTTCCCGCTCGCGGAGAGAAAATATCGGGTCACGTGGCGCATTCAACCAATCGCGCGGGAGAGAAAATATTTGATGGGTTATCAAACCTAATAAATTTACTACTGAGGTTTGACTTCTTGCCTCGGGAGAAGATTCTATTGATCCAGGTACGTGTGCCGGTGAACTTTGATATGTGGATTTAATTGAGTCGTATTATAGACCCATTCGAAAAATGGCTGCCGCTAATTTGCATAATGTTGATATTCAATATTTTCTGAAGAATTAACTAGCCTATACGAAAGAGCGAGTTCATGTTAGCAACATGTAGCTCTTTGATAACAGAAGAATATATCCTTTCAAAGCAATCCACGTTTGAAACACTGAAGAAACATGAAAACGAGGCTAGTCAGTCCTGACGTCCTGAATCTCATACAAAACTCTCTTATTTTGAACCTCGGTAACTTCGCAACACTTGGTGCTATGCTCCTTAAATTTTACAAACGTACTAATTTTTGCATGCTCTCTGAAGTGACAGTGCTTATTTTGGTACCAACATTTCATTACAACCAAAGCTTGGTGACACCATTTTTCGAATGGGTCTATAGACTTCGATAGCCTACGAGTAGTCGTTACCCACCGAAAAATAACGGCTACTCGTAGGCTAGTGTTTCGAGGGAGAAAAGGGATGACAATCATTTCTCCCTGGGCCACGATGTGTCGTCAGACAAGTCTCCCCCTCTGTACCGACACTCCGCTGGCCGAAAGAACGAAGGCTCTCTAAATTTATACGATAGGCAACTAGTTCCTGTAAAAACTAGTGTTGGTCTGCATCGGCGGGGAAGATAAACACTGGTATGTAATCAACTAAAGTCGATTGAGGTATGCTAACCGCCGTGGAAAGCGAGTAGCAGCTGACGTTTCGAGCGCTAGCCCTTCGTCAGAGCAAAAAAAAACAACATTTATAACTTAGTAAACTCACAGTGAATTACAAATTAAGAACTCGTTGAAGTCGTAGGCTTAGCTTTTAAGTAGTTTTCTTGTTTTTCGCGAAACATTTCACGTAAATATGCATACGTGCTTAAAATTAGAAACATGGGTGATTGCCTCTGTTTTCTTTTAGTTTCGACGGGAGACTGGGGCCATGAGAGACACGCGCGCGACCGGCTCGTCAAAAGCGCATGCGCGTGATGTTTTGCCGCTGTGTGGCCTAGGTCATCTATGAGGACGAAAGGTCACATTCACTAACCCTAAATGCCAAACACCCGGCATAAACGTTATGGTTTATAAACTTGTTGTATGCTTAGGAGTGCCGGGTAAACAGGTTTCCAGTATTTATCAGCTGAGTAGTATATACAATAGCGGTTCTGGCGCACATCCTTATTTAAGCCTTTTTTCTCCCATCGTATATCCCTACTCCGCTAAAAAATCGTTGAAATTTGTTTCAATTCGCCTCCCCATATAAGCCCCCGCAGTCCCACGGATGGCCCCACCCACCTAATTAGATCTAATTAGAGATACGTCATTCTAATGTATATCTGAGATACCGAATTATATGAAAAAATGCGCGGCGAGAATTTATGTAGTTGGTTAAAGGTTGGAGAGCAAGCATTCTGCAGCAAGTCGTGCATAGGTACATATTGTAGGACCCATTTATATAAAATAAGGCAGGGAAGGCGGATTCCAACACCTTGTCGCGGGTGCGGAAAGGGAACTCAGAGCACTTTTTATACTTGTGTTGGGTGCGGCTCTGTGTTACTACGCGTAGAACTATCCAGGAAGGAAAAGGCAGCAAGGCGGCAGTTCTTAGAAGTACTGCAGGAGCTGCTACAGATTCGAAAACCCACAGGTTTGTCTGAAACATGGCTGCTCAGAATTCCCCACTAGCATTTGAACGCACTAAATGGGTCATTGGTAAGTTCTTACGAGGCTGGCAGATGGATATTCCAGAGGGTCACGAATTTGGTGCCGACCCAATGGCCTTCTTAGATGGTGTACGTCATATAATCCACGAAAAGCTAGAGGAAGAGATTGTCGATCTAAAGGGGGTAAAGTTCCAGCTAGCCTTGAGAGTACAGCTACTAAAGTACAAACTCGATGGTAGTGAAGAATCCATCGACGCAATACTTCGCCACAAGCAGGAGGCCGTTTTACAAGTCCATGAAATCGATTCCGCGCTAGATAAGTCTTTTCCAACGATCCAAGAGACCCTAGAGAAATGGACACATAGAGGCTCAGGTTGGGTGGTAGACCGAGTAGTTCTGCTTTGGCTCGACATAGCGCGATACCAACCACTACGAGGAGGCTCGTACATTCCACTACCTAAAGAAGTCCAAAACAAGAAGGCTGTGATTAATGTTCAAAATAAGGGTGATAACTGTTTTCGTTGGACACTCCGATCAGCACTGTTTCCAGCCGTAAAAGACCCACAGAGACCATCTAAGTATCCTATAGAGGATGATCTAGACTTTAAGGGAATCGATGTGCCAACCCCCATATCACAGATTTGCAGGTTTGAGAAGCAAAACAATCTTGCAATCAATGTCTTCGGCTGGGAGAAAGGTGTGGTTGTCTACAGGATTAGCAAACAATGTGTAGACACCCGCCACATTATAGATGAATCCGGAAAGATTAGCATTATAGATAAATCCGGAAAAATTAGCAAGAAATGTGTGGACACCCGCCGTATCAACATGCTGCTCATAGAGAAGTCCGGAAAGTATCACTACACTTGGATCAAGGATTTGAATCGCCTCCTATTCGATCAGAGCAAGTACGAGCACCGAAAACACTTCTGCGAGAGGTGTCTCCACGGATACTGCAGAGAAGATCTACTCGAAAAACACATTCCAGAATGTAAAGGTATAGGACAGACAGCAGTGAGAGTTGAGATGCCTGAAGAGGGTAAGAACAAGCTATCCTTCCAGAACTGGTACAAACAGATGAAGGTTCCCTACGTCATTTACGCCGATTTTGAGGCATTGACCACTAAGATCGAAGAACCAGAGCCGACAGCAGAGCTGGCACCAGAACTGCGCAGCAGCACCCAGAAAACTCAACTACATGAGGCTTGCGGATTCGGCTACATCGTGGTGAGATGTGATGGCTATACAGAGACTCCAGTCGTCTATAGAGGGCCCAATGCTACAGAAATGTTCCTGGAGGCAATACAACGAGAAGAACAAAAAGTTGAAGCGGCTCTATCTAGACGTAAAGCCCTATGCATGACTCCAGAGGACAGCATAGCCCACCGAAGTGCAACAATTTGCCACATCTGTCAGAAATCTCTTAATGGGGATTCAGTTCGCGATCACTGCCATATCACTGGAAAGTATCGTGGAGCAGCACACAATGCCTGTAATCTACTCCTGCGGATAGACCCAAAGAAGACCATAATACCAGTAGTCTTCCATAATTTGCGGGGATACGATTCTCATCTATTAATGCAGTCTATTTCCAAAGTAGAGGGGCAGATAAATTGCATACCAAATAACATGGAGAAGTACATTTCATTCTCCCTAGGGAAACTGCGATTCATCGACAGCGTTCAGTTTTTGCTATCCTCTCTTGCTCAGCTAGTATCGGCTAAAAACCCGGAAGGATTCCAAATCATAGCCAGATACGAGCAAGACGAACATAAGCGCGGGCTTCTTCTACGCAAGGGCGTCTACCCATACGAATACATGGACAGTTGGGAGCGGTTTCAGGATGAGCTACCGCCGCGCGATGCTTTTTATAGCAAGCTTTCTGATGAAGGAATCTCAGATGAGGACTATACTCACGCACAGAAGGTTTGGGCTGCATTCGATTGTCAAACTATGGGAGACTACCACGACCTATATCTTAGAACCGATGTACTTTTACTCGCAGATGTGTTTGAAGGCTTTCGAGCGACATGTATGCAAAATTATGGATTGGACCCAGCTCACTACTATACGAGCCCTGGTCTATCGTGGGATGCATTGCTAAAGAAGACTGGTGTAGAGCTTGAGCTGCTCACAGACTACGATATGCATCTTTTCATCGAGAAAGGGATGCGAGGCGGCATTTCGATGGTCAGTCGACGCCATGCAAAGGCCAACAATCCATATGCGGCAGAATACGACCCAATCAAGCACACTACGTACATACAGTATCTGGATGCGAACAACCTATACGGATGGGCTATGAGCCAAGCGCTACCAACAGGAGGATTTGAGTGGTGCGACGTAGAAAAGCTACAGACTATCGACCTCGACATCGCGTCGTATGTAATCGATATCGCGTCGTATGTAAACATACAAGCGGACAAAGGTTATATCCTTGAGGTCGACCTTGAGTATCCTCTAGGACTCCACGACGCTCACAACGCGTATCCACTAGCCCCAGAGCGTATGAAAGTCCAGAAAAAATGGATGTCAGAGTACCAATGCGGACTACTAGGTGAAAAAGTATTCCCAATCGAAGTTGAAAAGCTTGTGCCCAATCTATTCGACAAAGAACGCTACGTCCTACACTATAGAAATCTACAGTTATATCTTTCTCTTGGTATGAAATTGAAAAAGGTGCACCGAGCACTACGATTTGACCAAAGTCCTTGGATGGAGCCATATATACGTATGAATACGGATCTTCGTAAACTGGCTACAAGCAATTTCGAGAAAGACCTCTACAAGCTGATGAACAACTCAGTATTTGGTAAGACAATGGAGAATCTGCGTAAGCGCGTAGATGTTAAGCTGGTGCGTGCAAGAGAGGAGGACAAGCTTCGACGGCTGATATCAAGCCCAACATTTGCTAGATCAAATATCTTTGATGATGGCCTCGTAGCACTACACATGCATAAAAGCAGGCTCGTACTTAACCGCCCAGTTTACGTTGGTATGAGCATTCTAGACCTATCCAAACACCTGATGTATGATTTCTATTACAACCAACTTAAGCTCCAATATGGTAATAAATGCGAACTGCTATACACAGACACAGATTCGCTATTGCTTGAGATCCAAACAGAAGACGTCTACGACGACATAGCCAAAAATGCAGACCTATACGATACGAGTGATTACCCAAAAAACCATCCACTATACGACACTACCAATAAAAAGGTTCTTGGAAAGATGAAGGATGAGTGTGCAGGAGTTGCCATCGTAGAGTACGTTGGACTTCGACCGAAGATGTATTCGATTGTATGCGCAGACACTAAGGAGATTCGCAAGGCTAAAGGAATACGGAAGTACGTTGTGAAGAAGCACATTCGACACGAGCAGTATAAGGAGTCTCTTTTCGATAGGAAGACCTTCAGACATGGAATGAATATGCTGCGAAGCATTGGGCACCAGATCTATGGTCTGCGAGTTAATAAAATCTCTCTTTCACCACTGGACACAAAACGTTGGATTTCTGAAAATGGAATCGATACATTAGCCCATGGCCATAAAGATATATGTTTGTTCCAAAACGAACTAGCTTAGGATCCCATTCGGAGGTAGTTCGGTATCAAGTGGTACGACTTGTATCTCTTCACGCACGAATCCACGCGTTGGTAGTTGCGGAGCAACATTCGAAACCTGCGGAGCATACAAATAATATAGGACTGGCTGACCCGAAGAAACCATACTACGCGAAATGCTATACGTTTTCAAACTCCATATAGGATCAGTAGCACGCTTTCGTCCACCTTCTAGCTCACCAGGAGCATATAGATATCGAACACTGACATCGAATGGAAGTCTTTCCTCTTTGAGCCCAACTAGACGTATCCGTTCGTCCCGAGCCGGCACGGGTTCTGCTGGGTTCGATTCGATTTCGTTTTTGGTAATTGCTATGGATGGTTGTTTTCCTGTCAAACGCGTAGATTCGTTGTTTAAAGCTTTTACGACCGCAGGTAGACGAGACACCCATTCGACAGATCTATCATCCTTCCCCTGCGAAGTAAGTACCATCTCCTGAGCATATTGGTATCCAAACAATCTCTCAGCTAAAGTACGATTAAATCGTTCGACGATTGCTTGATCCCGGTGAATATCCACACGACCACGACGTACGGAAACTTCATGTTTATCTAGTAGCGAAGACATTGCACCCATAAATTCACGTCCTGGATCGACTTGTAAAAGTTTTGGCCATGTTAGTGGACTTCGCTTATATATTCGTTCGAATGCCGCAGCAACTTCTTTAGATTCTTTAGTGGCTAATGGTTCGGCTTCTTTGTATCTGGATGCTACGTCCACGATCGTCAGCGCATACTTATATAGCTTTCTTCCACGTCCAGGTCGATCGTGAGGTAGAAATATCAAATCGGCTTGATGGACCTCATTTGGTGTAGATACATTGAATTTAGGTCGTGGAACGTATTTTGGGGGTGGTAAATAGATCTGCCATATAGCTTGTTTTTCTAGCCACATCCGAGTCACATCTTCAGATATGTTTGTCGAATTGGCAAGATGTTTAATGGCTGCTAGTCCTTTCCAATAACCCTCCGGACTATAGTATCGTAAACTTAGTTTAGTGTCCATTAATATGTACATACATATATGTGCATACACATATGTGCATTCTAAGCTTCAATAAGCAGAAAAGTTACTACCTATTAGTCGCATTTTATGCGGAGTAATTACCTAGTAATACTCTAGTAATACTCTAGTAATCTAGTAAGTGATCTAGTAATCTAGTAAGTGATCTAGTAATTACGTTAATCGTAAAAAAGCTCGTTTTTTAAAGCATAGCTATAACCAATTCTCATAAGAATTTACTGGCAACGTATCCAGTCGCGAATACACTACCACCTAAGGCCACCAATTCGGCAGTTTTCCTCGAATTAGATGGTCGATAATAATCTGAGAGTTTAGGCTCTTCCAGTTTCATTTGTAATATATGATATATATGGAGTTTTCGCATTGCATCGATTCTATCTTTAAGTCCAACGTGTGCGTTATTTTCTTTCCAGTGGTTCCAGGCGGCTTGTGCTTCTAGTCGTTTTTCTCGATTTTTCTCATAGGTTTTAATAGCGGCATTTGCCTTCTCCTGAGCTTTATCATGTCTTACCATCTCTGCGGCAGCAGCATTAGGCCCGCTAGTTGCTTTTTCTATTTCGTGTGCGGCAATACTAGCAGCAGCACTCGTTATGGCGAAGACAAATCCCATAAATATTATTGATGCCATGGCTTCGAAGGCGAGGTAGAGTCGCCCCTGTTACTCAGCAGGCTTCCAATACCCTTTGTCCTTTAGGTATTTCTTAGCTGCAAGGCCACCAGTTAGAACCGCTATCCACTTCACGAAGTTCAAAATACTAGATGAAGGATCGTTAGTCAAAGGCTCTTTGATTGCTTTTTTTCCGACCCAACCGATACCTGCCGCAAGCCCAGTCAATATAGTAGCTTCCTGTATTGTGTTCATAAGTTCTTTAGCCATCTTATTGGAACAACGTTTACATCACCGGCCAATGTTGGACGTTGCATATGTGTCTACAGCGTGGCTTCAAATGCTATATCATACCTTGAGTTTTTAGGTTACGACCTTTTGGGGTTTCTTTGGTAGCGGCAGCTGAGCTGTCTGTGGCGGCAGCAAAGCTGCCATTGGAGCTGTGGTTAACTTGTTGCGTTTGTTTGTATTGCTTATACTGATAGTACAAACCCACAAATGCTATGCTTACCCCAATTACAGCAAGTGTGGTATTAGTTGATATCAAACTTGGCTTATCGGTGGCAGCAAAGCTGCCATGACTGTCTACCTGCGCCTGCATTGCCGCCTGCGTTGCCGCCTGCGTTGCCGCCACATTGGCGATATTTTCTTTCCTTCTTTGCGCTATGAGTTTGCCTGCAGCGACTCGTTTTGGATTTGGTGGGGGTTTTACTGGTTCTTTCGTGATGGGATCGTTTCGATCTTCGGAATGGGTATCAATTTCCATCTCGTTAAGAGTAATTACTTAGTGGTTGAGGTAACTTCAATACGTTAATTACGTTTAAGATTCTTTCAAATTTGAATATACCTCAAGTACTTCATCAACTTCATCTTCGCTCGGCAATACTTGCGCCTCGGAGTCCTGTTTAGTGGGCATAGAATGTTTAGCAACGTGACAAAGAGCACTAGTTAGTGCCACAAGTGGACCTGCTTTGTAGGCCAATTGACCAGCCAGTGCAGATAGCTCGTTTCGGACTAAGCGGTCTTTCTTTAGAGCTTTCAACAGCCTTCGTTGTTGTCGAGAATCTAGAGGCCTCACATATGCGACTATACAAGTTGCTAGACTTAGTGCTCTATCCACTAAGCAGTCATTTATTTGCTTTGCTAAGACGGCTTGGTATCTACGATATAGGCGTTCTATGTCTTTATCAGGTAACTTAGAAATGTCCCCCAGAGAAAAATTCTTCCCTAGATATTCTTTTGTCGTACCAGTCACGGCTAGAATAGAAAGAGCTTCCCTACGTTCGATGATTTCTATGCTACGATGAAAGATTGCTGCCGCTTCATCGGTGGTAGCGCAGTGTGGCGGCAGCAAGCTGCCATCGAAGCCAGGGCAATCTTTGCAGGTAGCTTTGCTGCCGTGGCCGCTAGCCTTTGGTGGAGGACCTGTCACATCTATTTTGCCGGATTCAGTTAGTATGTTCATTAATTCATCATCAAAATCTTTATCCATCTTACTTCAACGTATTGTGACATACCATAGGTGAAGGTATCTCTAATACGGTTGAAAAAGGATGTCGCAAACAGAAACATATATGTGCGAACTTAGTCTCAAGTTCTGAAATGAATAGCTTCTTATCATCTAAGGATATGCTAGCGCCGTAGTCATCGAATAGATCCTTTAATCCCGGTGCGCTTGCGATGCGAAATGCCACAATGATTGCGCAATTCTCGCGAAAGTTCTTGCATATACTTTTTTGTGTTTGCGATGAGGCCCAAATCGAAATACCAATGTGGCGTGCAGAAAAGGCTAAATCGGATATCTTATTGGTCCTTCCCTTAACATCCTTGCTTGCCGCACAATCATCAAGGATAATAAGTGTATTTGTTCCTTCAAAAAAACATGCACAGTCGCCTAGGGTCGCATCAATGTCATTCTGAGAAGGCGCTAGGACAATGAAACGAGGATCTCCCTTACCAACGCCTTTATAGGTTTTATTGTTAGCATAGGTGGGACAAATCAATACGATATATTCAAACTTAAAACGAAATGGACCTCTCAATTGATCGACTATGAACTGAGTCTTTCCGCAGTTTGTGGGGCCAATTATAAGTGCGTTAAAGGGAATTTGTTCTGTTAATGTGTCCATATTAATGAGTACATTAATGAATACGTCAGTGATAAACATTTTGTAGCATTCCTTGTTCAATAGTTGCTTGTGCATCAGAAAGCTAGCACGAATATGTGCATGTTCACCTTACCTGAGCCTCCACTGCGATGAATCCTAAGGCGAATGGATGCTCCAGCATCTTGTTGAGCTAAACCATCTCCATGAACTATGCTGATTTGAGAAGTGCGGCAATCGATGAGTGCTGCAAACTTGTTCTCAAAGAACTTCTTATGCGTCATGGATGTAGCGGCGGCAGCCTCTCCGAAACGCGGGACAAACCAATTCTTCGCTGACTTCCATAAATCCTTTGGTAGCATCCCAAAAGAATATAGAGCGTTAGGAATGCCATTGACGTGTACCTCGACCTTGGTGATTCCTGGATTTACGAATTTCTCACTATCTCTAGTGCCTGCCACATGAGGATCCACAAATAGAAGAAGAATGCCATTGAGAGAGAGACGAAGTACGTTTATGCTTTCAGATACGAGTGTGTCGGTTCCTAGATCGATCGAGACGGTTTTGAAGTACTCATAATGGTTATACAGAAAGGCTTTACCGCTGGCGTAGGTACTATTGGCCTGCGACGCAAGATCGAGACTTTCGATGACTTCATATTCTAGTTCAATGTTCGATAGTTTGTACGTTCCTACTTTCGTACTGTCGGATCCGACTATGACGTCTATGGCCGGTGCCAGTGTCAAATGAAATGACATCTTATCTCGAATCGCATGTGGATAAAAGACACCATGGGTTGTGATAACTTCATGATCAATAGGTATCTTATATACGCTACCGTATGCCGCTAGTGTCGCATTATCAGCCGCATTAGACTTAGATGCGTTACTGGCCTTTGAACGAAGTTTGTTCACATTAGCAGATTGAATGCCCCGCTCTACGCTATTCTCTCGTTCTACCTCAGATAGGTATAGATCGCTATATACCTGTAGTAGATCGGGTCGACTTAGATCTTCTAATCTAGTAGTTCCCATCCATACGACTCGCTTTGAGACTATGCAACGTCCAACATTGGCCACCAAATAGTTGTCGGCATGACCCCCGGATAGAGCGATATTGGCACTAAGGGCTAGACTACCAGGTACTAGAAGTCTATTTTCGCCTAACGTAGGAACATTAACAATTAAAGTTTCCCCCGGATTGGCCGATGAAGGAGTGAAAGTTACACGATGGAACACACGACTGGCTTTAAGAGATCTACCTTCTCTAGGAGAATAGTCAGGATGGAGCTTCGTTGATATCATGATGTTTGTTCCACAATTGAATATGCTTTGTTCCACAATTGAATACTAATATTATATCACATATCAAGTGTTCAATATGGAAGAAACTTTAGACTATCCTATATCTGAAGAAGGTAGAGCCGATGTGAATGATCTTACTGCCGAAGAATGGGCGGAGATTAGACCTGATGATGGTGAGGCAGAAATGGATTGGTGGAATAGAGCTAAGCATAGCTTCAAAAATACGACGAAAAGCATACGCGATAGGCTATGGAAAAATCGTAGTAACTGGGGAACCAGTTCGGCTGAGTATATAGAATTAGTCAATCGAGGTGATGATGCGGAAACGCAATTTACGGCAGGCAGTAGCGGCAGCGGAGCTGCTACTGCGGAAACGCCACTTGAAAGACTGGAAAGACGGACTGAAAATGCACAGGACCAAATAACTATAAAGTTTCCAAAAGCAGATCTAACGAAGTTCACTGCTAGTTTGGATGACTATGATAGGGTCGTGATAAAACTCAATCGTAAAAATGCTGGATCATACTTCCTGTCGGATGCCGTAGACACTCCCAACGCATTACCGAAAACGCTTAAAAACGCTCTTGGACCTACTGCGGAAAAGGAGATTAGTATGAAAGAGGATATGGCCACCGAAAAAGATAAACAAAAGGCCAAGGAAATAAAAAAGATGGATTCATTAACTAAGGGAACTCCAGAATATGAAGTGGCAAAGAATAAAGTAGTAGCACTAGAGGATCAGAAACAGGAGATCGAGAAAGAAATAGAAGCCATCAAAGATCGTATGTCGTTACGAGACCGCATAAAAGCCATCTTCAAGAAACATGGATTTACGGTGATTGGAGTATTAGCTGTCGCTGGTGCCGTAATTGGTGCTGTCGTTAGTATATTGACAAAAGGCTTGGCTTCCGTTGCTAAGGGAGTTGGTGGTGCTTTGAAGGATCTTGGAAAAAAGTTGGCTAACGTGCTACCTGCGGCGATAGGCGCTATTGCGAGTTTCATATTCCGTACCGCTGGAGAAGTTTTCGGCTTCCTTGCCAAGAATGCCTGGCTACTCATTGTAGCTGTGATCATATTCCTAGTAGAGCAATATAAATCGTCGAAACGTCAGCGCTAACGAAATATCATCCATGAGGCTACGCCGGCCACAATACCCACGATTGCTAAATTGGTTTCGTGACTCGTTGGTGATACGCCGCGACTTTGTCGACTGTGTGGTGTCGTATCAATCGTAGCGGCCGTATCAGTAGTGGCTCCGCTGTCTGTAGCAGGTTTATTCGTCTTTGTTTTCGAGCCTTCCATGTGGACTGGTGGTGGTGGTTTTTCATCGAGGTTGATACTATCATTTATTCCTAAACTTAGGCCTGGCTTATTCGACATTTTCAGGTAGTTGTTATAACCGACTATACTCTTTTTATTGATATTCATATTGCTGGGTATTAACATACAACCCTTAGCAATTGCTAGGTCGAGACGAGAGTTCGTGTCATTCAGAGCTTTGTTATATTGCACTAAACTATCCCAATCCTTTTCCATGATGGTATCTCTAAGCAGTTTTTTGAAGTCTTCTTGGACACCGGGGGACAAGCCTGGCGACCCTACGATCGGGACAGTTCCCACACCCTGGGCTCCTAGGATACAAAACACGTAGACCTTTACGGATGCATTAATTCGGACTACCCCAGCCTTAGTCAGCCCCTTGCTCTGCTGCGGAACGAACCAATTGTGCTGCTTTTTCGCCATTTCGTCGCGATAGAACCGCGTCGGAATATCGAGTGGCCCACTCGTATCGAACCCCCACGACTTATCAGTAAATCTTGCTCGGCGCAGGGCGAAGTTAACTTTAATGACTCCAAACTCTCTCCTGAGCCTGTCGTATACGACGGAGTTCCATGGGACGTTGTCGTTCTTATTAAAGATGTTTTCTCTGGGGAGGGGGACTCCCAATTCGAACAGTAATCGCATGATTGTGTAGTACACGTGGAAGCGGTAAAAGCTACGGATGTAATCAGTGATTGGTGCGTCATCTGAAAGATGGTCATCGAACGACACTCCGCAGCCAGCCGTTGCGCACCAAACTACGAAACAGAATTGTTGCTGCCAATGCCTCATTGGTAGAGCATCTAACCATTCTGTCGCTTTCTTGGATTTATCGTCTTTGTCATCGTCGTCGTTGTCGTTAATGGTGTCAGTAGGAAAATCGAACCCCAGCCCTAGTAAGATATCTCGCGGCTCCGACATGAAGAAGTGATCCTTCGTTACGTAGATCTTGAGAATTCGCATAAAGGGGTCTATGTCTTTGGCGTCAATCTTCCAGGGAACTGCTGGAACTGGATACTTAAAATCAGTCCTTCTGAATGGAAGTGGAAAACCCACAACTGTCACATGTTTTTGCGTTGTCACGCGTAACGCTTCGTGTAGATGATTTCTGACATCTACTGGTATGAGACCACTTATATTCCAATGCTGCCCACCATCGTAAAACATGATTCTAGTCTCGTATGTAGACTCATCATGTATGTCGGATGCCGTTGTCCTAGCTGAGAACTTATCGAAGTCCGCGTGAGGATAATTTTCCTTAAAGGACGCGAAAGCCTTTGCATTGCGAGGTGCGATATAGTCACCCCAATCACCGTCGAAATGAACTCTGCCTTGGAGACTAGGCATGGTTTCTTATCCTTGGCGCCGGCCCAATCAATCCGTTCGATTCATCCGCTTGACTAATCTGTTTGATATTGATACGTATTAAAGTTATGACATATGTTAATATCGTGAAGTAAAGAACGTATGTTAATATCATATCGAAGTAAACTTCAGGCTTTAATATGGTAATCTTAAATGTCACCACTACCTCGGCTGACCATACGGTCTACTTTCAAGAACCTATTTACATCCATAATATTTCTCTAATCGCGGTCGCTTTTGAGAACGGTTGGTGGAACCTATCAGAGAAAGCTTCATTCACTTGGAATGCCCCAGGCGAGATACGGATTCCTTATGAACTTAAGCCGGGGAATTACAATATAAACATCTTAATGGACGCCCTCAAACCCGCGGTTACTGCTGGTTTATTGGAATTCGTAGCCCACGATCATAGGAAGTTTTGGATTCTAAAAATTAAGAAACCAATCCTGTTCAGTAAGAATCTCTGCGATTTGTTTAATATCAAGGGTACTCCAGAAGGGGATAATGTGTCACTCAAAGTAGGAGAATACAAACTGGTGGTACAACTTCTTCACTATGTATATATCTATTGTGATGTGGTGGATCCTAGCTTCTCAATTCTTAATGGAAAGCAATCAAACGTGCTGGCTATCATTAATCTCGTGGGCCTTAGGTTTACAGAATGTACTTACAATCAATTGCTTCCCTTGCCCATACGATCTCTAGGGACAAGACGAAACAGCCTTCGCCTGACACTTAGAGACGAAGAAGGAAATATTATAGACTTCCGTGGTCGACCTATACGATACGTATTGAAGATTGAGTAAGTTATAATATATCGAAATGGCAAGCGATTCAATTCAATTAGTTCCAACGGCACCAGGTATTTATCCGCCGCTGGCTAGTGGGGCTAGCGGGGCTAATTTTAGGTTGCAAACAGTCCGAGATACTCTTTCAGATATCGAAACTCAAGAAAAACACTATGAGGGTGTGCGTAAGAAATACGCCCGCGCACAAGGAATTGTCCATGGTGTCGCTGTGGTAGCAGGAGGTCTATCCGTATTATTTTCGGGTTCAGGACTAGCAGCAGCTCTAACTGGTTTTGGTATAGTGCTTGGTTTACCATTCGGTGTTATTGGTGGGGCCTGTGGGATGATTTCAGCAGCTACGACCCTTGAGGCTAAAAAGCTTGGAAAAAAAGTTTCTAAACATGAGAAAACCGCTATGTTAGCTAAAGCGAAAATTAATACGATTCGCGATCTAGTATCAAAGGCCCTTCACGATGAAAATATATCTGACGTCGAATACAACCTAATCCTCGCTGAGGTAGATAAATACGAAACTATGAAGATTGAAATTCGTCACAAAACTTCGGCTAATTTAAGCCGAATGAGTGAAAAAAGGGTGGAACAAATTCGAGGCGAAGTCAAGCAAAAAATGCTAGAAGAAATGATAGCAAAATTGGGGTAAAAATTGACATCTCATATGAGAAAAGTGAGCGTGGGCGATATTTACGCTTTTCTAAGCGGTTCGTATAAATTAACTTGTATGGCGAGTTCGTATGCAAATTTCGAGACATAGCGTAGGCGGCGCTAATTAACATACGACAATTGCTTAAAACATAAGTAGGATATTTTTCGCCTACGTCACTGTCTAGCATGTATAGCCCTCGCGGTTCAGCGCTGGACTGGAAGGAAAATGGAGGCCCTTTCAGTTCAGAGTTCGAATCCGTCTGGGGACTATACATGGTAGATCGGTTTGTGGGGGGTAAAAAGCCTCCAGCCCCCCACAAATCGTAGCGCGTCTGCCGATGTGGCAGAAGACGAACAAATACAGTACAAACAGTGTCAATCCTGGGTCGGGTGCTTGGGTAGAGCTTACAGATACTCGAATAGGGTTCCAAGGAGTGCCGGTTGTGCCTCAACCAGTTAGGACCAAATACAGTAGACCAAATACAGTAGACCAAATACAGTAGACCAAATACAGTAGACCAAATACAGTAGACCAAATACAGTAGACCGAATACAGTAAGCCGGGCCCGGTAATAAGCAAAAACCTCTCTAGGAACGAAAAGGCGAAGTAAGGAAAAAGGAGAAAGTGGGTTCCTAGAGAGGTTCTGGAGACGTCCAGTTTTGCTTTTGGTCTTTTTCTTTGTTTTGATTTTTTCTTCTTAGAACTAAAATCGTATGTTCTAGTTCGAAATTTTTCTATCTATATCGTGACCAGAAATGGGAAAGAAGTGCTTTTTATAGCGAGCGGGGTGCCTATTTTACCGGTATCGAATAGTGCACAATAAATACAGTCACACTCTATGGTGAGATGCCATAATACATACAGTCACACTCTATGGTGATTTCGTAGACATCGAATAATGTATAATAATATAGTCACACTCTATGGTGATTTCGTAGACATCGAATAATGTATAGCAAAATACAGTCGTACTCTATGGTGAACTGGAAGTGCTAAACGAGCCACATAATGATCTTCGAAGCTTAGGAATTGCTGTCAACGAGGGGACTGACGATGAAGATGACTAAGCGATATCTAGATGATCCTTCGTGTAGGAATGAAACACCCGCGGCAGGGGTATGGCTCAAACGATCCTTTTCTGATCTGGTGTCGGTGTTGCTTACAGCACTCGAATAAACAACTCTTACCACAAATAGTTGTCCTGCCTATTGTTAACCATCGGCACTGATTTTGTCCTCGCATCTTGTGGCTGATAATATAATGGTTGCATAAAATCGGTCGTTTTTTATTGGGGGTAGTTCTTAGTAAGGGAATAATGGGGGTTATATGAGGTCTGAATATTCGTTCTCTAGTTCGTACTGGAAGAAGTACTCGACGAGACACTTAACGATACCGTAATGACCATTGTAGTAGGCATAACGTAGTGCGTGGTCGGCGTCCGTATCATAATAAAAGGGATAGAAGTACTCAATAATAAATTTAACAACGTCAAGAAAGCCATTTCTAGTGGCCTTGAATAGCATACCACCAATGTCCTCATATAATTCATCATAATCATATTTGAGGATCTGGGAGTGCTTAAAGAGAAACTTGACGATATCGATATTACCATTTTCGCATGCGTAGCAAAATGCACAGGTGATGTGTATGGCTAGTATATTGAACTGGAAGCGCTTAATTAGCCACTTAACGATACCAAAATTATTATTCCTACAGGCATTGATTAGTATATCCCCATCGTAGTTATGCTCGGTTTCATCGTCACCGTCTTCATCGTAGTAGTATGCCCTAAAATTACCATTAACAGTATGGCTATATCCTACTACGATACCACATTCGCAATCGTATACGTCATCCTCGGAAATATTGAATTTCTTAACCAAATTATCTCTCTCATCATCGTTATGAGCAGACATAAGCCCTAATAGGACTACTCGTCTACGGAATTCTTTGTCTACGTTTTCGTAGCGTGCTATAGATGCGGCATCATTTAGATGTTTTGAAGTCAAAGAAATAGCGGCAAATGATGTAGGACCGGCATACTCTACGATCTTAGTCAAAATTTATATAGGAAGGTACAATATATTAGCCATAGTACACTTCCGATGTTTCAGACAAACCTGTGGGTTTTCGAATCTGTAGCAGCTCCTGCAGTACTTCTAAGAACTGCCGCCTTGCTGCCTTTTCCTTCCTGGATAGTTCTACGCGTAGTAACACAGAGCCGCACCCAACACAAGTATAAAAAGTGCTCTGAGTTCCCTTTCCGCACCCGCGACAAGGTGTTGGAATCCGCCTTCCCTGCCTTATTTTATATAAATGGGTCCTACAATATGTACCTATGCACGACTTGCTGCAGAATGCTTGCTCTCCAACCTTTAACCAACTACATAAATTCTCGCCGCGCATTTTTTCATATAATTCGGTATCTCAGATATACATTAGAATGACGTATCTCTAATTAGATCTAATTAGGTGGGTGGGGCCATCCGTGGGACTGCGGGGGCTTATATGGGGAGGCGAATTGAAACAAATTTCAACGATTTTTTAGCGGAGTAGGGATATACGATGGGAGAAAAAAGGCTTAAATAAGGATGTGCGCCAGAACCGCTATTGTATATACTACTAGCTGTCCTTCTAGATGGTATGACCTAGGCCGTACCAAGTTTTACCAACCAAGCTTAGAATACGCGTGGGTGTAATTTGCTAACACAGTAACTCAGTACCGTGTGCAGAAGAGCAGATTTAGTATGAGTGGGGAAAACTACGGCGTGTTCGTAGCTTTACCGTATAAACTGTCATTTGATTGGATCAGACAAACAACAACAATAGGGAAACCATTTCAATCGTGCTGTAGTCATTACCATAGTTTGTCACAGTCATACGAAATTTGCTCTGGTCATCATGACATTCGTTACCGTTAGCTGTCATGTTGTCTCACTGGCTGTGATAGGCTGTTATGTTGTCTCACTGGCTGTGATATGCTGTCATGTTGTCTCACTGGCTGTGATAGGCTGTCATGTTGTCTGGCTGTGATAGGCTGTCATATTGTCTCACTGGCTGTGATAGGCTGTCATTGGCTATTGTTACCAGTCATCGATCAGCAGTAGCACCAGCCAGCATTCCCTACCGTGAACTAACTATGACCAGCTCTCGTGTCTCTTTTCGCAGCTACTGGATGCGTGTATGAAGGAGGAGAAGGTCAAGGGTTTCATGAAAGTCATAACAGCCGAGCATGTCGAGGAAGGAATCTCATTCTTGTGAGTTATCTGTTTCACAGCGCATTTCAGTCACACGCGACTTTAGTATCGCGGAACTCGTGATTCATTGTTTAGTTACAAGTTCATAAATATTATAAGTATGGGTTTAAAATGATCTCACTTTAATAGGCCACAGAGATCAACATGATTGAGTCTTTTGAAGTTCTTTATACTCTGCCTCTTTGAGTGATTTTTGTAGTAAGTTCCATATCTTTGTGGATGATTTCATATCATAACTACATATACATATAATATCGCCGTGACCCCATAAAACGCACCAATACCCACGATTGCTCTCATCTGACTTGATAGCTCAGTTGGTAGAGCGCCAGACATGTAACCTGGAGGTCGTTGGGTTCGAGTCCCGGCACTTGGGTCAGAGATTTGTTCTCTTTCCCTCGTAGGGCGTGCACACTTAGCACTACAGCTTACCACTGTACATCACATTCTTTACCATATCTTTGTAGCCTGCAGAACAGGCGCTTTTCTGATACGAGCGGCCAAACTTCCTTTGCGTTAAAATAACACTGAGGGCCTGTTCGCAGGCTAATATCTTTGCCCCATCGTAACCATAGCTTTTCTTGAGTACCTCAGTCTTTGGTCTGGAAATGAAGAGATCTGTTTTGGACTAACGCAAATTATATGAAGTGTGATTGGATACTTTTGAGAATAATTCACAGAGATAGGATGGTGCTAGGTGCTCGCAGGCGGTAGAGGGTGTTTAACGTAGAAAACGGATATTGAAGTGGTCGCCATATTGGCCGAGTGAAAAATGAAGGGACCTCCTCCCCACTAGTCCATTTGTAACTCGATCCCAGGTCTCAATTCCGTTCGGCCAATATGGCGGCCGCTTCGATATCCGTCTTCTGCGAACCGTTTCCTGCTCGAAAAAACACCCTCTACCGCCTGCAAGCTGGCTACGACCAGAGGCGGCTGTTTCTTAGGCTAATCGTTCACCTCATTATCATTGGACGCTGTTGGTTCGAATGTTGACAGGTTAACGTCATTTGGCACGAAACTCTCCATCACACCCTCTTCACCAATGAGTGTGACTTTAAAATTACTCTTTTAATTTATCAGCACCAAAAGGAGTACCCTGGTTCCAGAGGGGCTCAGGTACGAATATACTGTAATGTGCCGCGATCGAAAGAGTTTTGATTCCCCGAAGGAGTTTTGTTTTGCGTGACGACCGTTGAGCCCCTCTGGCCGCTCGAATAGCCAACCTCAATCTCATGCCCATAGCCTCGCTGTCTGTCTAGTCAAACTGGTTTCGACTCAGCGGTTAATTTGCATGTCACTTTCACGTGGTGAAGTCGTGTGTTCAAAACATAAAACATGCCGTTGTCGGAATTTGTGAAGATAAAGGAAACTTCTCCTCGATTTACTTCGTCGGGTTTGATGTTTGGATCTCCCAATGAGCATGCTTTGATTCCTCGTTGTTCTAGCTCTGTTATGTGGGAGTAAATCAGGGCATATAGAGGGCAAACCACCAGTACAATTGCTCGTTTTGGATAATCGAACGTGAAGGAAGAAGCAAATACCAGGTATGAGTTGGAAAATCAGCGATTTTCCTTAGCCAGTAGGCCGTACTGAGAAGACATCACGCCGCTTCAAGAACATGAACAGACTTCAACTCGTTTATTTCGAGGCTTAAAATTCAAATTGTACAGCACTGTGAAACATTATAAACGTTTGTGTATAATCTGTCAAGACTCGTGAACCGGTTTGTAACACGATCTCAAGATGAAAGCCAATCAAAATGTAACTTTGATCCGAATGCCTCAGTTTCCATGGCCACAACTCAATCAACCAATCAGGGACGAGGTACAGATTCTGTACCTGAAGAAACGAAAATCTCTACTCGAGCGGCCAGAGGCTCGTCGCTTCGCGACTGCGGCTTGATTTCAGCTGGTCTCGCTTCGCTCGCCCCGACGATTTCGAGCCTCTGGTATCCAGGGTACAAAAGGAGGTTTTCGGTTTGCAGAAGGGGATAAAAAAGGCACTGTTAAAGTGTTTAGTTCTAATGGCTCCCGGATCAATCACGGTTTCTGGGAAACCCCCACCCCTCCCCCACACTTTACCCTAACCTTTAATGGCTAATCATTAATAGAACGATGCATATCCAAGGGAGGGGTGGGTGGGTAGTTTCCCAGAAACCGGGATTGAGCTAAAACTTCTCTGTCGTTAAGTAATTTCCTTACGTGGCATACCTTCTTTCTTTTTTTTTCAGAAAAAAAAATCCATTGCCGCTTTCTTAGGAGTAATCGGTTTACCATGTTAATCATACCATTTTGAAATCACTGGTATTTCCTACAATTTGATTGGTTGAAAGCAGCAGTGATTATACACCAAATTACACTCCACTCAGTTCTGTTAACATTATTAATCATGTTAATCATGTTTCGCTTGGAAACGGCTCGACACAGACCTCTGCACAGTAAATGCACGACAAGGATTTTCCGTACCAGATTCTCTTTGGTTTATTGTTTGTGTTGTTCCACAGGATTCAAGGTAGTGGTCTGGGCGGCCTGCAGCCTAACACGGTGCTACTTGCCTGGCCCGAGAACTGGAGGGAGAGAGATCAATGGCGATCATTTGTTCGTAAGTGAAACTAACGTGACGGGAAGAACTGAACAAAATATGCCATATCATGCTAGAAACCAGTCTTATTTATGTATATATAGGTTTTCATTTATATAGTGCAAATTCTATATGTAATAGATAATGAAGTGGCCGATCTTTATCCGATTTACAAACTCGAGCTGAAAGCGAGAGTTTGTAAATCGGATAAAGATCGGACACGAATTCTTTATCGCACTTATCAAACGTCTAGATGTAGAGTCATGTTTTCAGTTATTTTGGCGATACGACTTATTTTGGCCGAGAAAATCGAAGCCAAAGTTTATGTAAATCAGGACGAAATCTGTATCAGATTTAAAGATCACTTATCGGTCGGTGATTTCCTTTGTTTTTGCTTCATGAATTATTAATGAGTTTGATAAGTAATAGATAAAGAATGAGCGCAAATTCTTTATCTTACTTATCAAACGTCTAGATGTACAGAGTCATGTTTTCAGTTATTTTGGCGATACGACTTTTGCCCGAGAAAATCGAAGCCAAAGTTTATGTAAATCAGGACGAAATCTGTATCAAATTTAAAGATCACTTATCGGTCGGTGATTTCCTTTGTTTTTGCTTCATGAATTATTAATGAGTTTGATAAGATATATTCAAATGCGGGAGATTACCGCCTCCCGGTTAGCTCAGTGGTTAAGCTCCGGTCTGTCTTGCGGGAGGTCGCAGGTTCAAACCCCGGCCGGTAGAAGGTGCTGCCTTTGTGAAACAATCTCGTTCTCGAACTGCAAATGGTTAGACCTTCACGTCTTCTCAGATAAGGACGTAAAATTGTAGGTCCCACGTCGTCCTCAGGTTTATCAAATCTCACCAGACTGTCACGAGTTACCGACGTTAAATAAATTTGCTTTGCTTTACTTTACTTAATTGTTGCTCTCCAGAATACAGCCTGTTGTACTACGAGAGAAACCCCTACTCTTTCACGAAATAGCACAACAGGTTGGCCCGTACTTTTACGTCCCCTCACAAATTTATAGAAGAGGAAGGAGACAACGCCAACATCTTTGCGTCTCTGCCCAAGGACGTAAATACAGCGTTTGACAAGGGCGCATAATTTGTTGTGGTTTCCATTCACTACACCCGATGTTACATAATTGTTATGCTGTTTACATAATTGTTATGCTGTTTACATAATTGTTATGCTGTTTACATAATTGTTATGCTGTTTACACAATTGTTATGCTGTTTACACAATTGTTATGCTAATGTTTACACAATTGTTATGCTAATGTTTACATAATTGTTATGCTAATGTTTACATAATTGTTATGCTAATGTTTACATAATTGTTATGCTGTTTACACAATTGTTATGCTGTTTACACAATTGTTATGCTGTTTACACAATCGTTATGCTGTTTACACAATCGTTATGCTGTTTACACAATTGTTATGCTGTTTACACAATTGTTATGCTGTTTACACAATTGTTATGCTGTTTACACAATTGTTATGCTGTTTACACAATTGTTATGCTGTTTACACAATTGTTATGCTGTTTACACAATTGTTATGCTGTTTACACAATTGTCATGCTGTTTACACAATTGTTATGCTGTTTACATAATTGTTATGCTGTTTACATAATTGTTATGCTAATGTTACATAATTGTTATGCTAATGTTACATAATTGTTATGCTAATGTTTACATAATTGTTATGCTAATGTTTACATAATTGTTATGCTAATGTTTACATAATTGTTATGCTGTTTACATAATTGTTATGCTGTTTACATAATTGTTATGCTGTTTACATAATTGTTATGCTGTTTACATAATTGTTATGCTGTTTACATAATTGTTATGCTAATGTTACATAATTGTTATGCTAATGTTTACATAATTGTTATGCTAATGTTTACATAATTGTTATGCTAATGTTTACATAATTGTTATGCTAATGTCTACATAATTTTATGCTAATGTGGAATCGGTGGATTCAGTCTTGAAGTATTTAGAAGTGACATTAGCGTGCATGCATTTTTAGCATTAACTTTTTAGACAGTTTATGATTTATAAATGATTTAGCCACTTTTTTAATGTATATAATTTTTATATTTATGTTACACACGACCTCACAAGCGGCGACGCTTTAATGTATATCGTGTTTAAATAAAAGTTATTGTATTGTATTGTCAGGCGTGTTCTTACAGAACGTCCCATTTTGACGATCTGTTCATTGGGTGGATAAAAAAACTAAAATCTCTTGGCAAGGATTGAAGTTTGATCAACAAAAAACATTACGGGTCGCCATTCATACAAAATATTATCTGTTCAAATATCAAGAATAACTAAAATATTTCACAAATCGTCCCCCTTGTTCCCACAATTTTACTATTTGCATCCGAACCGCATTCTTCAAAGACTACAATTGTAATTCTTTACTGTGCTCGAGCCAAGCCCACCGGGAGAAAGCGGTTGACCAGTCACAGAACAGATTGATAACAAAAGATTCCTTGTAAATTCAGTAGTCCAGATATTTCCTTTACATCCGCAGAGACAACTCAAACCGTGTCACTAGGAGAAGAAGCTTTGCTGGTTCCTCGTCATATAGACTCGTTTCCAGAGAACCACGAAAGACTGCAGGGTCATATAGACGTTTGGTGGATAGTACACGATGGCGGCATGATGATTCTTATTCTCTTCCTCCTCAGACAGCACAAGGTCTGGAGGGGTTGTAAACTCAGGATCTTCACTGTGGCTCGTATCCTCTGCACTTGTCCCTGGAACTTATTTCACTAACGTTTTCCTGGAAGGTTTACGCTACACTCCTGTCAATCAAGGCAGCACTTGATTAGCATTAGCATAACCAAGCCACCGACTATCGACAAACCCGCAATCTGATTGGCTACGCAGGCACTGTCAATCAATCATTAGCATAACCAAGCCACCGACTATCGACAAACTCGCAATCTGATTGGCTACGCAGGCACTGTCAATCAATCATTAGCATAACCAAGCCACCGACTATCGACAAACTCGCAATCTGATTGGCTACGCAGGCACTGTCAATCAATCATTAGCATAACCAAGCCACCGACTATCGACAAACTCGCAATCTGATTGGCTATGCAGGCACTGTCAATCAATCATTAGCATAACCAAGCCACCGACTATCGACAAACTCGCAATCTGATTGGCTACGCAGGCAGTCAATCAATCATTAGCATAACCAAGCCATCGACTATCGGCAAACTCGCAATCTGATTGGCTACGCAGGCAGTCAGTCAATCAATCATTAGCATAACCAAGCCATCGACTATCGGCAAATTCGCAATCTGATTGGCTACGCAGGTACTCTCAATCGATCAGCAGACGGCAATTTCGAACGACCGCGTGGAGACAAAAATGAACTGAAAATTGCTTATTTTCCAACGTTTTTCACAGGTTTTTCTCTATACGAATCAACAGCTAAGTTGTAAAGAACCATAGCTTGGTTATGCTAAAACAATTAGACTTCTCGCGCTTGATTTCTCATCCTGCAAGATCGCGCGGAAGCCATGTTTGTGTACAATGTTGGAGCCTTTTGGCTTTGAGCGAAGTAACCACTCCAAAGTGAGCGAATTGGGAATTAAAAGGCTGATGGTTAGACGGAAAACGTTGGAAAAAAAAGTCCTCAAATACTGGTAAGAAAAAAAAAAAAAAGGAAAACTGGGAACCCAATGGTTGTTGCTTGCAGGAGTCCTTCACCTCTCAAAACCTTACATTTTATTGGACCCAATTTGGACTGCACTGACAAACGATTCCATTGTTTTAGGGTTAGGGTTTGTATTGTTTCAGGGTTAGACAGTGTTTGGATAACCAGTACTATTCCAGGTTCCGAGGAGGTGAAAGCCGCCCCGTTGCTTGAAGATTGAACTGCTGAGTACTGTACTTCTGGGCCTTTTGCAGTTAAACTTGACTCGGACTTTTTCCACTTGTAACCTGTGGAAACAGCCGTCTCTTTCGGCTCGCGTTTCGCCCTCGAATAGAGACGGCTGTCCACTTGAAACTGAATAACGTTGAGAGGATTTCCTTGATCATCGTTAGAACTCGAGGACAACAGTATTCAAATGAAGAAGGACCTCGAGATGTTCATGTACCAGCTGAGGATCTTAGCAGAGGTTCAAGTCATAGAGATGGTGAGCAGGAGTCGGCAACAATGCGTAGTGAAAATAATTCACCTTCAGCTAAACTACTAACCTTACAGTGGAAATGCAAGTTTTCGCCCTGGGCCAGCGGTTGTTCGAAGCAAGGGTAAGCGCACACGGCGGTCAAACGTCTGCGCGTGCGTATTACGGTCAGTCTGGTGGGCGGCCGCGCGAATTACCCGCGCAAAATTTACCTTAAAACATATTACAGTGAACTTCTACCCCCAAAAGTTAAGAAAAATACGTGAAAGTTAAGCTTTTTATTTTCACAGTCGACGGGAAATTGAACAAACTTCAAACTGTGAGTTTACCAAATGTTTTCGTAATTTACCAAAAACGTTCTCAAGGTTTGAAAACGGGTGTGTGAACAGCGACTGTTGCAAGACTTTTGACGCATGCGCAGACGTTTGACCGCTGTGTGGGGTAAGCGCTACCCCGGGGTTAAATCGCTAGTCCGAGGGTAAACTGTACAATGACAGATCTAACGCTATCCTAGGAATAAAGTTACCCTCGGTTCGGACAACCGGGCCCTGGAGGGTGAAGGACTTTTTATCAGGGAGGAGTGATTAAGAAGCAAAGAACTAGTCGATCTTATCCGTCTACATTGTGTTATTTCCCTGTTGGTATGCATTTTCAGGTTGACAATGATATATCAGAGTACACGTACGAACGAACATTGATGATGGAGCAGCGTAATCAGATGCTCAAACAGATGCACTTATCAAGAAAGGAGAGTCGGCGAGAGATTCAGGGCGTAGTGGACCTGTCGTATAGGCCGCGCTCCATCTCATATAACAAAGCAACTAAAGATGACCGAACACAACGCGCACACGAACGCAGGTAGAGCTGGCATGTTAGTTCAGAATATTTATGTTTGTGATGCGACGTAACGGTGGAGGGGCAACCACTGAGATAATTTACTTCCAACAGCACCAGCAGTGTCGGCAGAATTTCGCGTACATCTGAGAGTGAAAAGGAGACATCTCAAGCGAGCACGGAAGATCAGGATACAGAAGGAGAAACCAAGAACCACTTCGATGACTCGGTCACTACTCCGTACGTATAATACATACCCTGCCGTCAGTCGACTGGTGATTTGTGTGATCTGCTAGGGTGAAGATCTGCCTACCTAGATCTATCAGTTTGGATGGTGCTCTTAAAGGGACACAGTCAACCCAAAATGATAAACAACTGATAACTCCTCAGATTAACAGAGTATGCTTTCTATGAATACTGGAGGAAATTGGAGACGATTTTGATGAAGGATGGCAAAGATTCGAGTGGATGAAAAATACTGCTTTTTACAGAAATGTAGAGCAACTTGAAATCGGTTCACTGTAAACCCAAAAATAAACCAATTTCTAAAATGAGCTTTTGTAATCTACATTAATCTTTGCCATCCTCTATCGAGGGCATTCATGTGGTATTTTTCTCCTATCTCAGATGGTTATTTTTGTAGTTTTGTTTCCAAGAAACGTGAAGGTTCAATTGAATTAACAGTGTGTTGTGTATAACTCGTTTCTTTAAATTCATCAGGAAGGAGAAGAACGTTCGTAGGATGAACACTGCAGTTAAACTGAATGAGATCGTCAGAGAAAAATCCGCAGGGTCCCAGTTAGTAGTGATCAACCTTCCTGTACCACCCCTCAGTGTAAACGATTGGCAAAACTGTATCCTTACAGTATATACAGTATGCGCTAAGAAAAGTAGAGCGCTCGCAGAAAACACACAGTTCCCTTTACAAAATGACCTATAGATTGTAAAACTCATGGTTTTACGTTTCGTAGAGGACGCGAACGTAAAAAAGTAAAGCACTCTGTTTTGCGTTTGGCCTGAACTCTACCTGACTAACAAAAGCAATGAAAGGCGAATAAAAGAAACAATTTGACGAGAGAATACTATTAGACGTCAAGTCGTCCCTAATGATCATCATGACAGCTACATATTATGACGTCATTGCTGTGTAACACCCTTAACTGTGTGTCAGACATGGAGTTCTTAGACGTTCTCACCGAGGGACTGGACCGAGTTCTGATGGTCAGGGGTGGTGGTCGCGAGGTGATCACAATCTACTCTTGACGTCACTGGGATGCCTACGTGGTTGCCATAGTAACGCATTCTGTGGTGACACGATGGCAATAGTGCGGTCAATTGTTACGGAGTGAAGTCACGTTTCTCTTAAGTTTTCCTTTTCATTTCTTAATTGTTTTTTTTTTTTTTAAGAAATCAAGAATAAGGATTCGGTTAAAATATAAAAATTATCATTGAGCCGGTATGACCAAATTATAGTCTTAAACTGACTGAGAACTAACTAGGTAAAAAGTGCCGTTCCTGGTAATGGCTCCTGCATAGGCATAGTATGCGGGATGGACGCTTCTGGTTATGGGTTCCTGTTGTGGTTCATTTTCGGTCCGGTCTGAATGCGTTAGCCACTGTTACAGTTCTGCCCTAAACGTGACTTAGAGCAGCTTTCATACTATACGGCATGCCGTGACATTGAAATGGTTTTCCATTGCTTTTTGTCTTTCTGATGCAATCAAATTACAGTTACGGTACGGCATGTGTATGACGTATAAAACATTTGCGGTTGACTGTACGGTTACAGTATTTTTATCCCAGTCAAACGGAGTCTGCTCCAAGGTGTAAAACTAAATATGTTAGTCACGATATTCGGGTGCCGGAATCCAGAGGCTTGAAGGAGAGCAAACATATGATATTTATCTGTGGAAGGTTTCTACAGATTTGACTGTTTTTAGCCTCACAATGTTAATAATTTTGCAGTCATATATTTCTATTTTACTTTTTTTAAATGAAAGACAAAATATATAAACACGGGAATGTTTTCTGTAGTTATCTTTTACCAATAAAGCATAAGTAAGAATACGCGGGCTTGTGCGGTATATACTTCATGGTAGTGTTTCGTTCCATATAGTCTCCCTGCATGATACTGTAAAGATTATGCAGGGAGAAGACTATATGGAACGAAATATTACCATGAAGTATATACCGCTTGTGCGATGATATTGTCTAATAAAATCGATTGTTAGTGACCGGAAGCAAGTGGCAAAATATGTTCGCGCCACGAAATTGTTGTCGCGCTCTCGCGCACTTTGCTTCAGTTGCTTCCGGTTACTAAAAATAATTTGATTAGACATTATCATCGCAATGCTCCCTCTGTAATGCTCCAGACCAGTTGGCAGAGTGGTTTTATGGGGTCGAATGAACCCCCCCCCCCCCCTTTCCTGTTTTTCATGATAAAAATAAGCTAATAAAAACGGTGTTAAAGTGCCACTACGACGAAAATTTACCATTTTTATTTGCCACTTTTTCAGTGTCGATCAGTATTGTAAATATCCGATATAGTACAAAATATTCCCAAATGGCAAGTTAAACCACAAAATTTTAGGAGAGTTTACCAGTAAAATCCTGTCGGCCATTACTGGAAGCCGTTATCATTATTCAGCGGAACTGATGTCATACACTTAACACGACAACCTCGTGGCGCGAAATCGTGTGCATAAAAAAGTAGCCAACTTCGCAAAGATAAATATAACTTTCTTCTTATGTACGTTAAGACGTTTTAGTAGAAATATGCCTTGTGTTCTGCAATCACTTCTACTGAATAAACCATTGTTTAAAACTGAACAAAGGGAACGGCCTCCAGTAATGGCATCCGAAACGTTTTGAGTACTTCTGTGAAGAACGTTTTTGTGTTCTACGCTTGTTTGAAAATGTGACACATTTCAATGTGTTTACTGGCGAAATAAAGCACGCGGGATGTTGGTAGAACACTCGAAATGTTTGAAAATCACGCGCTTTCGGCTTGTGATTCTTGATTTTCAAGTATTTCTTGTGTTCTCCCAACATCCCGCGTGCTTTATTTCGCCAGTAAACACATCGACATGTGTGGTCTATTGCTTAAATAATACATACATTTAGGCAAGCCTAATATTTTTAAGCGGAGTTCCTAATTATCTGAAATGAGGTAACGATCCGGAAAAAAACGATCATAAATTATATAAAGAGAACAGAGAGATTGGGCAATCAGTTCGTGTAAAAGGTTTAGCAGAAAATATCACTAGGGTTTCAACAGTGCGCGCGCAGGTACAATTAGCAAATTTCCTCTGATTTTACGTGGTGTGTGCGCCTTGCGAGTCCACAACAAATTTTGACCATGTGATGACATAAATCGTGGTAAATAAGAGTCCACACGGAAAACCAGAGGAAATTTGTTTTTTTTTACAACAATATTTGAAAACGTACAAGGAAGTTGCGTGACAAAGCGTGACAGCTTTGAAAGAGCCAGCATTGTCTAACTTTCTCGCGTCAGCACCGTTGTCTGGACTCATTTACCACCGCACATCGACCAATCAGATCGCGAGATTACCGGCAATTGTGGTAAAATTAGCATATTTCCTCTGGTTTTCCGTGGTGTGGACTCTTATTTACCACGATTTACGTCATCACATGGTCAATATTTGTTGTGGACTCGCAAGGCGCAGCCGAGTGTGTCCACAACAAATTTTGACAATGTGACGACGTAAATCGTGGTAAATAAGAGTCCACACCACGGAAAACCAGAGGAAATTTGTTTTTTACAACAATATTAGAAAACGTACAAGGAAGTTTCGTTACAAAGCGTGACAGCTTTGAAAGAGCTAGCGTTGTCTATAACTTTCTCGCGTCAGCACCGCTGTCTGGACTCTCATTTACCACCGCACATCGACCAATCAGATCGCGAGATTACCAGCAATTGTGGTAAAATTAGCAAATTTCCTCTGGTTTTCCGTGGTGTGGACTCTTATTTACCACGATTTACGTCATCACATGGTCAAAATTTGTTGTGGACTCACGAGGCTTTGACCATGTGATGACGTAAATCGTGGTAAATAAGAGTCCACACCACGGAAAACCAGAGGAAATTTGTTTTTTTACAACAATATTAGAAAACGTACAAGGAAGTTTCGTTACAAAGCGTGACAGCTTTGAAAGAGCCAGCGTTGTCTATAACTTTCTCGCGTCAGCACCGTTGTCTGGACTCTCATTTACCACCGTACATCGACCAATCAGATCGCGAGATTACCGGCAGTTGTGGTAAAACACTTTTTCGCTCGCGCGGGCCGAATCGCGGAGCTGCGCTAAAACGCCACGATCCTCGAGACATTTCAGCTCTAAGGTGTTCAAAAACGAACCCCCCATTCAGAGTTCTGGCAACGGGCCTCTGCTCTCGTTTTTACCCATTATGTTTGAAGATTTTCATGATAACTTCTTGAGTGCACAATTTTTGTTTTAATCGCATTGTTAAGCTGAAAATCAAAGCAAATATTTGTAGGGAATCTCGCACATACTTATATTCAACAATATGGCATAAATCTCGATTTACAGGGGAGAAATAATCTCCAGGATACAAAGGCCTCTTATTTAAAAGCATCACCTGATCATGTTTGGATTGGAATCACCCTATTGTTTTAAATTATTTTATCGCTACCAAAATTACTTTCATTTCTTATTTATTGACTTACCTTATGAAACGCATGTGTAAAATACATTAGTACACGTGGTCCAAAAACCCAACCCAAGTATCCCAAAATAAAACAACGTAACAAACGACTTTGAACTCAAAATATCGCACTCTTAGGAAGGTGGGGGATCTGCAAATTCTTCCAAACTGCTAGAGACATGAGAACAGGAGTATTTGTTCATGTATGTATGCCTCAATTCAGTGTGGAAAATTGTACTCGTAGTCCGCATTGTTGAACTCACATCTGAAGCTTGCTAATGGCTCGCCAATGAGCACTCCAACAGAGAAACCACCACCTCAAAAATGGGTTACAAATTAACAGCTAAAA